>JAEAOA010001436.1:0-420547 GCA_016746295.1 Potamilus streckersoni | reverse complement strand
AACGTGTAAGTCATAAACGATTATTTAAGACAGTATTTATGAAATATTACGGAATCACAGAAGAACAGCTACCAACATTTATAATACCCGGATTTGACTCCGAGAAGTTAAAAAAATCAGTGATCTTATTGATGAACACTTTAAAAGAATATGTAATTCCTGGAAAAAATTAATTCCACCCCCAGCAATTCTCAAATATAATAATAACCAATTTGGAAGAGGTCGTCATATCTCACCTAATATTGTTAATATAACATCCACCATCGCACTGAATTTAGTTTGCGATATAATTGATAATAGCTACCATTTTAACCTCTCTAAATCTAATCAGGCTCAACGGGGATACATATTATATTATTATATTCATCCAGTATTCAAACACCGCCAGGGTGGCTTATTGTATCTGAGCCAATAAATCAAGTCTACTTGCGTGTACATAATCCATTATTATCCAGAATGAATTTCAAGCTCACAAACCAAGATGATAATATTGTGGACCTGCGCGGGGAGACGTTATATATTAATTTATATATACGATCCTAGATTGGTCTGGATAAGATATTTGGTTAATTCCCCCTGACAAAGTCAGGTGACAAAGTCAGGATTATCTGTTAATGAACTGTATATCTGTTTAAAAACCCAAATCTATTGTTAAAAGTCCCGATAATAATATCCTGACAGTCAGGTGACGAAGTCAGGAGCAGCAGGGAGGGTGAACCTCTACAAAATGTTTGCTCGAGTTTTTAACGTAAAAATAAATTCAATAAAATCAGGGTAAAAAAAAGTCAATAATAGTATAACAAAACTGAGCTAACCTAATGCAGTTTATTATGTGGTTTTTAACCATCCGTACGGTAATATAAAAGTTATATATTTAAGTTTAGGGTTATTGACCTTTTGTCAGCTTTGTAGGAACCCTTATTTCAGGTTAATTTCACAAGCAAAAATTTTGTAGGGTTCACCCTCCCTGCTGCTCGAACTCAACAAGCGGATTGGAAAGGCGTCAACAACTCTCTTTAGATTATCGCAGAGAGTGTGGAACAACAGCAAGCTGACATTGAACACTAAGATCTCCGTGTACGTGCATGCGTGCTTAGCACTCTCCTGTACGCCCGCGAAACTTGGACACTGTACGCTTCTCAGTAGAAACGACCTGGAGCGATCGTGTGACAAACAACGAGGTGCTTCAACAGGCCAAAATTCCCAGAATGGTCACACTCCTCCGCCAACGTCGCATCAGATTGCTGGGCCATGTGTGTCGAATGGATGATGGACGAATCCTTAAAGACCTTCTCTACTCTAAGCTTTCTTCAGGCAGAAAATCAATCAGACGGCCACATCTTCGCTTCAAGGATGTCTGCAAGCAGGATGTGAAAGCTCCTGGGACCGAGGTCAACACCTGGGAAGACCTAGCCCTCGACAAGTTCAGCTGGCGACATGCTCTGTTCACATGTCTGAAAGCCAGCGAGGTAACGTTACAACATGTCGCCGATGGGATAAGATCGCAGAGGAAGAGGATGCAGTTCCAACCAAGACCTGACTCAAAATTCAAGTGTAGCAACTGTAGCAAGGATTGCCACTCCCGTGTGGTGCTTTATAGTCACAGAAGACGCTGCACAACTACAAACTGGAACACCTTTCATGGGTGCATTTTCATCGTCTCTCGAGACTAACGGAATGTTGTAATATTTACTACGATTGTCGATGTAATATTATAAATATCATGATATCCATTCCTGTCAGGATAATTATCTGCGCTTACTGCCTCAACGTCCCGTGTCCGCATCCAAGCACGGTCCTGATTGAAGATGTTCCAAAATCTATGCAGTACCTGGGAGTAAATATTTAGATAGCAGAATATAATGCTGGCTTGTGAACGGTACATGCGATCTTGTAATCTTTGGAACTGATTCTTTAATACAATGTTGAAATTAAGGTTCATATGCGGAGATTTTGCGAGCGCCGTCCAGGATTTCAACGATATTAAGGTCGGGTGGGTCTTTCCATGAAAACTACTAGTGAATTATTAACTGGTCAACCACCAAATAGTGCGGATCAAATATTAGGCGCACTGTAATACACACGGAGTTGCGATAATGTAACATCAAAATCCGGTCTCTTTGTTTATACCTAGACCACCAAGGTCCTTTACTGAGTTGTATTTGCAATTATACTAGCAAGTCATAAATTTACTTGGCTATTTAAGATGCATTGGAATTAATTATAGGATTATTTATATTATAACACCACCGTTTACTTATGGTGTATTTATGGCTATTTAAGTTATTCACCTGGCCGGGATTTACATTACTCGTGAAATTAACCCATTCTATTATATCTTTGTTGTCTCTGTAAACTCCCGACAAACACATTTGTTTCAATTGTCGCGCGACTGAGGGGTTTTTCGTAGCAATACACGTTTACTCCAGCGCTGATACTCAAACGCGAAAAACTTAACTGGCTCTTCAGCAATTGCGTTTGATTCATGATCGTTAAAAACATTTTACTCAATGAGTTTTTCCTCGTCATGCGTTGGTTTTCGGTTTCACTGAATTCATCACGTACCTGTTCGCGGCTTCTTCAGCTGACCCAAGGAATTCCATGATTTTTTAAATTCCTGTTGTCGTGCTTCGAATTGTTTCAATGACCCGTGGAAGACGCTGTAGCGGCAATTACTTTAGACGGTTTAATCAACGGGGCAATGTTTGTTCGAATCATGCGATAAGATCTTCAATGGCTGATTGAATAAATTGTAATTGTCGCTATACTGAATCACGCAAGGGCCTCTGGGTATTTGTTAAATTACACCTGGATCATTTCTTAAAATCTCATTTTCATGTTACAGCTGTTATGTATATCGATATTTTTTGTAATTCCTGATACATGATTTTATATAATTCTTACAATTTGTATTAATGGCTGTAAACTGTGAAGAATATCATTAGTTAGGTTTGCCAACGTGATCCGAATCTTTTAAAAACATAGTATTGCTTACGTATGTGTTGACAATTATTAATCATAATCTTAATAATAAGACTTATTTGGCGCCTATGACTTAGAACTAAAATTTTTGTTTGGACTGATCAATGGAAATATAAAATGTTCCTTATTTGGACTACAATCTTTTAGAACTGTTATAAATTATTCAAGGGAATTCTGGCCAACACTATCTTGACAAAATGTCACTGGTCTGTTTGATTTGTCTAAGAATGAAGGCAAGTACTGGAGATTGTTTCATAAGATTTATGATAAGTCTGTGCTAAGGATGGAAATGTTCATAAGGAACAGCTCTTTATATTATCACTGGTAATACTTTATCTAATGAGAGATTTGAAATTCTGCATCAGCTATATGTAGTTTCAAAAGAGGAATATAACTAAGTTGCTAAATCTTCCAACATATATGGAACACGGTATACTTCAAAATAAATCATAAATTAAGGTATAAAAACATTACATCGAATTACGTATACAAAGAACAAATGCAAATTGCCATCATAGATAAGATACATATCAACTTATCAGCTAACTCTTTATCTTCAAATAACGATGAGAGTGAAATACTCAATTCTTTAGGTTGGTTACATGAGGTAAAGATATTTTTAGTGACATGTAATCAACCTACAAACATGTATTTGTTGCTTGAACACAATGTTTAGTAAGTTCAAAAATACAAGATGCTGAAGAAATTTAAATTCAATCAGTCAATATAAATTAAACCTGTGGACAGTAGGTACAAAAATTAGAGACTAAAGTAGAATATGACGAAAGCGGACGATAACTCCCATCTGAGAAACGCGGATTATATGCTTGGTTGTTGTTATGATACTATGGAGAACTCGCGATAAGATCGTTGGTATGAGCAATCTTTGCACATCTTAAAATATTTGTTACCGTATGTTTTTCTCACATTTAACAGTTTCCTGAGTCGATGTTACCTACATGCATCTCAATTTTTTTTTCTTATTAGCTTAAAATGTAACTGTTGCAGTTCAGAATGCAGAACTTCTTAATCTCGTAACAATCTGTGCACATTTTCTTTGAGCTTGAGTACTCTTGTATCTTTAGAGGCATAACTCTTTACTAAAATAATTAGTACTGGCAGTTTAATATTATATGTACTGCACATTACAAGTGAAGCATTTTAGTCACTGATTATTCAGCTATAATCTATTATTTTTCTATCATTTAAAGTTATTAACTGTGATTCTCAAATATTACATTTACGGCAGTAGTGAAATAGAAATAACAATATGTGTTTTCTATTCTTCTTCAATAACTGTTGGTTGAATCCGATCATGTTCTGTGTCTAAGGAATGACTAGAGGAGAGATAAATGCAACATAAAGATCTTCTACTCTGATGTTGGTCCCTTCTTGCTGACTGGCACATGGATTGCGAGAAATAGGGATTGTTTTATTTTCTACAATGTAAGGATCTCTTGAAAGGAACATCCTACTTCGCTTGCTGTATTCGACTTAATCGGAGCGATGATACTGTTTGAAGGCACTTATTCTATGAGTTGCCTTTACAACGAAGCTTCTCAAATTATTGTAGAAAATATATGTTTTATGCTAGAGCTTTTAAAGGAAAATAAAATGTATAATTTACATCAGCTGTTGCATTCACCTGAAACGTTTTGAACACAATGCAGTATGTCTAAATTGCGTACCCTCTTCATCTAGAAGTCCATTTGTTACCCAAGTAAACAATCATAATCTGGCAGTGGATTCATTAGACGCCTTCGAAGTAATCATTAGAATTTCAAGTCAGAGTTTGGGAAAGGAAATGCTTCGGTAACTTCCATTATTCGGTTCATTTAGAGTTAACCGTATGGAAATATAATAGAGACTTTGGTTTAACGTTATTGACCTATTTTTTTCAGACAGTATATTGTGTAAAATCATTTTAAAAATATAAATCTCATATTAACATGAACGCTGAGAGAAAGATCTGATCTTTGATGAAATAAAAATACAGAAGAACGTTTAGTCTCTTTAAAAAGAAATATAAATATGTCACGTTTGAAACAGAACAAATAAAAACGATTAGAGAATGCGTGCGCTATATTTTATCGCATCAGTATAAAAATATCAAAAAAAGCTGAAATACGTGGCCTAATCCAGAGTTGATGTAAAAGAATTAGTACCTTTTCAATGTGTCATTGAGGTGGTTGTTGAGGGTGTCCCTGGAAAAATATCCAAGCAATGACAAAGCGTCAAAAGACCAGCAGGCGAGCTGAAACGGCTGTCGAAAATGAAAGATATAACGTAACAGTATATGTTAAGAAGCATAAATAATTTCGTAATCCAATTCATACTACTTTGCTCGGCAGCAATGTTTTTGATATGACGACTCATTTTTGTATGGCACCACTCTAGTGGCCTCGTGATTGGAGCGTCTGCTTCGGATGCGGGAGGTCGTGGGTTCGATCCCCGGTCAAGTTATACCAAAGACTTACAAAAATGTTACAAACAGCTGCCTCGCTTGGCGCTAAGCATTAGGAGGTTATTGTTAGGACTGGTCCGCCTGGTGTCATGATAATGTGACTGGGTAGGACATCATCGAACATATCTGCGGCATGATGCCCCAGTGCTAAACATCACGTTAACTGCCACACTGCAGACATCGTAGCGATATAACTGAAATTTTTTTAAAGCTACGTTAAACTTCATAATCACATCTCATTTTCGTATATATTCGCGCTGACACTATTTTACCAGCGGCATCAACCCCACCATCCATGATTAATATCGCACTGACGCCCATTCCAATCGACATGTGATAGTGTTGATATCAGTATTGGAAAAATAATTCAGCCTGTATCCCTTTTCCAACGCTGTTAGTGTCCTGGAAATATCGGCAAGTTTCATTTATATTTTATTGGGTTCACCAGAAACTTCGTCAATGGATTTTACTCGTCCTAGATATTTTTGCGTAAAAGGACCTTGGTAATCTTGCTGTCGCCGTCGTCAACGTAACTTTAGGTCGCTGCGTCCTGGTCTTCATTTAGATCAGACGCATTGGACGTACCAAAGTCTAATAGAGGTTTTCACATGTTGGAACAGAGAGTAAATGATGACCATAGATGGCCTAACAATCGAGAAATAATGTATTACTGAAGTAAGATGGCGGACAAGTGGTTGTATTTTAATCTGTAACCCACCTAAATACTGACGTGATGAAACCATATTTATGTTCGAATAATGCCTGCTAGGAACGTAGTCCTTGGTCAGATCATCAAAACACACACCTTGTGATCGTAAATATAAGTGGTTAGGTAATCTGCCGGGAAGATTTAAAGGAACTGATTTCCTTGAACTTTGACGCTATCATCCCATTATATAACTTTTCTTTTTTTTGTTATATGTTATAGCAGTAAGTTTGTTAAAGTTCTCCGATTAAGTTAAAGCTGTATTATGAGCATGGTTGTCAAAATGAAGGTACAGTGACAAAACGGAAAGCATGTTTCGGGTCACTTTAGATGTAGGCGTCAGTCAGAATTCTAGTTAGTCACTTTTCTCTCTGTTCAGAAGGCGAAGATATATCTGTCAAATAGATAAATATAGCAACGAAAATTAATTATAATTAAATCGATACAATGTACATTTCGTTTGAAAGGAAGCTTTAGGGATAACGGGATAAACAAGTTAAGAAACTCTTTGAAAGGAAACAATGGCATTCACATTTATTCTGATGGACATCTTTATCATTTCGGTGAAATAATGTCATTGATTTTAATAGTCATACACAAAATTAATGGATTTTTATCTGAATGGTCCTGGAGCTAATTTGAAGGGCATTGTTGCAACTTACAAATTGGCGCTTTCATAGAGTTTATGTAAGTTAGTGTCGATTGGTTAAAAATATCATTGTTGTTTCTTTGACGGTTCTTTTTAGTCGCATTGACATTAGAAGATGATATGTTCGACAAATGCGAATCCCGCAGTGCAAATACATTAATATTCAAGTATTGCATGTTATACATTACATAATGATGACAATACATAAGAAATATATCTAATACATCTCCAAATATGAAAAACGTGGACTTTATATCAATAATCACTTTGACGTACATGCTTTCCACATTTGTACATACGTGCTAGTCAAAATTGTGTACATGTAATGTTTAACATGTGTTTTAGATCTTTAGTTTTTCTAAAAGTGAAGAGAAAATTGGAACAGATGCCCAAAATAGTTTTCAAATAATGCGAGTAAATTCATATACAGCATTTCTGTTTCAAGTAATTGACATGCTAATGCGGAGGAGTAGCATGATCGCGAGATTAATTAAATATTAAAGAGATGTATCGAGAGTATATATCCTTGAGCCCTAAAACCAGAAGAGATATTTATATTCATAATTTATTTCGAACGCTCTCATTCATGCAAATACGTTGACAGAATGAGTTTCTCATTGACATTCTTCACTGTGGTAATATTTCTGAGTTTACCCGACGGTACGTTTTTCCTTTAGTTTTATATAAATATGTATTTATTTATTTTGGTTTGCTTCATTATTTCTTAGCATTTTTTTGTTTCTTTGTATCATTGTGTATCCTTCGCTTTTACTCATGCTCTATAGTTAATGTGCTCGTGGACTAGTTTGTCCGTTTCTTATTTACACACTTATCCATTTGCCTTATATATATATATATATATATATATATATATATATATATATATATATATATATATATATATATATATATATATATATATATATATATATAAAGTAATCAGTATAGATGATGATCTTATCTCAAAAACCCCCTGCCACTTCCACCAAAAAACGTTGTACGTTAGCATTTTTGTCAGCAGCATTTGTTAGCTTAAAACGATGACTTTTAAACGAGAACACTTTTTCTGAAGAAAAAAATCGTTTTGGGGCAGGTGTGTCTCTGAGCTAGGATGCATCATTCTATATATACTACTATTTACTTGTTCGCTAAAAAATGTTATTTTAAACAAATGAAATATTATATAATGTACAATACTTTGACCAGACATGTTGGATTGTTGGATTTGATATAACAGATTTTGTAAAAGATTTAATTCGATCAAATCAGCTTCAGCATATATTGGTATGAAATCTAGAATGCTAAGCGATTGCATTAAAAATGTAGGATGTTATATATCACCACCGAAATATGGATCAGTGTGGTTATTCGCGACTGAGAATGATATGAAAATAGCTGGTTGGGCAGATGATGTGATGACATTTATCGATAGCATGGTTGATATATTATTCAATGACGATATTTCTAAAGTTGTACAGAATTAAACATTTGCTAACTCTCATTCGCAGAATATCTGTTAACATACTATCAATAATCCGGAATTCGCGGAATTTTGTATGCTTGACAGCTTATGCAGATTTTAAACATATAATAGTATGAAAATTATGCTTCTGAACTGATCATCAAAATGTCGGCATTCGCTATTAAGTATAATACGTTATCGTAAATATATAACATAAATTTAATTGTACCAGATAATATGCGGTGACCTTTGAATAGTTCTTTCATCATTATTTTATTAAAAATATATTTACTTCCTTTCGCAAAAGCTTTGACCTGTCCAGGTCTATGATGACTTTTTTGTACTTACCATGGTTTATTGGATTATGTAAATTTTTATATTTTTGTGCAAGCTCGTCTCGTAAATTTTCGAGATACGGAAAATACTCGCTATCGTCTGTTCTAATAAGATAAAGTTTTATTCTCTCAAATTTACTAAAACAAATGTTCGAAAATTCATCATCAAACTCAAATGATAATTGTTGGTTATTTACCATAAGTTTTTTAAAACAATTTTGCTATTAACTTCATCGGCCAATGTTAAATTTTCAAACATTATTCTTAATGCTTATACATTACCACTTAAATAATGTCCAAGCGCTAGAGTATTAATTCCGTCTTTACAATATATATTTATCATCGAAATTGCTTAGTCCATGTTTTATAATTGTACTCGTTAAAAGTTTATGACAATTAGTCCTAATAACGTTAGTTTTAATAAAACTGACGCTATTGTTAAGAGCAGCTTTGAAGTCCTCAAAATATGTCATTTTTTACATATCTCCTAGGGATACCTTTAGCTTTTTTGGTCATTTTATTGTCATCTAATACAACAGCAACATTTTGCTTCTTAGTCCAACAAACTCTCTCACCGGTACAAACATACATTCGTCCTTATACTTACCAATAACTTTTTGTTAGAATTATCATGAAGTCCACTAAATGTTGGATGATCTGATAAATCGAACAAATCGTTTTTGTCGTAAATATCCTGTTAGACATAGACATGATAGATAAATATCCTGATAGACATGAGAATGCTCGTTTTAGTAATGTCTCGCAATTGCATCATTATATATATATATATATATATATATATATATATATATATATATATATATATATATATATTACTTACTAGGTGATATTCCAGCAGGACTGCAAGTATATGGAGCAAATGGAGCAGTTTCATAATTTAGTCGAAAATTTAGGATTACAAAACCTCACTCAATCTTTGATCTATACGAAGCTAATGATAAAAGAAAAATTAGATATAGAAAAACAAAAACAAATGTTGTTGGAAATTTAGATAAAGATGGACATTTACTTATAAGCGTTAGAGGAATTAAAACAGATTTTATTGGTTATATTTCTCGTCGTTTCGTTTATGAAATTTTTTATAGCAGAATTCCTGACGGCCTAGTTATAGATCACATTATCAAAATTTAAACCGACTATCGTCTAGAAAATTTACATTTGGTTACACCGAAAGAAAACACAACTCGTGGAATTGGTGGTAGTAATAATTTTAAAATCCTAAACTAATAATTTCAATTAATCTTGAAACTCGAAAAGAAATGAAATTTAAATCAATAACAGCTGTTGGAAAATATCATAAAATTTATTTTCAAAGTAAAAAGATGTTACCGATGGCATAAGAAGATCAGCAACGTCATGTTGACATTTGATAGATTTAGTTTTAGATACGATAACTACTTATATTTTCTATGTCGCTTTTAGTAAGACAATTATGAATAAATTCCATGATGTTATCGCGATTTAATCGTATTGTCATCATCGCATTTGTATCTACGCTACTGTTAACAAAAATTTATCAGATTCGCCCCATGTTATCATGACTTCAACGAAATAAAAATTGTATCCTAGCAAACAATTTCGAACTGCTTTGGCTAATTCTTTTTTTAGTATATTAATTCGACAATGATATTTTATTTCCTCGAACATATTATGTATTAATTAGATAAAAGATTATTATGATATGGAACTTAATTAATAAACTGGCTCAGCTATACTCAGGAAGATTTTGTTTCAGTTCCTAATGTCACATTAAAAAATATTACCGACGACAGATTTGCTGGCGCTGATAAAATTGGCTATGCTTAAGATGATATTTTGTATAACTTTGACGATGACGGGGATGATATTGTTAGCAAGAAACATTTAAGTAGAACGACAACTGGGCGATATGATGTTAAGTACCACACTGCGAAAAAAATATTAAAATTTAATTTCCATGTTGCTGAGCATCAAATATTTTAGGAACTTATAAGACCCTTTATTTTTTAAAAATATTTAATTTAATGTCAGTCGATGATGCGAGAAAATTACACTTAATTTCTTTATGTAAACCAGTACAATGTAGGTCAGTACTAAGAAAATACGAGCAAATTTATAATAATATTATTCGATCGGCTTAATTGGTACCCAACTATTAAATTTATCGCTATATTCGTGCTATCTAACTAAACTTTTGTTGAGGCGCTTTTTAATAACTTTTTCAATGACAAAGACATCTTGCTCTGTTTTCTGGAGTTCTTCGTAAAAACTGACACTTAATTGTTCGCCTAATAAGTCTTTTAAAGAGTCTGTAACTGGTATTATTAAAAGTACATTATCAACAACAAATACTTCCTCGCTCCAGTTATGAGTATATTTTTTTTTTTCAAATTTATTTTGTTAAAGAAATTCTAACTTTATCGCTAACTCTAAAATTATGTCTCCGGTACATGTTTACATTTGCTAGAATTGGATATGCAATCCCGTCATTTGGTGACATTTTTCTTTCGCTAGAAAGGAATCGATGTTTCGTGTTATTGTACTCGTCAACTATATTCTGTAAACTGTCGATATATTTATTTGTATTTGTAGCAGTTATATACTTACGTATTGTTTTGTTTAGCGTGCGATTAAATCGCTCGACAATGACGCTTTTCCCTCATTTCCAGAAACGTATTTTTAATGTTATTTTGTTTCAAAAACTGCTTGAACTTTTTATAAAAAATCCTCTGCTCCGTGATCCGTTCAAATTTTGTTCGGATTTCTTTCTGTAGTTGTTATTATTTGATTTAGCGCATCAATCATTGAGGTCCCTTTTTATCCGAGACTGGTATAATAAATGCATGTTTATTAAAAACATCGACAACATTAAACAAGTATTTCTTTGGAGAGCGGTCAGCACCAACGTTAAATTGAGCTAGATTTGACATATCAACTAAATCTATCGTCCAAATGTCATCAACGGCATTTGCGAAAAGTTTATGTCGAGAAAACATTTTTTAAGGTCTGTGTAGCGCAGACGCTAGCGACAACACCGCTGGGTCATCATATAAGTCTCTACCTAGGCTGAGTTTATATTTTGCTCCAATAATACCCTGTACCAGCCTTAGGTCAACACGCTCTCGTATATTTTCTGTTTTCATTTCACGAAGTTCGTCTTCCATTACTTTGTCACAGCTGTGTTTATTTTCTCCACTATGAAGTTCAATATCTATGTAGCGGATATTGCTATATTGCTATTGCGTTAACTTGATTGTAAGGTTCTTGACCAGGCAGCGAATTATCAGATTCGTCAAGTTGCTTATCAAGCGGTTTCCACGGACCAGTATATTTATGACTTGGTAATGTCCAACCGCCTTTTGGTTTCGGCAGTTTGCCAAATAATTTATGTATATCTATACCTGCTCCAATTATTTCTCTGCTATCGCATTTCTGGCAATATGTAACAATGTTATTTTGCTCGATACATAAATCTCTATCAGCCTATCAACATCGCAGTTGCACGTCATTATTTATTTATAACAGACAAATCTACTTATTTTGTTGAAAGTTGCTGATTTTTTGATGCAGTTTTTTTTCTAGTCAACGTTTTATAGTTTTTGTTGAAATTTCTCTTTTCGTCGGGGTCAAACCCCCAGAGCTTCTCTAATTAGTTCTCTAAATGACTTTAACATTTTCATGGAAAAATGCATAATTTTAATCATTTTAGCTGCGTTTGTACTTGAGGTTTATTGATTTTTCAGAAAAAAATCATTAAAATGTTAAAACCGTTTAGTGATCCAATTAAATAAGACCTGGAGTTTGACCCGACAACAATGAGAAATTTCAATAAAAAATTTCCAAAATGCATGAAGAAAACTAAAATGCATGAAAAAGTTAGCAAATTTCATATAAATCAAACACATTTATGATAATAGTCTGCAACTGTGCACAGATTTATAATAAATTTATAAAATTTTTATTTTTTGTTTGATTTTTTTTTACAAAAAAAGAAAAGAAACAAAAACAATTACTGTTTCAGTCGTCTACATAAATAACGTCCCTAATAAAGTCAGGCTGACATTTGTTGCTGGTAGAAACATTTTTTCTTTTTTCACAGATTACACAAATACTTTTTAGCATTATTCTATTATTCTTTGTTTTTTCCGTTTTTTTTTCGTCTTTACTTTCTGTTTTAGTTTTACCCTTAAGATAATATATTTGTAAGTTTAGACAAAATTAATCGCGATCTCGTCATTAGCGTGAGAAGGCTTTTTTTGTAAAATTGCAAAATAAAAATTTGTATTTTTGGTAATCTGCCTAATGAATATTATGCAATATTATGCCATAATAATAACCGCAAGCGGAAGATCCATCTGCCTGAATCTGAGTTTAATATCGACGATTTTGTCATTATACAATTTTATGGTATATAATTTTGTACACAATAAATAAATAATGAGTTTTTATCAAAAAATTGGAACATCAGTAGGAGGTTCATTGTTTGCTCAGCAAGGCTACTTATCTAAATACGCAACTCTTAAGCAGCTTAAATTGAAATTATTAATTTATTAAATATCACAAGTGTTGATCAAAATGAAGTTGTTATTTTTCAAGATAAAAAGGACGATTAAAAACTAGTAATATACAACTATCAGATGTACTTATACAAATTGCCACCGCGATTGTTAATAATACCAAGGCAAAATACAAGATTCGGGTAAGTCTATTAACGATAATTTAAAAAAAAATGGCGATATAATTACCGGTGAAATTTTTATGTCAGGAGAATTTTTTTTTACAGATCTTGGATCCCCAGTCGCATATTCAGATGCGTCGACGAAGAAATATGTTTATGATAGCAATGTTCCAATAGCTATGTTTCAAATCAATTCATTTAAGACTGAATATAGTAATCAAGTACAACCGTTTCTACATTTTCGTAGAAATTTAAACAGAAATATCAATGAATGTTTTGGAACTCCGCCAATTATTGATATTACATTAACATAAGACTGAACGATATCATTAGTAGAATTCCTAACATTGTTAAAAAATCTGATCTTATCAAAATTCCTCACAAGCAGATTAAAAAATATTGTGCATACGGTAGCATCAGGAAAAAATTTTGGACACCGGAAAAAACACTTTTAAACACATTGCAAGGGTCACTGGTGTATACAGATTATCTGTGTTTAGCAGTGAAAAATAAATTTAAAATATTTACTATATTTCCATGGCGTCATTCAACCGATAGTTTATCCGGGACTGTATCTATAGTATTATCAAAGATGCTGAAGAAACGTTTATGCTGATAGCGGACAATATACGATTAGGCGCAGAGTTTTATTGGTGGTGTATAGAATTCATAGCTGAAACTCCTTAATTAGTTTTACTTAAATAGCGGCATAAAATATGTAAAAAAAAGAATATTATATAATGAAAAAATATAGTCGATTTTAATCCTATTAAAAAAGCTTTCCAAAACAGGATGTTAACGCGTTTACGCAATATTACAGATACTATCACAAAAATCTTTGGTGCGTAAAAAAATGTTACAAGTACTATACCAAAATACTTCGAGTAATATCATACCTGACGCTGTTAATGACCGGCTCTGGTATAATTTCGAGTGGAGCATCATTAAATCGATTTTTGTTAATACTATCCAGTGTTGGTGTTTCTCTTACAGCTACTTGTAGCAAAGTTGAGCCCCGACTCGCGGCTAAAAAAATGCTTGCAAAACAGCAAATATCACTTATAAAAAAATTGCTTGAACAGATTCGATCTTATTTGCGTGGTATAAAATATTATATGGACGATCTAATACGCGAATTCCGCATTATTGATAGTATGTTAACATATATTTTGCCAATGAGAGTTAGCAAATACGAAAAAGATTATAATAAAAAGTAGATGTTTCATTCTGTATACCTTTAGAAATATCGTTATAGAATAATATATCAACCATATTGTCAATAAATGTCATCACATCATCTGCCCAACCCACTATTCTTATATCATTTTCAGTCGCTAAAAACCTTATTTTGGTGATATATGATATCCTTCATTTTTAATGCAATCGCTTATCATACTAGATTTTCTACCAGTATATGCTGACGATGATTTGATTGAATTAAATTTTTGACAAAATCTGTTTGTTAAATCAAATACAACATGTCTGATCGAAGTATTGTACATTATATAATATTTCATTCGTTTAATATAGCATTTTTTATCGAATAAGTACGTAGTAGTAGATATAGATGATGCATCTTAGCACAGGGACACCCCTGCCCCAAAACGTATTTTTGTCAGAAAATGTGTTCTCGTGTAAAAGTCATCGTTTTAAGCTAATAAAGGCTGCTGAAAAAAATGTTAACGTACAACTTTTTTTTGTGGGGGACAGAGTAAAAATATCATCTATATATACTACTTATATATATATATATATATATATATATATATATATACTACATATATATATATATATATATATATATATATATATATATATATATATATATATACACACACATACACATACAGTCTTAGTTACCCACGTGTCTTGCTACATATTATCGACCGTGGCGTACTACGTGAAACCTAGCGACTAATAACATATTCATCAGCAAAGGTGTTATATATTGTTTGTATATATTTATATGTTATATATTTGTTTGTATATATTGTTTGTGATATATTGTTTGTACCGAACCTGTAAAAGCGAATGATAAAATACTATTACAGTATTGGATTAAATGCACAGGGATATACAGAGAGAGAGAGAGAGAGAGAGAGAGAGAGAGAGAGAGAGAGAGAGAGAGAGAGAGAGAGATGTACGCAGGATACAGCTCGAAGGTTTGGATTCGAAAAGATGAAGCACCAGTGGTACTGTTTGTATAGTGAATAAAGAAAAAAAAAGAGTTCACATCAGTTGAGTATATCCAAATTGAGCATATTGTGTCTATTTTAAAGGTGGTAATGCAGGAGAAGATGTTTGTCCGCCTGGCTTCCAATTCCATGGACACAAATGTTATAAGGCTCTGGGTCTCTTCGCTAGCTGGCAGGAAGCCAAGGTAAATAACTATAAAATCAATGTCTTCTATTGTTTTGTTGTTCCTTTCAAAATTTAAAGCAGACAATGGATGGATATTGAGACCTGTAATGTTTAATCTTTCCAAAATGTTCAGTAAAACTCTTGGCTTGAAATGGGCGTTTTTTGGTGTCTAATTAGCTGTAGTTCAAAGTGTAGATGCAAGGAATTTATCGTTTCACGTATCTGTGAACCATTTTATTGGACCGAATCCACAACATTGCATCTGAGTTTTGTTAAAGACTATAAAGACACGTGATTCTGGCTGTCCGAACACAGAAGATTATATACCTACATTAATGTACCTATGATGTTGAGTACAAAGCTTCTGATGCTCCCTGTCTTCAGATACGATTGTAATACATAGGAAATTATGATGCTCCCTGTCTTCAGATACGATTGTAACACATAC
The DNA here is from genome assembly GCA_016746295.1 of Potamilus streckersoni. Taxonomy (NCBI): domain Eukaryota; kingdom Metazoa; phylum Mollusca; class Bivalvia; order Unionida; family Unionidae; genus Potamilus; species Potamilus streckersoni. Next base: position 404,462 of record JAEAOA010001436.1, on the reverse strand, counting down.
GAAATTCTGATGCTCCCTTGTTTCAGATACGATTGTAATACATAGGAAATTCTGATGCTCCTTATTTTCAGATACGATTGTAATACATAGGAAATTCTGATGCTCCCTGTCTTCAGATACGATTGTAATACATAGGAAATTCTGATGCTCCCTATCTTCAGATACGATTGTAATACATCGGAAATTCTGATGCTCCCTATCTTCAGATACGATTGTAATACATAGGAAATTCTGATGCTCCCTGTCTTCAGATACGATTGTAATACATAGGAAATTCTGATGCTCCCTATCTTCAGATACGATTGTAATACATCGGAAATTCTGATGCTCCCTATCTTCAGATACGATTGTAATACATAGGAAATTCTGATGCTCCCTGTCTTCAGATACGATTGTAATACATAGGAAATTCTGATGCTCCCTGTCTTCAGATACGATTGTAATACATAGGAAATTCTGATGCTCCCTGTCTTCAGATACGATTGTAATACATCGGAAATTCTGATGCTCCCTATCTTCAGATACGATTGTAATACATAGGAAATTCTGATGCTCCCTATCTTCAGATACGATTGTAATACATAGGAAATTCTGATGCTCCCTGTCTTCAGATACGATTGTAATACATAGGAAATTCTGATGCTCCCTATCTTCAGATACGATTGTAATACATCGGAAATTCTGATGCTCCCTATCTTCAGATACGATTGTAATACATAGGAAATTCTGATGCTCCCTGTCTTCAGATACGATTGTAATACATAGGAAATTCTGATGCTCCCTGTCTTCAGATACGATTGTAATACATCGGAAATTCTGATGCTCCCTATCTTCAGATACGATTGTAATACATAGGAAATTCTGATGCTCCCTATCTTCAGATACGATTGTAATACATAGGAAATTCTGATGCTCCCTATCTTCAGATACGATTGTAATACATAGGAAATTCGCCGTTATAGTTTGGTCCTTCAGATTATGCCTGTGAGGTTGTGGGTAAGGGTATCAAAGGTTTCAAATGGAGGAGCGGTCTTTCTCCATTGCACATTTTAAAATAAAATTAGTTTTAAAATTATTCATTTTACTTCGATGATGCAACAAGTTTACAACTTACATAATGTACACTTTAAGTTTCAGAAGTTTCCATAACATTGGGTTTTGTGGTGAACTAGAAATAGAGTAGAAACCTGTTAACATTGGATGGCCACTTTACACTCACACCTGAACTACGGAAAAAAACGAGAACAAACGAGGTGCCAAATGAAGATGTCTGGAGCCCTTTTTATCAGAGCCGATTTAGTCCGAATACATACGGAAATGATCAAAATTCTTGTGCACGTTTAAGTTTATCAGCGTTTTTAGATAGTTTGTGGTATATAACAAAAGTTGGAAATTGAATTGGAAAGATCCGTTACCAGGAACTTTAGCTAGCAGTATCATACCTGAGAGTCATGGCTAAATGAGAAATCTAATAGTAAAATATATTATACTTTGGCTTTGCTATCGCAGTTTGTTATCGTTGTTTTTTGTTTAACACCATTTTTGAGCTCATGATCGGCATTACATATCTGCCAGTGGAAAAATAAACAGGGATAATCCCGGAAATAACCATCGTTAGATAGGAAGCTACTGGCAAGCTTTCTCGCATACCAGAACTTGCTTGGCCATAGACTCGAAACCACTATGACAGAGAGGAAGCCACACCAACCGGTAAAGCTAGTTTTTTAGTCCACTCGGTCACCCGGTACCTCTGGGTAATTTGTACATCTTTTTAATTTATGTTTAACCATTCTCAGTTACCATGATACTATTAACTCTTTTAAGAAGAAATACTCCCAAGGCCCTGAAACACTGATGCTATTAACAATGAATTACCCCAAAACCCTTGAACAATGTACTAATTTATTTGATTTTAAAAGGAAACATACCTGAGCTTGATTTACAGAGCCGCTAATTGCTTGATTGTGCACTGAGCGAAGTTGAAAACAACTGAATATTTTACATAAATAAGGAAAGCTATATTGTGCTAAATAAAGCAGTTGTAAGAGTGATTTTACTATTTCATGAGTTTAAAATAAAGCCACTATCTCAATATCGAGGGATAATATATATTTCTTTCCATGCTGTATTCAAAGCAAGTTATGTTAAAACGTAGCAGGTAAGAGAATACACAACAATTAGCGTCTTTTCAATTTCATACATAAAAAGATGCAAAATGAAAACTTTTAAAAAATATGCAGATTTACAGATTACATTCAACAATGATCTCCCGGAAAAGCAATGTCAGTTTTCAAAATTTAATTAACAAATTACATATTTGATATGGTTAAATTTACAGTACAATTTTAAGATGTAATACATATTATATGGTCAATCTACAACAATTAGACAAAAGCAAATATAGAATTTGAAAGTAACAACGATTGCTTTAAAACAGGTTGTTGTGACAGATTGAATAAAATAAATGCTATAGGTTTGAACCCTATTGATGGAACATAATTTAACATAATTTAAACTGATTAAGTATTAAAGAATTGATGAAAGGATTACAGTGCTTAGAATATATTTCCTGTTGTAGCTCAAAGTCCTAATTTTTTAATTGATAACTCGAGTAAATTATTATCTTGGTGTTGCATTTCATTTTAAATGACTTACAATCAGCAATGTTTAAAACGATGTTGCTACTAACTAGTAAGTCAAGTTGATAAAGCATACACGAAAAAGGGAGATGTCATAAACCACGCTTTCAGAGAAATCTTCAAAGAGCAGAAGTTGTCTATGCTGTACCAGAATCAATTAAAAATTTAACTTTTCCACATACCATTCATAGAAGGAGGGCATAAGCCAATACCAGTATCTTTTGTACGTTCTACGACTGGACACCTATTTCTGTCGATTTTTGTAAAATAGAAAGCGTGTCGTGCATCCAACATGTCAGCCATTCGATGAATTTTAGTTCATTGAGTTTGTTTTACTCTTTACATTCCTTGTTTTTATACCTACCTGTTTCATGAGCAGTGGAAACTGTGCCTCTCATCTTGCTTCAGCCATACAATGTAGTTATTATTTACTGGCTTGATATTCTTTGAACCTTAACCGAGAGAATATTTTTTAATATTTTTTTTTAGTTCACGAAGTACGTAAGATGCTTTGATTTAATTTTTGGGTAAGAAACGTTGACATATCGAGGTGGGTATCAGTGTATGTATATATATATATATATATATATATATATATATATATATATATATATATATATATATATATATATATATATATATATATAAACTGTTTGTTCATGCAATTCCAAGTTTCGATCCTCTTTTTCCTCGATTTCAGGCATAACACTTCTTACTTTTACCGTTACGTCATCACGCTAAAATATAACATTGGGTGTTGTACTTTGCACAGGCAACGCAGTCTCTTGACTAAACTTTTGTATCCTTCTGCCTTTGTTCTGCATTATCACCACACTTTAGCAACAGTACAATTATGTCAAAATTATTATCGTAATGATTGTTAAAACGTAGCGTATATAAACGAAATTAAGTTAAAAGTATGATCTCCATCAATTCATTTTATTATGATGGGAAAATTCTATGCAGAAATAACACTTGGCAAAAATAAATCACTATTATTCCTTTCGATATTAATTTCACTAAATATACTGGCATGCAATACATGGACCATGCGACGCTTCACAAAGAGATAAGTTATTTATTGATTATTGTGTCTACTCTGCTTGCCGTATATGTTTGCATATTTGCTCTCGATTCAATGCACATAAATCGAAGGTGGACGTGGTTGATGAAGTCGATTGGATTTTGTTCAATTTTACTTTCAAGAAATTTAGGGACACTAGTCCATTATCTTCGCTAAAATAAAACACGAGTGATCCAGAAATTTTAAAATTGCTTGCTAGTGAAGAGAGCTAGGATAAGAATTTATTGATATAAGTGCAGACTTATTGACTGATTAGGCAATGCTAAGGGAAGAAGTTTTTATTCTTTACTTTTTAATCTGTCATGCATGATCTAGCACTAAACATCTTGCGCCAGAATTATATTTCTGTTTTCAGGGATACTGTGCAACTATGGGAGGCGACCTTGCATCAGCCCAAAATTTGAAGGAACAGACAATCCTTTCTGGAATAATGACGGCAATGCACGGTAAACTAATATATTTGCATAATATATTACTTATAATACATTGTTCATTCTCATTTACGCTCATGCTTCACGTAATGCAAATATTTATTTCTATCTTTCCATGTGAATTTTTCTACGGGATTACAATACTTTCGTTTCTTTGCAGTTTCATCCGTATTAGAGATTCGACATCGCAAATATATAATATTGCTTCTTGTTACGATAATCTGGATAAAAATCACATAAGATTAACATGAAAGTTGTTCTCATGGAGCGATAGAAAGTTTCAAACAAATCTATTTTAATCAAGGTTTTACAATTAATTTAAAGGACATACGTTTCAAATGAGCTTGGAAAAGTGGAGTTTTATTTCGTGCATCATTCGTATTTGGGAAAAGTGGAAATGACGGAACAACACTCCTAAGGGTAACACTCAACGTTTTATTTTCTTATTATTCCTTTGTTGAACGAGAACAATTTCCGATTTTTAATGAGAACGAAGACAAATTGTATAGCGAATTTGTTTGGAACTAAAATCCCATGCCAAGAAAAAAAATATCATTGCCAAACAGAAGTAAATTAGAAAAGAGGGCAATTATATCGCTGTTTGTAAAGGAAGGATGATATGTGGAAAATATATGCAGCTGTATAATTATATACAATAAAATGTTCCAGGTATCAGTCCTTTAGAGATTTACTGGATAGATGGATCGAACATGATGAATGAAAACGAATGGCGATGGATGAATCAAAATGGTGCTTCGGTCCCATTTTCCTACACGAACTGGGCTACAGGTTATCCAGTGAAATCTTGGCAAAGATGTATATGGATTGCCTATGGAACGAATGGAAACTGGTACAATGATTGGTGCCATAAACAACTTAGCTTTATATGTGAGGCAAGGTAAATAAAACTTAATTTTGTTTACTTATTTCTCTCAAGATTGTAATCAAATACGCTCCTTTGGCCTTGTCGCATCGTAACCATGTTGATAAAGAGCATCAAAAAGATCATAAAATCCAAGTTTCTAAGTGGAATTAGAAACGATAAATAGCATTTGATACACGTAAGCATGAATTTACTTATAGGCAAATTTTGATCAGAAACTTTTACATATGCAGATATTAATAGACTACTCAATAGAGTTGGTCAATTTTGGCAATCACAAATATATTATAATCTATTCGGAATAGTAAGATCTGATGTCTAACAAATAGATATGTGTTAAGTATAAATCACATAAGATCTCAAATGTTCATGACTTAAACATATTTAACCTCTTTATTGTATTCTCATAAATGTAAACTAATTTGTATCGAGATAATTACCAACGTAAACCAACCTTGATGCTATATCACTTGTTATGGTACTCGGCGTGGATGTTTATCTCTTTTCTAGCGACATCTCAATTGGTTCAATAGATGGAGCATACATGCCTAATCTTGTCAACTAAGGTGTGAGTTACCTAATGCCTATTGATTGGGTAATCTCGTTGCAGATTGAATTATTATTTGCTTGATGAATCTCTTGTATTTCCATATCAGACTTTTCCTCGAAAGCTCTCTTAATATTCATTACATCCATACAATATTAGGAAACTTGTATTTAAAATGTTGAAGTTACGCCCATTCATATTTTAATGTTGCATAAAGCAAATAGGAACTGCTTAGATAATACAGGCGTAAGCTTGTAATCTGGCTCCAATCATGTGACACGGACAACTAGCCAGCAATACTAGTCATGGAGGGCAAATCTTACTTGCAATCTGTGGCGAATAAATGATAAGTGTGCATTATCGATGCCACAGACACGAAAATAGTTAAATTTGCAGTAATACCAATCGATTGACGTAATTGACATTTTCATCGTTCCTAATGGAATAAGGCGAATATGAAAATTTAAGATGCATGACCTCCCAACACCAGTTTTAAACATGATGAACGGATGCTTTGTAATTTCTGACTATTAAATAATTTAGAGTACACTCAGTATCTACTAAAGTTTTAAGGTTTGGTTTTTATTATTGTTGTGTTTATAGGACAACAAGGTTTAGAGCCAGGCAAAACTTGTTTAAAAGCTATATTAGGTAAGCACCTGCTCCAGGCTTCGCTTTCCTATAAGTAATTGTTGTACATACAGATATGCATTGCCACGCTAATCTTTGCTTTTGTCAATTATTTTACATAGTCATACGCGCGTGATTGACTCTCATTCGGCAATTGACCACCCAGCCTAACTCGTCGATAGCGAGTCACACAAACTGGGTTCGATTTCCAAACCTCGCCAGTTCGACATTGGCTCCCTTGTCTCTCCTTCGGGTATAACGTAGAAAGAAAACACCATAGGAAAAACTAGAAAAATTACAGGAAATCAACACAGTTTGATGGGTAGCTACACTTTAGCTTGAATCTGGATAAATACTTTTGAGAATCGGACTGAAAGTACCAAACATTATTGGCTCTTTTTAAAATTGAAACTTCGCATAGTCCAAAATACCTTTTGGATTTATTTGCACAGATGTGTCTTAGACTATACCGTATAATCTTCAGCTTACACGTAAAATCAGTATAAGTCATGTTAAATTATGAAGTACAGAGAATTGTCTTTGTACTTCAAAAGCTTGTTTTCTCTAACTGTATTACTAGGGAAAATATTTTTAAGAGCAGTTCAAAACAGTCATCCTCTTGGTACTTTGAGCACAAATTTTGAATCTCAAAACATGATAAAAGTCGACTGTTCGATCTTGTTTATCCCGAATCATTAAATATTAAAAATGTAAAGAATGTCGAATTTGACCTTGTCCAATTTGCTGAGAAACCGTTTTATTTATATTTCAGACCGATATCCAAAAGACTGGAAATATTGCACTACCAAAATCGACAGTCTGAAACTCAAAGAATATTGCATATCTGAGTTAAAAGCGAAATCCTTTGCGATGATAGGTTTATATATTCCAATGCCGCGAAGGATTTACATTTAAAATCGATAGAGACATTTACTTTCCTTTTCATTGTTTCCTATTATGCCGTAAGAAGTGATGACATTAAACTGAGAAATCATTCTTTATTTAAATAAACCAAGCACTTTTGATCTCAAATGTATCAACTAGAATCTTGTCTGCTGGTTTATTGTAAATTCCTGCCTTATCGCAATATTCAGCTTTTCAATTAATTTGTGATCAACGGATCGGAAACTGTCTTCAACTGAATCCTGTTGTTAAATTCGCTTCACCTCATGCAGAAAAAATGCAAAGGCAAAAAAGGAAGGTTGCAGATAGAATTCGTGATCTCATATTATCCTGTTGTTCATTTTAACCATCTAGGTTGCTCTTTATTTGGAATGATTATGTAATCTTCCCAAGCTAATGCATAATGTAATGTAGTTTGCTTTCTAAAATAAATTCTATCTGTTACAAATTCTTTGTTACTATTTAATTCTTGCTGCCAAACCGTTTTGTTATGAATTGATATAAGCAGACACATTTTGTCAAGCAAAATCATCACGAATAGCTTAGGAAAATGACACTATAACCCCAAATGAGAATTGAGCATGGAAATGACATCTAATGGGAATTTAAAATGGGGAAGACGTTATAAAATCAAATAAAAATTTAACTTCGCGGCTATCAGTTTTGATTAAGAAATGCCGCTGTGGCCTCTAAAGGAAACTTTGCATGATTAACCTTTATTTTAATATTCAATACGTCGTTTGGAGTCCACATCCCTCGCTCATCTAATATCGAAAGATGTTAAAGAAGGGGATGCAAGAGATTTTAATTCTATTGCTAACAAAACTCACTTCCTTATACACATACACGATCTAAATTATCCACTTACAAGCACAATAAACCGTTTGCTTCCTACAAACTCATTACCGTGTCCTTTAAACAAAACAAATTCCCGTCACTATTGTCATTCGGATAAACCTATCTACTGAAGCAAAACGATAGAGAAAAAGGTAGAGATCTGCATGCTGTCACATACGGAGTAAAGAAAAGAGAGAAAAAATATAAGTATAACCCCTTATATAGACATTTAATAGGACTAAGAGAAGAACAAATAAGCACTAACTGACGTGAGATTGTATTATACCATTCAATCGCAAACAATTAAATTATCTGTAAATCTGTGAATGTTGTGTAGCTGCTTTGCAGTCATATATTTAATAATTTCTTTTAAAACTTTAGTAACTGTGCCACGGACAGCAAATTGTTTACTGCAGAAGTATTTAGTGTCAAGTGAGCAAGATTTCGTTGTTACGTTTTGTTAAACTTGACGGCTTTATCAATAGTGGTTTCATACTCTGACTGACCTCGGTTTACACACTATTACAAATATACTTTTTCTTTTTTTGTTACACACACACACACACACACACACACACACACACACACACACATATATATATATATATATATATATATATATATATATATATATATATATATATATATATATATATATATATATATATATTTGTTTTTATTTAATACTAGTGGTGACATCTGATCTACGAATTGAACTGCTACTTTGTCAATGTAAAGTAAAATTTGACTTTAAGCTATGAATTACTGTAAGTTGATGATATCAAAGGTATGTATCGTACATGGAAAGTTTTGTACCTTTTAAGAAAATAATGTTGTCTTTCTATATATGAATAATCAGACTGACTCTAGTTCACTGATCTCATTCTTTTTCTCTTTGGCAAGCCAATTCAGCCGATATCTTTCATTTGGCCAAGTACAATCGTGGCTACAAACATATGCTTTGTGTCATCGACATCATTTCCAAATTTTCCTGGGTCGTGCCATTGACATCCAAATCGAGCACTGAATTAGTGTGGGCCCTTAATCTGGTGTCAAAACAAAGTGGTAGTTACTCTCTTTGATGCCAAACCAACAATGGCATCGAATTTCTGAACCAAGCTTTCCAAATACAATTCAAGAAACAAGACATTCTTTTTGTCAGCAACGAGAATCCCGAAAACAAAGCCAGCATCGTGGAATGTTTTCAGCGCACCTTGCAAGAACGCATGTGGAGATATTTTATGATTCAATACGCTCTCAAGTACATCGACGTCTATTCGCATCTGGTCCAAACGTACAACCAATCTTACCATCGGAGCATCGGATGTGCCCACCCACAGCACCACCAATAAGTGACTCCCGACAACGAAGTGACCGTCTTTGAGTGCCTGTTTGATACGTCACTTGCTGTGGCTGTCTCCAGGAAACAAGGATCGTTGGCAGCAGGAGATTGGGTGAGTTTTGGCAAAACCAAAAGCACTTTCGATAAGGGTTACTTACCCAACGGGACCACCGAATTGTTTCGTGTGCGTGCCGGTCATCCACCCCCAAACGATTTTAGAAGCAACAAGCATCAAATGTAAATATGCTGGAAGACTGAAGGAAAACAAAATGCATGGATTAATACAATTTATAATTTATTTGTGGCCAGGGGGTAACTAGTCTGTGTTTTTATGCAACAGGTGTGCTGTAGTTTACAATCGATGATAATCTCGATAATTCCGTACATTTTGGTATTACAATTCTTTGAGCGCATGTATACAACACTTCCTATTTTTGTTTGTTCAGTTTTGATTGCAAATATTACAACTTGACATTTTAAATATTCGATGCAGCAGACAGTTTTAACTGAAAAAGACTGTTATTGATAGGACAGTGAAAAGTGAGTTAAAGGACAGTGAGAAGTTTGTTTGCAACGTTTGTTTTTTCCTTGAACAACTGTAAAAAAATCGTTCATGTTTGTTTCTATAATGATCCAACATATCCACAAAACAAACCAAAAAAGCAAAGTTGATCATGAACTTGTTCTTTTTTAAGGTTTCTGAGTGTGAATTTGTGCACCATGAATGCCCAAAAAGTAACGTCGTTTCTGGAAATGAACATATGTTGTATTATGAAGGTGGAAACTAACATGAACGTTATTTGTATAAGATATGTATGATGGAACTCTATCATTTGGTTTTTAGAATATTTATATTGTATGATTTATTGCCATTGAGATAGCGATCACATCGTGGGGGCTGAGTCTGTCTTGACCGCTGGGGGTTGTGATGGTGATGGACTTTTCAGTAGGGCTTTAAAATCTTTTAGAATCTGTGGAACTGTTTCCTTTAAAGCTTTCTGTTGAAAGAGTTGAAGTCGCTGCAACAGTTCATCGATATTTCCGTTTCTGACAAATTGCTACGATCTATCAACAATTGCAATTCGTGTTGTAACTGGTACATGTCGGTCAAATGTGGATTGAGAAGTAAATGCGGAGTCCGTTGTTCTTGCCAACGATGGTAATCCATACATCGTTTGTAAGGCACTAAAGCAGTTTTTCGTCCTTCAATCAGATTCCAATGGTCACCTCTGAGATCTTTTGACTCCAGAGAACACTTTTATCGTCTTGAGCCTTTTTTTTCTTGGATCCCTGGGTAAAACACTTCACAGGACTCCTCCCAGCATGACTCATGCCATTCCTTTGGCAAGAGGTCATATCAGGGGCAAAATGCCGCGTTGCACCATCTTTTTCTTTTGACGGATGGATATTTTCTTTTGGACCATTTGGCGAAGAAAGTGTAAATGTTTGGCAAAGCATTCTTTCTGGTGTTTAGACAAAGGTATCGTTCCTTTCATGACATTCAAATAACATTCGCTCACGGAATCGATGACATCTTTGGAGTCAGTTTGAATGAGTTGTTTCGCATGGGTAGTGGGGCTTTGGACAGGACGAACAACATGTCCCCATATTTGGCTAAACCAGGAGGCAGTCCTTTCTTTTTCTTTCTTTTTTTTGGCAAGAGATGCTTGGTAAAGCGTTTTCGGATGACGAGACTGTCCTTTTCTTTGTCATTTTCCTTTTTGGACAGGAGAATGTCTACGGTGACGGTGTACACTTCTTCGAGGGGACATCTTTGGGCGCTCAGGAGCACAAAAGACACTGATCCCCATAGTTTCATCAGGTCTTTTTATAATGGAATGCGTCGGTACTGATTATCTTAATGTTGTATCAACTTGATGATAGGCATCACGCATCGTGGAGGGGTTCGCAAAGGACTTAATCGGGATAGTTCTTGCTTTGATAAATCCAGTAAACTATGTATCATGCCCGATCTCTCTTGGACCTTGATTTTGCAGCCATGCTGCAGGTCAATATGACGAGGGTGTCACCAATGGAGAAGTTCTTGGAGACCCTGATTTCCTATCTTTCATCAATATAGGAAGACGGGTGTTAAATTGGGTTTGGCTGGCATCACCAGCAACGGAGAAGCGGAGGAACCTGAGGCTACTGGAGACGTTGTCATCGTTGTTGCAGGTCGTGGTTTGCGAATGTAAGGCTGTGCCCTGGCCGAAGTGCCTCTCTTGCTGGCAGAAGCTGTTTTCTGTGGTCTTTTTTTTCTGGGGACTTTTTATTTTCTGTGGCTGTGACCTGGTCTTGACACATCTGTTCTTCTTCTTCTTCTACTGGGTACCTTTTTCTGAGAGAGGATTTTTTCTTGGGAAAGACTTAGGAGGCATTAGGATTCCATTTGAAGAGAAATTAAATGATGAATTTCTTAGAGAACCGCTACCTCCAGGTTTCAAAATGATTTGATTTTTTGGTTTGAGCGTCGATGAGGGGATCGGCCAGTTTCGTCAAGACTACTTTGATTCTGTAAAAAAAAAAAATTGGTCTGATGTGAAATGTGAATAATACCTTGCAGTAATTGATGTGCAGTCACCGTAAACCATCACAAGGCTTCTTTGAGACTGGCTTCTAAGACACGAGCACGTATTTGTGGATTTTTCTCACGACAAATGCCTTACAAGGCACAAATTAATTTAACGGGAAGATAATACTGAAGGGACGTCATGTTAACGCTGTGTAATACAGACCAAAGGTGTCCAAGGCTTTTATAGACTTTTTTGTTGTTGTTAAGTTGACGGGGACGTGCTCACGATAGATCCCCCCCGTCTTTGCACCTGTGGTAAAACAGATGGGTACGAAATCGCAAATAATCAAGGGTGGTGAGTTTTAAATTCGCGAGTAAATAGGCATGTGGGGTTTGAGTGGCATCGTCGTACGCATGTTTCAGCCAAGGCGTTCCTATCTGTTTGGTTCAGATTTGCACTTGCCATTTATCTCTAGGGCTTTCAAATAAGACCACGTAATGAGCATTGAGACTGATGGTCAATGGGCTTTGCTTTGTTGAAACAAATTTTGGGTGATGCAAATGACACTGTCATTACGATGATGCCATTTGCGCGTAAACCAGTTTAATTTCTTCTTCGTCCTTTCCTAACATATCGTCGAAGATCCCAAGTGTGTCTTAATTTCCTGTTTGTGTTTGTGTTATGTTTGTGTCTTTGTTTCTTTGTCTATATTTATGTCTATCCATTCCCACCCCGCCAAGTGTTCTGTCCATTTCTGTCCCTCCCGGCCAAGCGTTATTATTAGTGTAGTGTCTGAACTTGCTGAACTTAACCCACTTGGCGGAGCAGGACGTAACGTTATAGGTTTTTTCCACTGTCGTTGTTTGCTGTTTGTCACGATTGAGGCCAGCCTCTTGCAACATTGTTGCCAATGTCCAGTACCGTGACGTCATCATTCATATTCACTATATCCAAACCCAAACTATGTTTAATTTTCCCTTGTCCGTATAAATCTTGTTCGTATACAGGCCCAGGGGGTCTTGTAATGCTAATTCCCATTATCCGTATATCGCCCCATATCCTAATAACGGTTGATAGGACTCCACTGTTCGTAGGAACAACGAATTTCCCATTTACCTCATAATAATCCTAATCCCATCAAACCTTGCCCATACTTCAAGAAGAGTACATTGTTTTGGCGGATTGAACATTTATCAGAATCAGAAATATCACAATTGTACGGACAATTATTATTTTTGTTATCTTCACCAACTTTACCAGCAATCTTTAGACTATAGGGTTAAACCTACCATGAGAGATTTCAAGAATGTCAGAAAAAGAAATAAAGGCAACAACGACACCAACATACACATCAATGGGGATGAAAAAGAGAAATACACAAGGTTTTCGGACTGCATCTGTCCCATTTCCCTTCACTGTGGCAACCTTTTTTATCTTGAAAAGGAAAAGTTTTGAAGAAGGAATAAAACCTTAAATCGATCATATTTCCTGAATGTTCAACAACACTTGGACAAAAATCATACTGACTATTAACAATCTCTAACAGTAAAATCAGAGAATCCTCAGTTGAATATTATTCTCCCAAATGATTTTATTTATATGCTAAACGTCTGGTCAATACGATTTCATGTATGTTCAACGATCAGTGTACCACCGCCGATCGAGTACTATCCAATTCATCACCATCTCAAAATTTATTGCTTTGGACTCAAATGATGTTCATTACTTCTTCTCCTAGTTTGCTTATCCTGAGGTGAAAACAAGAATATAGCACCGAAGTCTAAGGAAATGAAGAACGACTGATTCAGCAAGAATTTTCTCAATACAATCGAACTGAATGAAAAACTGAATTAGATGTTTGTGTAATATTATGTCGTCGAGTATGTCGTAGAAAATACACCGGCTCCAGAACTTAAGCAATGAAGGATGAAGCACGTATCCTATTCACCAAGAATTTGAACAGCCTTATTATCTCCCTCTTATGAAAATAGTATCTCGCCAGTGTCAATATCAGCATAAAGGGAAAAATATTCTGCTATCTTAAGGAAAAGTCACAGTGAAAACAATTTTAAAAAGTCTGTTGCCTGAATTATAACAGATGTATCATGTGTATCGAGGAGTAGCTCGAAAACGAATACATGGTTTACGAGATACCTTAGAAAAAAATATTTTCGTACGGTAGCACTTAGCTTGAAATTTGTGGAGACTGGAGATTGCACGCTTTAAAGACGAAGATTTGAGGCTCATCGTCCAACAAGATTTGAAACAAGCCTTGATAAAATTGTTGATTTAAACATGAATTAAATTCACCGATACACACCTACAAAATCACTAACACATGGGAAAGGCATTAGTTACTCCTCTTTGTCGCAGCAAGGACAACTAGAAAGAGACGCAAATATCCCATCTGAAATCACAGAAATGACCAGAAAAACAACAACAAAAGGACAACAGTGTAAAAGATATTGACATTTTTTATTGCAAAGAGATTCTTGCAAATGTTCCAAGCCTGAACTTGATCTATTTGCAATGCAACCAATGAAGAAGGCAAGGAAGGAATCCAGTTGTTACGTATCAGCTCGTTCAAAATAACAAGAATCTAGTAGAGACCACAAGCTCTACAAGTTTTTAACAAAGATAATTTTATTTCCTTGAAAACACGATGAAAAAGGTGAAAAATGTAAAACAGGACTTATGGTTTGTGCAGAATCATTCAAAACATTTATCCAAGAATTGTGAATATATACGAGTCCTATTAATAAAAAGTCCCGAGTCTTGTTTAAAAGTCACGTTGTTTCTAAGATGGATGATGATAACGTCACATGACGTCTTTACACAGATGTTCATAATTTCAGGTTTCCATGATGGAGGCTGATGACGTCAGAGGAAGTCTTTACGCAAATGCTCATAATTTCAGGTTTCCATGATGGAGGCTGATGACGTCAGAGAAAGTCTTCACGCAAATGTTCACAATTTCAGGTTTCCATGATGGAAGCTGATGACGTCAGAGGAAGTCTTCACGCAAATGTTCACAATTTCAGGTTTCCATAATGGAGGATGATGACGTCAGGGAAGGTCTTCACGCAAATGTTCACATATTCAGGTTTCCATGATGGAGGATGATGACGTCAGAGGAAGTCTTCACGCAAATGTTCACAATTTCAGGTTGAACTACAATTTGTTATGTACTGTAACAATTTAGAATTAATTTCACAATGTTTTTGTCCTAAAACATTTATATAGTTCTCCAGGGAATAAATTATTATTCTAAAGGTAGACAAACTCCTATATCTGTCTAGGCACATCTTTAACAAGGTACGTCTGTAGCTTTAAAGATGTAATGAAGGTTTTATTCTTTCCGGCACAAGGAAAATATACCATTCTTTTTCAAGGTATATTATAATACTCTAATCCAGCACAAGAAATATACATTTTTCTCAGGTCATAATATACAATTTACTACGACACAGCTGAGATGTTGCTTGACTGCTTCTGACAGAGCCGAGAGATATTCTATGCCTGCTACTTTTCAGAGGGACCGAAGTCTATTTAAAATAATACTGAGCTGTCTTTACGTGCTGCACACGCACGAATTAAGCATGGTATTTCATCATCTGACAATCCGTAGTACACGATATAAAACATATTCGGAAAAGACCTTAGCCGCAGCCAATCATTTAAATCGTTTGTTTATATCTAAACAACTCTTACGAAAGCCTAGAATCATTGACGTTCTAAATAAACAAACTCTTACTAAAGTCAAAAACATATTTACGTTCTAAAGAAATAAACTCTTACGAAAATATCAATTCCCGTGAACAATAATCATCATCACTATAAAACAAAATAATACAAAGATGAAATAAAAAGAATTCAAATTGTACACATTAGTAATTAAAATACAGTCATAACACAGTGTCGTCTTGAGAAGTTCAGCTCATATATAATTTGAAATCGATCTGAATGACATGTACCTACAAGTCAAAGTTCTTAAAGTCGACAGCACCAAATCCAAGCACCGATACCAGATCAGCTCCCATGAACGTCATGCATTTGTTGTTTAACGAAGTCTGTTTGTACTTAAACAACAAACTGGTCAGCAGCAGCATGGACACTTACTGTTACAGAACATACCTAGAAAATCACTTGGCGTACGAGAAAAGCCAAGAACACATCTTAATGCAGCAGTGGTGTGGAAACTTTGAATACCTTTTAAAACACAGGGTTGAAAGAATATAGAGAACTCAAAATGTTGAATTTATGAACCACCAAAGGAAAATCAAACTAGGACGATGGATGGTTGCAAGACAAGTATTTGTTGAATGGAGTTGATGTATGCCTGAAAGTACTGTGTTCAATCTTATTGTTAATGCTAACGAGTGCAAAAGGTCAGTGAAGCCAGGTTTTACGTGTGTTGTGTGTAAGTCTAACATAAAATGGGAAATTACATCAGTCTCACGACAGCCAAGTATCCTCTTCGACGAGAAGTTAAAACTTTCACCATCATCTCTGGACTCTGATCCAAAGATAGAAGTTCATATTTTCCAAGGTCATCTACCTAAACCTTTACTCATTGGTATAGTTAGCAGTGCAGCTCTCAATGGAGATAGCCACCAAAAACCTTTCGAGTACCAAACTTTAATATGGCCATTATAGAAGTGACCAGAGACTGCCAAATGATGTGTATCAGACCATTTAAATAACTTTGCCCCACTCCAATTATTTGAAATGTTACTCGATTCTGTTTAAAGCTAGAGGACAATTAGCGACCAACTGTAGCCATGGTGTTTCAGTCGACAGTAATGCAGGAGGCTTTGCTTAGTGGGGATCTTTCACTCCAGACCAATGCAGCAACAATGGACATTTACACCCTATAAATTCAGAACAACTCCGTGTCGACTTTAGTTGGTACTGGTTCTAGTGAACACAGTGAACGACATCTTGCATGCATAGTTTGATAATATTCTGGGAATCAAGAGAGAATAGACAATTAAAACTCTTGGAACACGAACCCTTGGAAAAAGATGAAGATGTTTTCTATCAAAAACAGATGTTCCAGACCACAAGTAAACAGGTGAAAGATATAATCAGAACGAGAATAAAGTTTATTTGTTGTGCTTGTCTATTGATTGAAAGAATTGCACTCTCACCCATAAAACATAGTTATGGTTGTTAAATACTTAAATGCAACATGTCAAATGTTTGATGCTAAGTTCAGAAGAAAAGTAGGAAGCGTATCTGGAAGCAGCATAGGTCCTCATCTCAGAAGAGTAGATCTTGAAAGACTGGTATAAAAGCTTAAGCAAACACTCTAAACCTCCACTGATATCTGTTGGAAATAAAACAAGCTCTCTTGAAACAAAGTACAGAAAATTCCTGTGATTGACTCACTTGACAGATCTTCTCAAGAAAAATATCAAGCGTGAATCATTAATTTTCCCTGGCTGGAAAAATATATACCTGAAAACTTCATTACCTTCTGAGTCATATTTCATACACATATTCTTAGAATCAATTGGTGTTTGCTATAGATAAACTTTCTTATCGAAATCATTAAGATGTTCGAGAATGTCATCAATAAGAATGACAGTCATCGCCCAGGGACCACTGGGCAGCCGTCTACTTTTCACAATGACCAACGTGATTCTTATAGATTACCTTCACTTCAATATATTATAGAGTTTGTGAGAATAAATGCTGAATTTACTAAATTAAATAATGTGAGATCACAGGATTGGATTTTATTGTGCGTTTACATTAATGTTTGTATTTTCTTCATTAACGCCGTCTTGGACTACCATTAGAACATATACTTTCTTGTTTCGAATATGATTTCTCCAAAAATGAAGACAGTAAGAATTTTATAAACAGTGTAGCTATGTAGTTTCTTTTGCACAGAAACTTAAAGTATATTGACGTAAAATGTCACTAATTGATCACTGCAAGTATAGTCTTACTCTACAACGTTGTCAACATTGTAGACAAGTTTCATGTTTAATGTATGGTATTTGTATGATACTAGTCCTAATCCCCATTCATTATTGACTTATAGATGTTTCAGTTAGTGGTGCTTTAAAAAAATATTTATTTAGAAACAATGGTGATGGCATATTTTTTGGAATGAAATGTTTTTTTGGCATCCTCCTTCTCTCTCACATTCACTGTTTAAATTTTGCAAAGAGTGATGTTTATCTTTCACTTCTATGTAATGAAATACAGGGCATGTTTTTTTTTTTCACATTGACCCCATAAGTTTATAAACTACATTTCTTTTACAATTTTTATTTGGGGGTAATTTATTTTTAATCTATGCAAAAGTCTGTAACAGTATCGGAATTTCCTACTGTCATTAGTATTGGCTATTTTAAAATAATTTTTGGATTTCTTCAGTTTCCTCTGAAGTTCATGACATTTTCAAAATTGTCCTTTTCTGGTCAAGATAAGTTGGTTTTTCTTTCATAGTTCTGGTACTAAGACACTGTAATCTAATGTTATGGTCTTTTTCATTGGTGTCTGCTAAATTCTGGTGCAGTTACTTTAGCGTTATTTTTAGTCGCTTTCGCTTTAGTGTTATCATAAGATTATTCCCTTGGTTATATCTATTTATAACAACGGTGCAGTATATGGAAATTTACTGACACCATCAACATAATCTGAGGAATAAGTAATGCTCTTTTTACAATCCATGTAATGACTAGGCAGTTAAAGTCCGATAAACTTCCTCTGTATGGTCTGTAAGAGGTTAGGTTGGATGATGATAGTGTCTAAAATTAAGTGTTAAATCTCACTGCATTACATTCATAACTTTACATCCTCCTAACACATCTGTTTGCAGATGCTAATGCTAGTTAGTAGCTTACAATAATGGTTGTTGTTGTTGTTGGGCTTAAGGCCATTTTTCAGCACACGATAGGCTATTCGTGGTGGCCAGTATTATTGGTGGAGGAAGAAACTGGGAAATCCGCGGAAAGAACTACCGACCCACGAGAAGCTACTGGCAAGCTTTCTTACATATCCACATTCGCCGAATCCTGGTCTCGAACACACGCAGACAGAGGTGAGATGGCAGTGATCCGTAATGGACAGCGCTTTAGACCACTTGGCCATTCGGGGCCCCTACAATAATGGTATAGTTTAGGATGTCAGGTAACACCAGATCATGTTAGACACTAAACTTGGCATGTTGGCTAGTAAATGTAATGTTGGTTAGTACACATGTAATAATTTGGGGCATTGGACACCAAATTGGGTATAATACATTATGTGGCATTGTAGTATATTGATCACTACACATTGCATACTGAACAACAAATGTGGTTGGGTTGCTGGTTATATAGTGTTTAACCTATATCCCTTGTTCCCCATATATCAACCTACCATGTTAAATTTATCTTGTGCTCTTTATTTGATCTATACATGCATTCCTTATGGTGTTAATCCTCCTTCTGCCCCATATGTATTAGGGCTGTTTTGGAAAAAATAGAAGAGTCTTAATTATTTGTATCCCCCTGCGGGTTCGGGGTTGTAGAATTGGCCCGACGTGCCTCGCTACGTGTCGTAAAAGGCGACTAAGTAGAGGCAACCTGTTTGCCGTGGGTTGCGACCCGTAACGGAGGAGGAAAGGATCCTGGTAGTTGCAACACACTACTTTGGCCTCTACTTCTCCTAAGACGGGTGGTTGAGATGGGCCCGGTCTCGACAAATCGGCTGATCACGCCGAGCTCTAGGAAGTCTTTATTAACTCTGTCACCTCCTTTTACTTCATTTTACTTTATTGTTGTATCTCGCTTGATACCACCTTGCCCCTACATTCTATTGCTATATCTTTTCCTTTCTTAAATCTTAGAAGACTTCCTAGAAGGCGGTGGCTTAACGGGTCAATCGGGGGGTAATTTTACTGACCTTCGAAATTGGCGACTTCAGGGTCAACTAAAGGTAATTTTACCAACTGAGTATCGTATTTGTGTATCCCTGGCACTTGAAAAGTGTCCCCTTGTTGGGCTCCTTGGTGGGTGGGGAGCACGGGTGCTGAATCTTTCAAACTGCCATCATGGAGAATTAAAAAAAAAAACTCCAAAACGAACCAAACCAGGATCTGACACAGATGATGAACCATGTGGCGTGGATTCATTTCCACGCTTCATGGTAATACAATCAAAAGATGCCACAAAAGCACTTACTACACTTTCTCCTTTCGTTATAGAAAAGACAATAACCGGATTGATTGGATCGCCAAAAAGTGTTAAAAAGTTGAAATCGGGTTGTCTACTTGTTGAATGTCAGCGACGAGGTCAAACAGAAAACCTCAAAAAAATAAAAACATTCTTCGATATTCCAGCGTCGTCGTTCGCCCACACAACATTGAATACCTTCAAATGTGTTATTCGCTGTCGTGACTTGGCTGGAGTCACCGACACAGATATCATTGAAGGAATGAAAAATGAAGGTGTCACTGCAGTCCGCAGAATACGTATCAAACGTAACAACAATCTGCAGGACACCAACATTATACTCACCTTCAATAAACCAACAGTACCCAAAGTGGTCAAAGTTGGTTTTTTGCAAGTGAAGGTTGACGTATATATCCCCAACCCACTTCGATGCTACAAGTGTCAAAAATATGGACACCATGAAATCCGCTGTTCAAGAAACCAAATATGTGGTCGATGCGGAGACATCTCTCACCAGGAATCGGAATGCAAAGCAACTCCACATTGTATCAACTGTGGAAAAGAACACCACGCCAATTCCAAGGATGGTGATACCTGGAAACAAGAGAAGGAAATTCAGAGGATCAAATATACTTCCAACATTCCCTACCCAGAGGCTAGAAAGCTAGTACAGTCAAAAACATCTCTTTCTGGCCCATCCTTCTCTACTATAGTGAAAAACAATCCTAAGACATCGAAGGATGCTCAAACTCAAACAGATATACCCGATTCAACATTAAAACATAACACCCCACATTACCAAGCACAAAAACCACGGCATCTACCCAAACGACCTTTAACAACAATCAGCAAACTAAGTCACTAAAGAAAGCAAATCCCATGGAAATAGACAACAAAAGGGGTCAGATGACCCCATCAAACTATTCCATAGGTTTGGGGACATTGAGAGCATGGATGCAGAAGATACTGCTCCGTGTTCTCAAGGTAGCTCAAAACCTAACAAAAGAATCACACCCGTACTTCCCCAGATAAATAACCCTATAGATGTTCCCCTCGAAAAGTCTAACCTAAATCCAAAACCTCCATTCTAAATTTATAATGAAAAACACAATAATACAATGGAACTGTCGAGGACTTAAAGCTAATTACAATGAGATTCTTCTGCTTTTAAATAAATATGATCCAGCTTTGTTATGTCTTCAGGAAACATTTTTAAAAGATACGGACAATATCACATTCAAAAACTACTCCCTGTTTAACACATACCTACAAAACGTTGACAGGGCCTCAGGAGGGGTGTCTATTGCTGTGAACAATAGAGCCCCACATAGAAACATCCCTTTAAATACAAATCTACAAGCCATTGCTGTAAGTGTCACTCTACATCGGGTGATTACATTTTGTTCTGTCTACATACCACCAAATACTAAATTATCACCAAACGAATTAGACATACTTGTTCAACAACTTCCCACGCCATTTTTTTCACTTGGTGATTTTAATGCCCATAACATTTTATGGGGATCGAAATACATAAGTGACAGAGGGAAAAAAGTTGAAGATTTTGTTGCTAGATACGACTTGTGTATATTTAATAACAAGTCTCCGACTTATCTGCACCCAGGAACGGGTACATACACTTGCATTGACTTAACAATATGTACTCCTTCACTTCTGTTGGATTTTAATTGGAAGGTCGCTGATGACCTTCATAGCAGTGATCATTTTCCAATATATCTTAAGAACACCAATACTAAAATTGATGACACAATTCCACAGTGGAACTTAAAGAAAGCTGACTGGGCCAAATTTGAAACACTTTGTACAATGAGACTTAACAGGAATACCATACTAAATGATGATAATCCAATTCGACAATTTACATCTATCGTAATCGAGATTGCAGAAGAGTCCATTCCTAAGTCCTCGATAAATTCTCAAAAAAAAAAGCCCAAACCATGGTTTACTAAAAAATGTGAAGAAGCCATTACACAACGCCGAGAAGCACTGAACAAATTCAATAATCGTCCAACGCCCGAAAATCTAGCTCAATACCGTATTACGCGGGCTAAAACTCGCCGCACGATTAAAGAAAATAAACGAACATCATGGAAAAAATATGTTTCAACTTTAAACTCTCGTTCCTCTATAAACAAAGTTTGGGACACGATCCGCAAAATAAATGGTAAAGGAAAATACAATTGCCTCCAACACCTGAAGCTAAATAACATCAATTATAAAAGCAAGCATGAAATAGCTAATGTACTTGCTGATTGTTTCTCCAAAAATTCATCATCGTCTAATTATTCCGAAGCTTTCCGAAGACTTAAAATTCAAAAAGAAAAAATACGGTTGAAATTCACATCAAATAACTTAGAGAGTTATAACCAACCGTTTTCATTGTCGGAACTTATGGAATCCTTGAATAAGGCCAATGATACTTCCGCTGGGCCTGACGATATACATTACCAGTTTTTAAAACACCTTCCAGATCCATCCTTGAGAGTTCTTCTGGAAATCTTTAGTGATTTATGGATTACTGGCAATGTACCAAAAATTTGGAAAGAAGCAATAATAATTCCAATCCCCAAACCAGGCAAAGATAGCACAGATCCTACCAACTACAGACCTATATCACTAACTAGCTGTGTATGTAAAACAATGGAACGAATGATCAATTCTCGGCTTGTATGGTATCTGGAAAGCAACAATTTAATTTCTCCTTTCCAAAGTGGCTTTCGTCATGGTCGTAGTACCAACGACCATCTGGTTAGACTCGAAACATTTATTCGTGATACTTTCGTAAAGAGGAAACATTTAGTAGCGGTTTTCTTTGATTTGGAAAAGGCCTATGACACAACATGGAAGTACGGGATACTAAATGACCTACACGATCTGGGTCTAAAAGGCCGACTGCTCTCATTCATATCAAACTTCCTCTCAGACAGGGAATTCAAAGTACGAGTGGGCTCCACCCTCTCTGATATACACGATCAAGAGACGGGTGTACCCCAGGGCAGTATTTTATCAGTGACGCTTTTCAATATAAAGATTAATAGCATCACCAAGTGTCTGATGCCAGGTGTGGATTGCTCATTATATGTTGATGACTTTTTAATATGTTACTGATCCAAACACATGCATACAATTGAAAGACAATTACAACAAAACATAAACAAAATTCAAAAATTGGGCCAATACTAATGGCTTCAAATTCTCGAAATCAAAAACTCTCTGTATGCATTTCTCTCACGCTGGAAGGAACACCTATTCCAGTTGTTGAGGAAACAAAATTTTTAGGCATTATCTTCGATAGAAAACTGACTTTTATTCCACATCTGAAATATTTGAAAGCCAAATGTTTGAAATCTCTTAATTTACTTAAAGTAATAGCGCACACTGACTGGGGTGTTGATAGGAGAGTCATACTCAATTTATACAGAACGTTTATCCGCTCCAAATTAAACTATGGTTGCGTTGTTTATGGTTCAGCAAGGAAATCGTATTTAAAGGTGCTTGACCCAATCCATCATCAGGGAATAAGACTTGCCCTGGGAGCATTTAAAACATCGTGTGAAAGCCTCCTCGTCGAAGCGGATGAGCCACCCTTATCACAACGCAGAGAAATGCTTTCCGCACAATATGCTATCAAATTAAGATCCAGCCCTCTGAACCCAGCTTTTTTGGCAGTTTTTGAACCAAAATATAAATCCTTATATGACAATAAACTAAATGTCATACCTACATTTGGCATTAAAATATCACAATTTCTCGAAAGTACTCAAATTGATTTTTCAAATATTCTTAAAGCCAACATCTCCGACACACCCCCATGGCTACTTCAGCAACCAAGGGTAATTTTTACGTTACATGATGGAAAAAAATCAGAGACAAACCCTTCCATTTTCCACAACTCTTACCACGAACTCCTCTCACAATTTGAAAAATATACAAAAATATATACCGATGGATCAAAAGATGAGGAAAAGGCTGCTGCAGCCTTCGTAAGTGGAAACCACACAACCAAAGTTCGCTTGCCAAATGGTACATCCATTTTTTCAGCCGAAATTAGAGCAATAGACCTTGCTTTGCAATACATTGCAAGCAAGCGTATTTCAAATAGCATAATATTCTCCGACTCACTATCAGTACTTCAGTCACTACATAACAGAAAACTGGAGAATCCATTATTAGCAAATATTCTCCTTAAGCATACTGAGCTGAGTACCTCCCACAATATAGTATACTGTTGGTTACCCAGCCATGTAGGAATTAAAGGCAATGATAAAGCAGATCGTGCTGCTAAAATGGCCCTATTACTAGAACCAACTGATTTTAAAGCACCCTATACTGATTTTAAACGTTGTATCAAATACTGTTTACGCCAGAAATGGCAGGCATCATGGAATGATGCCGTGAATAACAAACTTCATGCCATCAAGCCAACCTTAGGAGAATGGACCCCTTCCTACAGATCCGTCCGTAGAGAGGAGGTAGTCATTGCAAGAATTCGACTAGGTCATACTTATTTAACACACTCCTACATATTAAAAGGAGAAGACCCACCAGAGTGCATAGCTTGTAATGAACCATTCACCATTAAGCACTTTATCCTGGAATGCTTCGATCTTGAACCTACACGTAATCATTACTACGTTGTGCAAGACACGAGGGAGCTCTTTGATACAGTTAACATTACCAACATTATAGACTTCTTTAAGGAAGCAAACATTTATAGTAAGTTATAGCTTTTTTTTTATCACCTTGTTTAGTTTTGTGTTATATTTATGCAGTCGATAGATTTTAATTGCCAATCATATGTTTTCGTTATCATACATTTGCACACCCCGTTGATCGGGAAACTTTTAATTATTTACAATCGTTCACATTTTTATCGGTTTACCTTTTAACTCTTTGGTCTCAAATCGCTGGTTGATAAAATTATTTTACCATTTATAAATGAAAAAGGATATAAACTAATGTTTGGCGCTAAATAGCCACATAGTGCTGATGCGCCGTAAAAATATAAATCAATCAATCAATTAATTATTTGTATGATGTGGTGAAAAGTATATTCTGGATAAATATACAGTATGTCAACAAAATGTCTGTTTCAAAACAGTGTGCATACAAATCTATAAAAAACTCACGACCATGTATCAAAATTTATAAAACATAGTGCCAAAACTCACTGATTAATACACACACACACACACACACACACACACACACACACACACACTCACACACATATATATATATATATATATATATATATATATATATATATATATATATATATATATATGTATATATTTATATATATATATATATGGAAAATTGAATTTTTATACCTCTTATTCCTAATCTGCATATTTATAACACAAACATTTCCAGGTTTAAATGACCTCATTCAACATACTATACAGTAATAAATATCTGAAGAGTGTTAGATAAGTAAAACATTCAAAGACATTCTTCTTCATATTATATTAAGGAAATTATGGATATGTGAGAAAGCTTGCCAGTAACTTTTCGTGGGTCAGTGGTTCTTTCCGGATTTCTCCCAGGTTCTTCCTCCACCATTAATACAACCCGCCATGTATAGCTCATTGTGTGCTGAAAAATGGCCTTAAGTCCTACAACAATGACAACAACAGCATGGGTCATGGGTCTATTGCAAATTTTGTTTACATTTGTCTAATTAAAAATAACAAATTATATGTAACAATTACAAAGGAGATCTTATTAAAACCTTGGAAATCTTTTAAAATGCTGCAGTGATAATTAACCATAATCTACAGTTAGTCTGCCATCACAAGTAATCATCATCATCATCATTAGGATCAACTTCTTTTATAATTTGTGCCACCACCATCATCATCTGTTGGAAATGTGTTATGCATGTTTCTCATAAATGTAAAATTGTCAACACGGAAACAGTTTCCTATGAAGCATAATTATATCCTTCACATTTGATACTAAATAAAATGGATGTAGATCTTTTGTCAAACCAGTTCAGTGTTTTGTTTGTACATAAGTGTAGTTGTCATTTTCCTTTTTCCTATTATTAATAGTATTATTTTGTACAAAATAAAGAAAACATTTTTAAAAATGTCCTTCATTCATTTTAATTGTATCCTACTGCTTTCCAGCCCTTTTTCATATACAGGTGGAATCAAGACCATCATCATTATTATTTACATTATTTTATTTAGTGTTCCTCTTAATTTTAACTACTTGCTTAAATCCAATTACAGAATTTGTAACATTACCCTTTGGCAATGACAAAGTAGTGACTCGATGTTAAAATGTTTCATATTACTTACCGTAATCCAGTTGAGGCATCAACAGGCCAGCTTTGAAAGCAAAGGTGGTTTGTATCCTAAATTGAAACTGATTTTCTTTGTTTAATCCTGTTAATAGGAGGGATATGTTGTTTTAAGATTTTTAATCAAAAGCTACCTCTGATGTAGATAAATGTATATGAAATGTCTGACTAGAGGCTCACGGCATTAATGATATCTTTTTCGAAATTAGGTGCTACTAACAACAGTCCCAGGAATCTTCTTTTTATCGCAAATTGTCACAAACATGACTTAATGTACATGATGGATTAAAATGAAGATACAGTATCTTTGTGTGGAACTTATTTTATTACATTTGGTTTTTTTTCTTTTTGCTAAATAGTTTAAGTAAATACATGTATCATGGTAGCATACTCCTACTGTTAATAATAATACATGCAAAATAAGAATAATTGATAAGACTGCTAATAATATTGCTAATGCTATTCTGTTCAAAGTACATAAATTTGTCATGAACCAAGTTTGAGAACTGAAAATTCCATCCAAAGTCACCTACGTAAGGTGGCCACTTTTGCCTTCTTTAAAGGATGGCTGTTGTAGACAGGTCTGACAGTATAAATATCAACAGTCTAAGTATAAACTACTTTTGGGTTTTAAGAACATGTTTTGCATAACAAATTCTAAAGATAAAATCATTATGAAGAATCTAATTTAAGTTTTCAAAGTATGCCAGAATTAGTTAGCTAAACCCCAGACATATTAATTTGTTCTTATATCTGTTTCTTGCCAAGCATCAACTGCATATCATCCATGCTAAACTTAATGTGTAGAGTTTTATCACAGGAATCTGGAATGACTTGACAATTAGTAAAACCTTTTGACTTGTATTAGTGATTTATTTTATGCTATGCTGTATATTACTGGATTTTCCAAATAAAATGGTTTTGATAATTCACTGGAGTGAAATGCAATAAATATTTTTATTTCTGCATTGATAACATCAAAATCAAGACTAGTTTGAGCTATTTTTAGATATGTGGGGTCTAATGGTAAATATGGCCACCTTGGAGGCAGATGAACCAAGGTGTAATCCAATAATGTGCATATAAACAATTTTCTTTTTATAAAAAAAACTTTTGTTAATGTGTTTTTACACTGAATTAGGAAAGAGACTTGTTACTGCTAATATTTTCACAAAACACAGCAAAACATAATGGCAAACTGCTGACGTTATCATACAGGTCACAGGAAGAAATCTGTTACTTCAGTCTGTTTTAAATATTGCAAGTAAATATTTTTGAAAAGACAATTTTTAAATGAATTGTTTGCTCTGAGTGAATAATGAATACATTTTATCTTGTGAGTGAAAAACTTGAGTATTTGCACCTGTAGCTTTGCCATTCTTGAAAATACTAAGTTTTTGCCCACTTGATAAAATATAATATATCCTCATTTCCAGGAGATATTTCTTCTTTCTTTCCTCTGGGTAACAAAAGCATCTGTTTGTAAACACACATACAAAAATACATTTCTGACTAAAGTTGACTACATTTTTTGATCCTAAATAAACAAGTCGTGTCAGCAAAATCATATCATGCCCATATTGTCACCATTTATACAAGTGGGATAAAGTTGAGCTAGACAGACAGACAGATGGAAGTTGATGAGTTGTCATTTTATATAAAATTCTGCCACACAAAGGAAGACTTTCCACCAAAGAAACAAGTCACAGTAAGAGTTCAAAATCCTAGAAACTTGTTTCATGATTAAGAATTTTATTTCTTAAGGATAAATAGAATACACAGTGGGTAAAAAATCGTAATATACTTGAATATTTCTTTTCAATAGAACAGTTTAAAAACTTTCCTTTGAAAAAAATGACAAAATTTTGGATTTAAAAAGGCACAGACAACATAATACTTTTGGTAAAGTCTGGATAACAGCAGCATAGTTAAAACAACAAATGTACAGGAAAAAAATGAGCCTTCCAGTGTTTTTGTGACCAAAATAAGTGAACAGGAAAAATATGGGCCTTTAAGTGTGTTTATAGTAAATACACACACACACACACTGATTATTTTTTGATTTGGCACAACAGATCTGTTTACTTGGTTCTAATTATGTTATTTATCTTCTTGCTTTCTTTGTTTACTCTAATAAAGTATCTCTGTGTAAATGTGCTTTTACATTTTATTGATACACATAAACATGCAAACATTGCAATTATACTACTGGTATCTCCGCAACTTCCAAAGTTGGTAAGCATATCAAATATAAGCACAAATGACTATCACTTATTCCAAAAAATTAAGTATAAACACACATATGACCAACACTTACTCCGAAAAATTAAGTATAAACACACATATAACCAACACCTATTTCGAAAAATAAGTATAAACACACATATGACCAACACTTATTCCGAAAAATAATTAAATAAGTTTATTATTCACATTTTAGATTATCATCAAGGTGTATGTGTACTGATGAGATAAAGGACTTCTACCTGTATGACACCATATGCACTCATTTATGAAGTGTTAACTGCATAGACCAGATCTGCTAACACATAATGCACTAGCAGATCTGCTAACACATAATGCACTAGCAGATCTGCTAACACATAATGCACTAGCAGATCTGCTAACACATAATTCACTAGCAGATCTGCTAACACATAATGCACTAGCAGATCTGCTAACACATAATTCACTAGCAGATCTGCTAACACATAATGCACTAGCAGATCTGCTAACACATAATTCACTAGCAGATCTGCTAACACATAATGCACTAGCAGATCTGCTAACACATAATGCACTAGCAGATCTGCTAACACATAATGCACTAGCAGATCTGCTAATACATAATGCACTAGCAGATCTGGGTTTATGCAGTTTGTTTGGAATAATCAGTATAACAAATAACACAGACCCTGATCTGCCAGTGTATGGCAGATCAGGTTCTATTTTGTTTGTAGTGGGACTCTACATCTAACAGACAATATTATATCTGGTAAGTATATCATACACCTGTATAACAAATTTATCAATGTAACTTATAACCTTAAATCTGTGTTGATTCCTTAAAATTAGAAAATTAAATCTAGCAAAAATAGTATTTACTGTTCTGCAATAATGCTGAATTCCAAATTCAGCTATACAGTAACATAAGGCATTGGCTCTATTCTGGGTTTAGGAATCAAAATATAGCCACCTGCAGGATCAATATTCTTAATAAACAGAAATTATGTATATTGTATGCAAATATTATAATGAAAACTAAACAACATTTTAAACACATTCAAAATATTAAATATAAAGCATTTAATCTAATGAGGTCAGCATATTTCTCTTGAGCCAATAATTCATTATAAATTAATATAAACTATGCAGTAGGACAAAGTGCTAAAACATTGTATGCAACATTTGCAAATACAGTACTCAATCATGGCAAGAACAACTATAAGTTGTTTGCAACATTTGCAAATACAGTACTCAGTCATGGCAAGAACAACTATAAGTTGTTTGCAACATTTGCAAATACAGTACTCAGTCATGGCAAGAACAACTATAAGTTGTTTGCAACATTTGCAAATACAGTATTCAGTCATGGCAAGAACAACTATAAGTTGTTTGCAACATTTGCAAATACAGTATTCAGTCATTGCAAGAACGACAATTAGAACAGAGTTCATTCTGGATTGGTTGTTGTTACTTTACTAGTTGACAATTTCACAAAAGCCTGAAAAAATGTCTAGATAGATAAAACAATGTATGGTATTGACTATACAATGCAGAGAATAAGTTAGGGATCAAGAATAGTAAATTCAAGCAACTTACTAAACTCCCAGGAAGCAGAACCTCTCCAACCAAAAGTAAATATCCACCAGGAAAAAATAGATAAGGAAAAGTTCCATGAATCCATATAAGTTTTTCTTTGGTCCTTTTATACCTTTTAACTGGTGTGTATTGAAACCCAAGCTAAGATACTCAACAACATATTAAAATTTGATGATTAAAACATATTCTTAAATGTACAAGTTAATATGTTCACAAGATACCTTTGATCTTGGACCTGATCTCATGGGCAGAAAATTAATAAACTCATCCCACGGTTAAGATATACCAACATGCTAAGCTTGGTTAAATCTATCATTAACAGCTCTTTTTGATACCCCAACCCCAAACCCCAAAGTCACTAAAGTACATCAAAGTATTTTTCAGACATATCCACAAACTGGGCTTGGAAAAAAAAACATTCATACTTGTTGGTGTTATTAAGTTCACAAACTAGTACAGCTAAAAATAAAACCCAGTCGGGATCATAGATTTTAAAGTCAATGTTAGAGTGCTGACTAATTACTTTCTTTTTTAGAAGCCAATTAAATATAAAGTCTGTCACAGTTCATTTGTATATGTGCAATCATAAAAAGTTTTTTTTTTTAATGAAAACCAAACAATGATATAACCAGTCTGATTGGCACCATTTCAATTTGGGACCAATTATGATGGCCATGTTGGAATCATATTGGTACCATCTAAACTGTAAACTAGATACCATAAAAAGTCTTTTGGTACAAATCCCATGTTGATATGACCAACCATTCAGGCAGAGTTGTAATAACCAGATCAACAATATAGCCTCCATCACCACCATAATGGATGTCTGTCATACACCATTTTCATTTAGGACCAAACTGATGATGTAATGAATTTGTATAAAGCTTCATTGCAATTTTCACAGTGGTTTATGAGATGTTGCAATAACTTGTGCAAAAGATGAATGGATGCCGGATTAAGAAAATAGATGAATGGATGCTAGATGTAGGTCAGTAGATGAATAGAAGCTAGATGTAGGCCAACAGGGTATTACACAAGTTCTTCTATTCTCTGATCAGTAGAGTTAAAAAACAATTAGTTCCAAACCATAAAGTAAAATATCTAAATCATTGTGGGATGACAAATTTGTGCCTGTTGCAAAGTTCAAAGAGATCTTGTTTTGACATAAGGGATGATTCTAGGCAGGATGGTATGATTCTAGCATGAACAATTAAAAAAATGTAACGGACATAAGTGAAGCATGAAATATGGGTCATAATAACCTACTTTTAATAATTCCAGGATTAACAGAATGTATATAGGATGCAACAAACCTATATGGTCATCAGCTATATAGTAAAACTTTAAGCCAGGAAAATGTTAAATGTAGGTCACCTCTGTTGTATGGGTAACAGAGATGCATATATTCCTTAGTGTGATGGTTCTATCATGAACAGAGCTTGAGGAACTATGTTAAAATACAAACTTTACCCTAACTCTATCAAGCATGTCACAGTGACCTACTTTGTGATGAGGGTGTTGATCTTGTGAAGATGTATCCTGTCACTGTATCCTGTCACTAAGTTCATGGTTCCAGGTATAATGGTATGTACTGTAGGTGCAAAAAATACTGAGTCAAATATGAAAACTTTACCACCATGTATAAATTACACAAAAGTAAAATGACAGCCTTTATTAGCCACTTTTCCTGGGTTAAGAGATTTGAAACTCAATCAAAACTGTTGTTTAGGGCTTGGGAAGAAAGACATGTTCAGATGCAATGTTAGGATTTAAATGCATACTTTCAGTCTTCTTCAAACTATTATATCTACAGACACTGTTACCAGGAGTTGAACAGTTGTCTCTTCTTGGTAAAGCAATCTAAAAAAAAGTTCAGAACTTAAGATATATTTATCTATTTTAAATGGGTTTCTTTTCCTCTGATTGGATTTTGGTTTTCTTTCTGCAATTGTCTTTTTTCAATTACATAATATATGTCAATTACAGTTTAAGATTTTTTTGCATTTTAAAGATATCATCTTAAAATAATTTAAGCCCACACAATTAAGTTTCAATATTACAATTTAGCATAAAAAAAAGCAAATATACTGATGGAATGTTCTCAAGCTTCTTATAATCAAAACCCAAATATCATGTGACCAATGCTGCCCGACTTAACAAGGGTTTTGCCATAAAAACATACATGGCATCCAGGGAAGGCACTATTATAAATGAAATGCCAAGGTGGCCTGATGACTCAGTGATACATAATTCTAAATTGCATCTATGGGTGACTGCTCCACTTTTATACTTTTCTCTGGGTCCCAAGTATATTTGATGGAAACTATCCTAAAGTATCACTAGAATAAAAAAAATATATTCATTACTTTTATGGTTTCTTGTGTGTCTATGCTACCAGACAACAAGAGAAATAAGATTTATAAAACTATTGTATAGATTCTAAGATACACAAAATATCATACTTTTCATTTATCACATTACATACAAGCATTCGGCAACATTTTCTTTTATATAAAACAAGATCTTTACTCTTTGGAGCTTCTCTGGAGACAATGCTGCACAAACTCCCTGGAAAATAGAAGAATTACATTAATGTTGAGCATTTATCTGCAAAGAAAATACTATTTTTTTAAAAAAGGATGAACTTTCGTTCCACATACAATTTCAACATTTGTTACACATGAGTCGCACAACACAAAATAATTCATTTCTTTCTGAACAAAATGATCTTTTTTTTAACTCTTTGAAGATTTTAAACCTGTTTATATGCCACTAATACATCTTTTACTGCAACATCCTCTAATCCTCAAAAACAAATATATATTGTATCTCCATTATTACATATTTAAGCAAATTCAATGCAGTAGTTATTGTAAGTGATATTTTGTGGAAGCCATGACATTACAATTAAATTTTAAAATATTTGACAATTGATTCTTGATTTGCATGGTGCAGATATTGTGTTACATTCACAAGGAAACTTGTTCTTAACTAAAGGTGTCCATACACCACAGATGCCCCCACCAATATGCAGCATTAAAAGAGCAATGTGTCATGTATATGTAATTAAATTATTTGTTCATTAGTATGAAATTTTTAGTCCAGAAAATTAATTCAGTTCTGTTTGACCTGACTTTTTTATTTTACTTTTTAACAAAAAGTAGTAGAAAGAATGTATCTAGTTGCTGACCTTCATTCACAACCAGTAGAGTTCTGATAAACAACTTTTTAAATTTTTTTAAAAATTTTTTCAAGAGTAAGAGCCATTTATTTCAGTTAAGGCCATACTGGGAGTACAAGTAAAAAGCTTCAATATTATTTTGGAAGGGTGGCCATGTGACTTTCATTTGGGCATCTGTTTTGCATTTTAGTTAGTCTTATAATTTATATTATAGTAAGAATTTGCCAGTTGGGCTTCACACATGTTATGACCAGTTTCAATGGAATTTCTATTTTATACAATTTAAAGTGATTATTTTCCATGGAATACAAGTGCTCCTAAACTGATTCTTGGACAAAGACATTTATTGAAAGTTATTTGGAATTTCAAATTAGAATAATATTTTCTGTGATTCAACCAAAAAACTTTTGACACATCAGTATGATGCTGACCACAACAGATGTCATTGCCTTCCATTTTGAATTTCATTGAGACTTGAACTCAGATTCATTAAGAACTTAGGTCTTCTATTTTTTATTTCTTGAATTATTTTTGGATTTGATTTGTAAAACCATAAGTTCATTTTCTCATTTTTACCTTGGTTTTCTAGGGAAATAAATTATTTGTTAAAATTTACAAAGTTTGTTGAGTGCATTTATCTTGTTACTTTTTGGAAGAGCCTAGACAGATAACAAGAAAATTGGGACCTTGTCCTTGGGACATATTAATTTTAACTAAAATGTTTCAGAAAACTTTGTTTTTTAAATTCAAATTCCCCTATTTTTCAGAAGTTTTTAAATCCCATGCATTATTTCACATTTTAGAAATCTTTACTGAAATCAGCAGGCGTTTTCACAATGTCATCAAAAATGGAGATCATTCTTTCAAATCCAATCCAGAAGTTGGACTGTTTGAAAAAAAGATGAATTGCTTTAACTTGCCAGAGGCAAAAACTTCTTTAATGAAGTGAGAAGAATAAACACATTTTGATCCAGTATTTGGTAGAAAAGACTGTTTTAGATAAAAGTGTCTTGATTTCAATCAGTATGTCTGTATCAGACTCAGACATGAAAGTGAAGGAATTAAAATTAAAATGCAAGATGGAATTAGAGTTCGGGAAGCTTGTACTTCATTTCAGAAAGAGGAAAAAATGCAGTTGTAATTTAAAAGAGAGAGAGAGAGAGAGAGAGAGAGAGAGAGAGAGAGAGAGAGAGAGAGAGAGAGAGAGAGAGAGAGAGAGAGAGAGAGAGAGAGAGAGAGAGAGAGAGAGAGAGAAAGAGAGAGAGAGAGAGAGAGGGAAAGAGAGAGATAGAGAGAGAGAGGGGGGAGAGAGAAACAAATGCAGTTACAAAAAGAGAAACAAATGCAATTTGATAAGGAAGATAGAGAAAGAAAAAGACAAAAGCAGTTACAGAAAGAAGAGAAACATACATATGCAGTTACAATCAGAAAGGAGAGAGACAGACAGACAGACAAAATGCAAAGTGATAAGGAGGAGAGGAAATATCAATTCTGAATAAAAGAAATAGAGCTAGCAAGTGAAAAGCAGATTCCCACTTTAGATACAAATTCAAGTTTCGATGCTACAGTACTAAGGTTGCCCAATTTCTGAGAAAACGAAGTAGACAAATATTTTTCCTCATTTTGAAAAATACTAAGTGGTAAAGCTAGTGATATTTACCACTCACTGTTGGTACAACAAAGTGCTGACTGATCTGGTTAAGGAATGCATCTTCAAGAGTTATGTGTTTATCCCTGAAGCTTATCGGCAAAAATTCAGGAACAATAAAAAAGCTGGACAAACTCATCTCGAATTTACAAGAGAAAAAAAAGTAGTTATTTGATAGATGGTGCTTAGCCAAGAAAGTTGATCAAGATTATGAAAGTCTTAGACAACTGGCATTACTTGAAGAGTTCAAGAACTGTATCCATAGTGACAATAAGACTTATCTTGATGAGCATAAAATCGAAATCTTGGAAAATGCTGCTTGTGCTGCTGACAAGTTTTTCTTAGGTCATAATGTTCTTTTTGAAGGCAAGTCTTCCACTCAGCAGACTTCTGATAAAAAAGTATTTCAGCCTAATACGAGCCCTTCTAAATCTCAATCTGGCACAACTTTTAGAAATCAAGCTTTTAATAAGCTTGATAAAAAAATTCTTGTCTTTTCCTACGTGTACCTCTTGCAAGAAGAAAGGACTCGCTATTTCTGACTGCTTAAAACTGAAAAAATAAGCATCAAGATCAAGACAGACCTATCCCAAATGCTCTTATTTCTAAGAGGTCAAGGTCACAGTCATGTTTGGAAAGCAATGCATTTGCTGGGTCTAATAAACCCCAGTCTGATTTTATTATGGAGAATTATTAACCATTCATGTTGAAGGGTTCTACATCACTTTTGGGCGATTTGGCCAACCCTATCTCTATTAAAATTTTAAGGGACAGAGAAGCTTCTCAGAGTCTTTTATTATCAGTTACTTTACCTTTTCCTGAGAAGTCTTCTTCTAATGACAGTCTTCTTATTCAGGGAGTAGAGTGTGGCTTTGTTAATGTTCTTCTCCATTGTGTAAATCATCAGACTTAGTCTAAGCACTAGACAATGACCTAGCTGGAGATAAGGTTGTGGTTAATACATTTGTAACTGACAAGCTTTCTTTAGATCAGAAAGTCAATCATATTGAAAAAGAATTCCCTTATTTATATCCAGCTTGTGCAGTTACTAGAGCTCTGGCAAAGAAAACTCTTAAAAATGATGTAGATAAGGAAAGTATTCCTTTAGCTGACACATATATTGGTCAGGCTTTTGATGAGGTCACTTTCACTCCTTGTTTGAATCAATCAAAAGGTACTGATCACTACTCATTCTCTTTATTCTAATCAGGGTGACAAATGACTATCACTTGTCGTTGAACAGGAAAAAGATCCTGAGATTTCCTGTTTGTTTCAAAGGGCCATTAGTGAAACTGAAGCCTCTCTAGTACCTGTCTGTTAATTCACTAAAAATGGAATTCTTATGAGAAAATGGAGATCTCCCGAGGTACCTGTTGTGGTCAGTGAACTATTAAACTTGTTCCAAAATTGTACAGACTGGATATACTTAGTCTGGCTCTTGAAACTATTTTGCCTGGTCATTTGGGGATTAATAAGACTTATCACAAGATCTTGACACACTTTTATTGGTCAAAAATCAAAAGTGATGTTTGTAAATACTGCAGATCTTGTCATAATTGTTAAATGGTAGGAAAACCCAATCAGAAGATATCTAAGGCTCATCTGCAATCTATTCCTGCATTTGACAAACCATTTAGCAGAATGATCGTAGACTGTGTTGGTCCCGTTACCTAAGATCAAGTCTGGCAATCAATATTTTTTGACCATAATGCATTCATTAATAAGATACCCAGAGGCAATTAGTTCGAGGAATATAAAACTAAAATAATAGTAAAGGATTTGATAAAGGCTTTTTTTACTCAAATCTATCCAATCTACTTAAGGGTCAAATTTTATGTCTGGAATTTTCCAGCAAGTTATGTATGAATTGGGCATTCAACAATTCAAATCTGCCTATCACCCTGCGAGCCAAGGGGCTTTAGAAAGATTTCATCAGACTTTAAAAAATATTATTCGATCATACTATTTTAATATTGGTAAAGATTGGGAAGAATGCATTCATTTACTAAGATTGGTGCTTGGGAATCAGTTCAAGAATCTTTAGGATTCAGTTCTTTTGAACTAGTTTTTTGACACACTATGCATGGACCATTGAAGTTGTTGAAAGAGAAACTGCCATTCCAATGACGATACTGAATTTAAAATGCTTGATTATGTATCCGATAAGTATAGGTTGTCAAAGGTGTGTGAGCTTGCAAAAGGAAATCTGCAATCTACTCAGCCAAAAATGAAATTAAGCTATGTGTCTCATTCATTCAGTTTGAGGTAAAAACGTAAAGTGTATCAATGCATTTGATGTATAAGAATCACCGGCAGCATGTATCAAGCAATTAAAAGTCACCACAAACTCATCTCTTGTGTCCAATCTTGTAACTTGCCCCCATGTGCTATACATTGGTTGGAGATCAAAAAGGAAGCCCACAGGGTAGACGGAACATGTTCTACCAACCACGTAAGAAGACAATGAGAGCACTGACAGCTCAGTTGATTGGGTCAGTCTACAATATCCAATCAGAATTCAGCCAGAGGGTGGGCATAAATATTAGATTCCAGAGATTAGCTGACCCCTGGCAAAAATTAGTACACCTTGGGCAGATTTGTGAGGAAAACATTGCCGTTGTAAGATTTATAGTCCAGGAGATGCCACTCTTAAATTAACAGGAGACAAAGAACAAAGAATTGTGAACAAAGAAAGAAGCTTCGAAAGGAAGTTTTTGGAGGACATCCAGTTCGAGGTAGAGTCCCAATTCTCTAAGAGAGACAGAGAGAGAGAGAGAGAGAGAGAGACTGAAGTGAGACTGTCGGTACAGTCGGAGTCGTTAAGTTGGAGACGATAGATAGATGAGGGAAACAGAGGAGGAGGAAGGTAGTCTGGGAGGAGCGAAAGGAGAGCAGGAGGAAAAGGAACCTAGAGGAATCAAGAGATGAGTAAAAACCAAGGACAGGGCAAAAACTCTCACATTAAAAATCATATGATGAGATATGCTCAAAGGGTTAAGCGAAAGAGGCGCATTTGAGAAATTTGACTGATTGACTATTATTTGTGAATTAAATTGTTATTGAATTTCACCCTTTGTACCTTTTATCAATTTAACCATCGGCATTGCTGACTGGGGGCTCAGAGCTGTACACCAAAACATTCAATAACCCAACTTCTGAACCATAATTGAGCCCGAATGGATCTCATAATCTAAATAAATATAGGAAGCACCCCACCCCCATTCCTTACAACCAAAACCATACAGAGGGGAAAACAAAACACCATAACAGTATGGGAAAGGAAAGGAGTTTTCAGCCTCCTGATAGAGTTCTGGTTCTTTTGTCCATACCACAAAATGCTCTTCAGGCCAAGTATTATGGTCCATACACAATTGAAAAAAAAGTAAATGATATAAATTACATCATAAATACTCCTGGAAGGAGAAAACAAAAACAACTTTGCCACATAATCATGTTAAAGGAGTGTTGTTGGCTTCCATTAAGGAGTTAAAGGAGTGTATTGAGAGAGATAGCCAGGTAAATCATACAATTAATTTAGTTGTACCTGTCCCACTCAGTGAGGATTTAAGTGAAGGAATGCAATCAGACACTATTTATTTTGGCATGACAAATCTTTGGAATTCTGAAATTATTAATAATCTGGACCAGTAAATTTCACATTTGCAACAACAAGAAAGTAATGAACTGAAAGTTATTATGTGAATATGAGCACTTATTTCCAGATAATCCTATGTGAACAAAAAACATTTATTGAAAATTGTTCAGAATTCCAAACTGGAATAACTATTTTCTGTGTTGTTGTTGTTGTGTTTAATGCCATTTTTCAGCACAAGATAGATGGCGAGTATAAATGGTGAAGGAAGAATCTGGGAAAATCCTGGAAAGAACCACATACCCATGTGAAGCTACTGGCAAGCTTTCTCACATATCCACATTGGCTGAATCCAAGATTTGAACTCATGCAGACAGAGGTGAGATGACAGTGATCTGTAACGATGAGCACTTTAGACCACTCAGCACTTGGGGCCACTAATTTCTGTGATTCACCAAAGAAAATGTTGACACATCAGTACAATGCTGACCATAATAGATGTCATTGCCTTTCATTTTGAATTTCATTGGGATTATAACTCAGATTCATTTAAGATTTTTTAAATAGGCCATCTACTTTTTAATTCTTGGATGATTTTTGGATTTGAGTCCAAAAACTGTAAGTTTTTCTCATTTTACCTTGGTTTTCTGGGGAAATAAATTATTTGTTAAATTTTACAATGTGTGTTGTCTTTACTCTTTTCTCGTTACTTCTTGTAAGAGTATAGACAAATGTTCTAGGTCAAAAGCGGGCCATAACACTGGCCAGAAAAGATTAAAAATCAAATAATCTTAATGTTAATATAAGGTGCTTATGTAATTGTTTTTTTTATGGCACCTCAGAACAAATGTGACTATTTAATGCCAACAAAAGGTTAGGTTAAAAAAATGTAAATCTAAATTGCAGACAAATATAGAAAGATAAAGCTGTACAAATAGGTGTATATTTAAGTACCACAAAATAAAACATAAAATGTAAAGGTCTTAAAATTCTGTAAAATGTATGTAAACTAAAAGATGAAGGTAACACACATAAAATCCTTAAAACATGCTGAAAATTTGTTGCATGCACTGCATTCCCTTAAAATGTTCAAGATGGTGGTATGTCATCATACAATTTATTCAATCAGTTCACATCAAAATATTTATGTTTCACTGGGTGAAATTCATCACAGTTGACAAGAATGTGATCCATTGTCAGTGAACACTGCCAAGATGCAAACCCTGGTCAAAGTTCATCCTTCAGAAGATATGTGAGTCAGGTATAAGTGTCCAATATGTGATTGGCAAAATGCCTCTTCATCTCTCGGATATGTTCTTTCTGAGTGATGCCACACTGCAATATGGAATCTTCCATTCAGAGACAATTAACTACTGTGTAGTTTTGTCTGTTTTATCTGCAATATTGTTACCCCTAATGCCCATATGGTTAAACAGCCAAGAGAAGAGAATACTTTTCCAGGAGGACATTATGTTTCTGTAATTTCTGGGATACTAAAGGGATGTCATATTTGAGATTTTGCAAGTCTTTCAATATGGAAAGGGAATCCCCAAAAATGATGTAATTTGGTTTTTGAGAAGTTTCAACTAAGT
Organism: Potamilus streckersoni; assembly: GCA_016746295.1. NCBI lineage: Eukaryota > Metazoa > Mollusca > Bivalvia > Unionida > Unionidae > Potamilus > Potamilus streckersoni. The sequence goes on along the minus strand of JAEAOA010001436.1, from coordinate 364,316 downwards.
TCAACGCTTTAAGAAGGGTGCAATTTCTGAAGTAAAAACTGAGGTTTTATATGGTAACTGGCTGAAAATGGTGCTATAAAGCCAAACATCCAAGTTGATCTCAATTCATAATCATTAAAATTTTATTGGATGGAAGATGAACAAAAATGTTGTGTCAAACAGGAGGCCATTAACTGCATCCAATTTTGCTGGAAGACTGTGAAAACAAATTTAACCAAGGTTTACTTTATGTAAAGCCTCATACTAAATTTGATTTCAATTCATGAAGTCATTTGAAAGTTCCTTAGTAAAAATAAAAAATGAAAAGCCAAGAGTCAAACAGGGACAATAATAAATCCATTAAAATTTGAAATGAAAAACTGAAAGTGCTATAGGCCTTCAACATGCATATGTTCATATCAAATTTCATTTCAATCCATTAAGCCTTTCAACACTTTTTGAGTGGAAATAAAATTAAAGGTACAGCTTCATGTCAAATTTGGGCCATAACTAGAACTTCTCAGAATATGGCAAAAATCTGAAATAAAAAAACATGCAGATATGACCTTCCATTCCAACTAAACAATAATAACAAGATTTTCAAGATGGCTAATTTAACAACCATGATAGATGTCAGATTAGCATCATTTTTTATAAGATTAACTATGTATCATAAAAAACTGTTTTAGTGAAATCCCCATGCCAATATCACAATCCCTTCAGAAGAAGTAGCAACAAGAATCCTTTAAAAAAGGCGACCATGACCCAAAGCACCATCAAATCTTGGCCTATACAGTTTGTTAGGAATAATCATTAAAACAAAGACTCTGATCTGCTGGTGTATCATGCAATGGCAGACAAGGGTCTATATTCTATGCAGTAGGACTTTGTTACAGGGACTCTATACAGTACTCTGTTTATTCTATCACAGTAAATTGTGACAAGCAGGATCTCCTCATTACTAAAACTATACCTCTTACTATGTTATGACTAAACTTCCTAAACCTGAATGAATGTTTCTGCCTAAATGTTTGTTATAGTATGTAAAAATTTTGACATGCAATTTTAGGTGTAAAACGACAAAAAAAAATTTCTATGCTTGACAGCTAGAGACTCCTTTCAGCATTAGAAAGATATATAATTAAAAGCTAGTTGTGGGATTCAGGTAAAAAGTAATTCCACTGCTGATTCTCTGTCTCTCTCTGTGTGTCTCTTTCTCTCTCTCTCTCACACACACACACACACTATTATGGGAGGGGAGGAGAGGTTGAAGACAAGACTGCCCTTCATATACCATATGAGATCACAGACCTAAGAATAGCAGGCAATTCTGGAGCCATGTGGATGTGTTTATGTCCATAGCCACGAGTACTGTTAAAGGTGACAAACTTGACTGGACCAGTTTTGTCAGTCCTACTGGATAAAGCTGCCTCATAAAGCTGAAATATACAACAAATAAAAAACATACATGACTGTAAGAACAGACATCCTCATCCGGATTAAATTAATCCTTGATTTATGACACTATTAATGCTCAGATGGAAATACACTTCAAGCAATAGGCTCCATTACTACATGATTTTTGTTCCAGATGTTTTGTTATTTGATTACACAACATCATGTCCCAGATGTTTTGTTATTTGATTACACTACATCATGTCCCATATGTTTTGTTATTTGATTACTGATTACACAACATCATGACCGAGATGTTTTGTTATTTGATTACACTACATCATGTCCCAGATGTTTTGTTTTCTGATTACACAACATCATGTCCCAGATGTTTTGTTTTCTGATTACACATCCTGTCCCAGTTGTTTTGTTATTTGATTACACTACAACATGTTCCATATGTTTTGTTATTTGATTACACAACATCATGTCCTGGATGTTTTGTTATTTGATTACACAACGTCATGTCCCAGATGTTTTGTTTTCTGATTACACATCATGTCCTAGATGTTTTGTTTTTTGATTACACAACATCATGTCTGTGCATCACCAATGGACTAAAATACTGTAAATACTGGACAATAAGCACACTATGTTTATTCTAATTTACCTGCAAATGTTCATCTCAGTTTGTCTCTAGTATGTAGTTTGTATAAAGAGTAAACAGTCTTGCTTACAGCCCATTTAAAACTATGCCTGGGGCAGTTTATACAATAGAATGTCATGGAGGAAATTACAAGTTAATTTGGTCAGGGCTGTTCCATTAAATCATACACGGGACTGAGGGAAGGCAGTTTTGAAATTGGGTAGCCACCCATAGATTTGATTTAGGTCTTTCAGGACTATCTAATAAAATCAATTTAACAAAAAAATCACCCACCAATAGAAGTTTTTTTGTTGGGGCAGCAGGATATATTAGGAAATTATTTGAATCATAGAAAGCAAATTCTAAATATTATTTTATTCACGATATAATGAAAAATGCAATTATGTCAGGGTTTGACACTAACTTTTTTTTAAAAATAGGAAACCTGCACGACTTCCTGCTTTTGAAAAATGGTGGTCCTTCTGACTGATATAAGGACCTTATTGTTTATGGATCTACTTAGTGAAAAACAATGTATAATTTATTTTATACAATAAAATACAACATGCATGAAAGGTTGTTATTTTATCATTTTACATTAAATTCATCAATTTATATGCTTTATTTGGTAATGCTGACAAATGTAGAGCATGGAATCATCATAATCATCATTGTTGTAAGTAGCATCGTCACCATCAGTTCCCATTGCAACATTCTTTTTCATCCATTCATTCCCATATCTCTCTAACAAGGCCCATTATAGCAAGACTGATGGTTTTAATGTCAACCTTGGGTACATTTTTTATACCAAAAAAATGAATTTAAACCTAAGAAGAAATACTAAATTATTGAATTAACAGAATTAAATAAACTAGAACAAGTCTAATTTTAAATTGGTGTAAGAGCTTACATTATTATAAATGGAATGGATCTTAATTTAAATTTGTGTTTAAAACTTTAAATTCAAAAGTATCAAATCAAACTTTATAACATTTACCTTTCACTTAAACATATCAGTGGCAATCACTAATAACTGAAAGAAAATGACTGGAGGAAATGATACAGTCCTGTTCTGACCCTACAAGTATGGGCAATAGCCCTGACAACATTTGTCCATCAGGTAGGTACTGCCAATTTCCAAACCTTGCCCAACTTGCATAATTTCACATAGTATATGGTCATTCATGCTTCTTGAAAGAAGGAGCATTTCTAACAATGGAACAGGGTTGCTGTTTCATCTCATGGGTTCTGATTGTACCAAATTTAAAGTATCTGCAGCCAATTACAAATGTTCCCAATAATATTATACACAAAACAAAATGAAAATGTCATCTTATCCTTGTTGCTATGGGTTAGCCATAAACGTCCTGCTTCCATTTATCTTGTAATTTTCTTTCTCTTTTTGTTTTCTTGTACAATTGTATTTAGAGTTTCTTTTCTAGGAAAGGGGGGGATCAATTAACACCATAAAAAAATCTCCACATTTTTCAAACATGCGATATCACTGATAAGTCAGAATCCAAAATGCTCTTATATGATTAACAAAGTGACCAAATGACAATTTATGGCAGTCACCCAAATGACAATGATAATTTGGTTTTTAACTTCATTTCACTTTTGATTTTTGTCATATTTGGCATGTTTATAATTTAAAGAGATTTATACAATCCTAAAACATAGGATAGATATATTCTTAAAGGAGACCAGAAATAAAATTTTTCCTTTTATGGATGTAATTCTCTACAAATTTTAATTCAACTGTAATGTTTATAAATTACTTATCATAGGCAGGTAGTTATTGTATTGCATGGAAGATACCACAATTCCGTAAATTGCAGATTTTCCCCCAGTTTTTATGAATGACAAATCACATTGTCCTGTGATGCAATACTAGTCAGTCATGAAACAAAAAACAAGGCGAGTGATACAGGGGAAATCAGATTTTGGTTGCACATTAAAAAGTCTAATCTACTTCCGAGAGCTGCTCATAACTTATATCTGTTGAATTGTGTGTTAAGAATTTAAAGAAAAGCAATGTAGTTTTAACATAAATACTTATACATTGTGTGCTGTGTAAAAATGTGATAAGGATTAAGTGATGGAGTGAAAATTAAAATGCAATAAATTCATTTAATAAGAAGGATGAGATTCAGTCGTATTATATGTGAATGATATATTCATTACCTACCCCCAACCTGAGGACTAATATTTTGAACACTGAAACAGAGATAATACTGAATTCTGGGTCAACTTTTGTGTGAAACAATATCCATTACCGGGGAGGTGTAAAAAGACATTGAGAACGGATTTCATTGGTCATAACTTAAGCATCAGTCCCCCCCCCAAACCACAAATAAATCTGCAAAGCAGAAATCATAAGTAATTAATTTAAACATTAAGAAGCTTCCTCCTTATGGTTCAATTACAGTGTATTTTACATGCAGGCTACAGTTAGCTTTCTGACAAATCTGATAATATATACATGTCTGGGATAATAGTTTATGTACTGTACTGGTCAGTACTCAAAGAAAAAATTATTTTAGGATCAGGCCCCAGGCTGGTGACTTGAATGAAAATAAAAACTGTTACCAATTAAAAATCTGAAATCACTTAAAAACTCCTTACACATTTAGACTCAGATTACCAATAGTTACATTTTAATTAGGTATGGACAGTATCATTTCTATGCAGAAATAACTGGAAGATTGAGTGAATAATGATCTATTACTTACTAACTCTTTGGTTTCAAAAAAATTTTCTTTTTTTTGTTCTATAACTTTAACTTCCTTTCCAAATATTGCCATTCATTACAATAGTTCTGAGATTTCTTTTAAACTGTCACAGTAGTTAAATAAAATGCAACTGAATCCATGAAACTAGTTCATTGAAACTGTCACATAAGATACTTCATACAAACATACAACAGTAATGTCAATGGTAATATCCTCTGCACTTCTTCCATTGCATCTCTAAAGTGCTATCAATCAGATTTTTTCCTCTGATAACTGTTAGTCAAATTTTCTCAAGCTGTATTCCAAAACAACATAATTATCAGAACTGAACTTCGATTAGGTACATGTTGGATTTAAAATATCCAATGAAGATTCCATTACACACAAGCATTCGTTTCTACCACTTCAATCAATTAACTAATGCGAAATCTGCCCCACCTCAATTCTGTGTGTGTCTGTCATCTTGAATTAATTGGAAGAAAACAAGTGCATGTTACAGTGCCAATGGCTTTTGATAGAAACGAGTCTATAACAACGTTTGTAATGATTGAATAAACGGAATTTCACTAGTCTTTTAACACTTTTTTATTAGCTTACTGAAAAATAATAGAACTTACCTCAAAGGCTGTCAATTATTTCTCAAAGCGTGCATAACGTAAAATATGAATTTAATTACTGGATTTCTAAAGTTGAAGTTTTTTAAAAAATATATTTAGGTTGCACTTTTAGACAGACTTACAGAGTCAGTTATACCATCCACCAATAGAAGTGATTTTATTGAATAAACAACCTGGAACAGAAGCAATTTTGAATAAAAAAACCACCCTGGGATAGATATTTTTAAAAGTGTAGTCCCCGGGTCCCATGTATGTATTAATGGAACAGCCCTCACACAAAAGCATCATCTATTTCACAAATTACTACAATAGTTGAGAAATTATCTCTTACCGTAAATTGGAGATTATATTCAACTTTAAACATGGCAAACAGTGTCTCAGCATGTATATCATATATGATATGCTGACAAACTTCAAACACTAAAACTAACCAACCCTGCCTATGGAATTAAAGTAATGGTAATTGTCTTACACTGTTGTGCTTGAAATTAGCAATTAAATGATTTTGCTTTGCATAAGCTGGGTCACAGTCACATTATCATAGGCAGTATGACAGTAACAGGTTATGAAAAGATGGAAAATATTAATTTTTCAATAATCATTTTCATATGCAGGGAATTTTATTGAATGATAGCGGGGGTAGAAGACACCCCTCCTCTTGTGAGGAATCCCTTCCAGACAGGAGGTTCCCATCTATGCATACAAAAACAAATGCCTTCAAAGACTCTGGATCATTTAGTGACATTGCTATATGACACTGTTTAAAGGTGATATGTCACAATCAGAAATATGATTTATTTTCTGTAATATTTACAAAATTCTAATATACTGCTTAATTCAGTGACACTGCTATGTGATGTAACAATGTGAGTTATGATCTTTATGATGTGACATTATCATGCAAATAATGTTAATATTATGCAGTAAAATGAAATTCAAACCTCAGTTAAAACAGGGTGGTCTATTCTGAATGACTGTACATGTATACAGTAGGTGACACATCAATAAGTCATGTTGATATGTCAATTACACATGGAAATCTCCATCTTTTTATTATTCTATATATGTTTCCAACTATAATCTGGTCTCATTGTTCATTTAAAACACATGATTAATCACAATGGCAAATATATGTTTAACTTTGCTATTGCAGCTACAGGCAAATAAATCTGAAAAAGTGTACAAATATCACTGTTCATGAAACATTCAGGAACAAATCTAAAAATAGTTACCTTTGTTCCAAGTTCTATTGGTATGACCCAGTCATCTTCAGCATGCATTATGAGGAGAGGAACTGTCACATATCTTATGCTGGAAAAACAAACAACAGATACTGTATTATATTTGCAGCTTAGTTTTCATACCCAATACATTTTTTGTACACCAACATCCAATGACTTTGCATTACTCAGTATAATGCAATTTTATACTGCTAGGTCTAAGGTATGCCTAATTTTTATGATGTGATCTTATAATGGTGATACATCAATACTGTCCTAACAAAGACCTTCATATAGAGGACATGTGCTCCCTAACTGATATCAAGTTTGCTCACCATGATGCACCTTCATATATATATATATATATATATATATATATATATATATATATATATATATATATAGAGATATATATATATATATATATATATATATATTATATATAGGACATGTGCTCAACAATAGATATTTTCATTTTAAGGATACCTGCTCATCAAGAAACACCTTTACATAGAGGACACATGCTCACTAACAGATAACTTAATTTTAAGGTCACCTGCTCATCAAGATGTACTATCATATAGGGAACATGCTCTCCTACAAATGCCTCCATTTCAAAGACACCTGCTCACCAACATACACCTTTATATCGAGAATGCATGCTCACCAATTGATACCTCCATGTTAAGGACACCTAAACAGCACATTACACCCTCATACAGAGAACATCTGCTCAAGAACATATAACTCTATATAGAGGACAGCTGCTCACAAAGATACTCCTCATACAGAGGATACATGCTCACCAATAGATACCTCAATGTAGAAGGCACTTGCTCATTTACTGATATCTCAAAATACAGAACACTTGCTCACTGATATCCCCAAGTAGAGGACACATACTCATCAACAGATACATCTGTAAAGAAGATACATGATCACTAAGAGAGACCCCACACATAATGGCTGCTGAATGACAGTTACCTCTTTATACAGCACACTTGCTTACTAAGAACACTATTTAGGACTCTTTTTTAAATTTTATTTATATTTGTCAATCTGTTGCATGAAAAATTGTATAATTATGCAATTTCAAACTCACCTTTGATCACTTGTAAAATATATATTGTTTGCACTGATTGAATCAATTAAGGCCCATTCTAACCAGGGATAATACTTGAATGGCTGAAAAAAGCAAGAAAACTTATATAGCAAACAATGTAGAAAATGCTGTAATGAGAAAGTTAAATGTCATTCTTGTAGACTCTAAAAAAAAATGAATGAATTTTTCTTCCAAACAAAAACAGTCTTTTAGCTTCATTAGGAGAAGTGGCATATGAATTAATTACTCACTGTATGAAAAGCAATAGTTTTAAAAACCCTTTAAGGAAAAAATGCATTGTTAGAATAAGGCATTGTGACTGAACTGTATTGTTAGTTAAATAATATGCCTTAAGTTTCTAACCAATCACTTTCTCAAAGATAATTGTTTTAACATGAAACTTTGAAGACAGACTAATAGTGTTGTTCTAGCTAGTTTTGAGAGACATGGAATAATGATAAGATGAAAATTTACACTATAAATATCAGCACAATACACAGAAAGTAATTCTATTTTCTTTTTAGCTCTACTGGTCACAGACTCAACAGTTGTGTGTAATAGCTTATCATCTGTCCATTAGTACACAACTGTTACTGCTATTCTCATAAACTACGGGGAGGATTGTCATAGAATTTCAAACAGACATTCATCCCATGTGGATTCTAAATGAAAATGGTGCCATTCAGTCAACCATGATTGCCACTGCAGCAATATCAGAAATCTTTTTATCACTATGTATATCTATATTGTGTTTTTACTTTTGGTGCTTGACTGCAGAGACCTTATGAAACAGGTGTTGATACATTTTAAAATTTGTCTTAATAATGAAACTGTTTAGATGGTTTGGGATAATTTCCTTTTGGATGATTGAGTATGGTGGTTCTGTTGTGATGTAATGTTTTGTGAAATATGTCACATGGGAAGTATTGTGGCATTTATTGAGTAGGAAAATATTGTGATGTAGAGCCACCAGGGTGTATATCAGGACAAGAGGTGGGCAATTCATTCATTCCTATTTTGTATGTTCATGTATCTAATGTTGTGTTTAGATATAATTTAAGATTCATTTGTAGAAATTATTCACTGGAATTACAAAGTGCTTATTGCCTCTGGACTACAATATCATTCTGATTACTGTGAACTTTTTCAAAGGAATTTTGGACATTATGATCAATCAAGACTGTTGGTAATTCAATGCATTCAAAGATATTGGCAAATCAGCACCTTTGAGGACCTGGAATTCATACTGAACACTGTATTCTTTTGGACATGTGAAAGAACTTCTAGGATTAATTTGGATTTAATTTATAATACTATAAGTTCCTCTTAAAGTTTCATTTTATAACTTAAAGAATTAAATTATTTTCAAAGTTTTATAAAACACTTTGGTTTTGTTTCTTTGCGTTACTCAGTTTAAGATGAAAGAGCCATTATGCTGCTCCTCCCAAATAGATGGAAATATCAATATGGGGTTTACACTAAGTCTATAATGTCTAGTTGTCCTAATAAATGAAAAAAAATAATTTTTCCTAGTAAAATGTTTCTTTGAAAATATGTACCCAATTATACTACCTTAGGAAAACTGCCACTATCTGCAAATCCGTTTCTCCCAGATACTATTTTTAGCTCAAAGGAGCTAAAAGTTGTCTGCTGACCTATTTGGTGGTCAGGCAGAGTAATTTCCACTTACATATAAGACTTAATGGCACATTGTAAGAATATAGCAGTTATTACTGAAGTGGAGAGCATGCTGCTTATGGATGGAATTGCGGGAGGCTGAGAGTGTGTATGTGTGTTATGATTGGAACTGCTATTGGATGGAACTGCGGGAGGCTGAGAGTGTGTATGTGTGTTATGATTGGAACTGCTATTGGATGGAACTGCGGGAGGCTGAGAGTGTGTATGTGTGTTATGATTGGAAATACTATTGAATGGAACTGCAGGAGGCTGAGAGTGTGTATGTGTGTTATAATTTGAACTGCTATTGGATGGAACTGCGAGGCCGAGAGTGTGTATGTGTGTTATGATTGGGTATTTTCGAAGAAACATATTTTACTAGGAACAATTTTTTTTTCTCTGAGTACATTACCCAATCATAATACTTTTGGAGAATATGTCAGAGGTGGAGGGAGTTACATCCTACCAGATTGAAATGGCCTCTCTGGCATGGCAGATGCACATGCCTGCAAAAGTTAGGTTCAACTTACTGGAAGCCAGGGCTGTTATTGACTGAGCCCAAAATATTGATGTTGGACTTTAGTGATCCCTATTATATGGCCTATGCCAGTTACAACAGAATTAGTCCATCAGTCTGAAGAGGATACTGTTAGGATTATCAATTGGGACTGGTTATGGTAAATTTGATCATGGCTAAAGGATAAGTTGAATTATCTCCCTTGTTCCCATAAAAAAAACCAAAACAACTTGCACTGAAGAAACAAAAATCAGCATGCAGACTGGATACGTCTTTGGTCTGAGCTTAATGTTGTTTGCGCTTTGCCAATAGTTCTATTCTGTAAGAAAAAAGTGGAAAAAATGGACAAGGCTGTAGCCCTGCACCGATCTTAGAATGCAATGTCTTTGCAGAGCTAAAGTTGGCACCTGCAAACTACAAAAGCCTTGGATAGAAACTTGACAATATGTACCTGTTTGTAAAGGAATGACACATGCATTGGACTTATATGAGTACTAGAAACTTGCACATAGAAAATAAATATAACACAAACTGACTGCGAAGATTCTTAGGCTCCACATGCAAGTACCTAAATGTGTGACAATGACAAAGTGTGGCAACTTGTAAGGCAGAACTCTGTCGTTATAGAAAGAGAGAAAAAGTTGCAAAAATAGATGATATAAGTGAAAAACTCCTACAACTTGTAGTGGTATATCTTCCACATCGCTTCTGGCTTTTGCAAGGTCATTTATGATGAAAGCATGTTTCTTGGCATGAGCTAACCAGCATATTCTTACACTGTGCTGCCAAGACTTATTAAAGATGATATCACTCTGCGCAAACACCAAATATGCTGGCAGACAACTTTTATCTCCCTTTAGCTAAAAGTAGTATATGGAAGGGCTGGATTTGTGAGGCAGCAGTAGTTCTCATAAGAAATTATGATTGGGTAACATATTCAAAGAAGAATTACCATTTCTTCATTTTAATTGCCTAATGTTAAAACCATTTCTGATATTACAAAGTGATAAGATTTTCAAAATAGCCACTATGGCAGCCATATTAAATGCAAGATTAGCAACATTTTTATTTTGTGCAGACTTCTAGTAAAAATTAAAAGCTTAAATGATCATCCATAGAGAGGAATTAGTGATAAGATTTCATTACATTCAGAGGGGGTGCATATTTGATGCCAAATTGAAAGTAATTTCTTCTACGGCCAATTAAATATCAATTTCCATAGGAAAATATATAATGAAATTTCTGACAGGCAAAGTAAATTAAAGTATTGTATAAGCTTATGAACCCTGTCACTTATTCACGTACATGTCTATTTTGATGATACTTTTTATTTTAATACTGAATAAGTTGCTAGTATTCTGAAACAGGTCTTACGGTCAAAGGTCTTTACTTAGGTATTAGCTGTAATGGTCTGTAATCATGGCAACACAAACAAGCTGAGTTTGTTGATATATCTAAATAATACACCATATCTTATATCATATATTGTTGATATATCTAAATAATATAATTTGTCTCTATTTTATTTTATTATTTTAAATAATACACCGAAAGATATGACTTTAATAACATTACTTGTTTTCTTCATAAAATTACTATTTATAGATTTACCACAGTTCAGCATGCAGGGGTGTTCTAACAGTCTGAGAAAAGTTTCTATAAATTATATCAGATTAAAAAATATATGCCAATTATGTGCAGCATTTACAGGTATTTTGAAACAAGTCAATTTAACTGTAAGAAAATACTTTTTCTTCCAAATTTGGTATGTCAGGGTCTCTCAAAGTATTTATTAAGAATAAAATAACAGAAAAAAAGAACTTAGTTTTCTGGAAAATCCTTTCCATTAAAAGTGTCCCTACTAAGGTCTAATGTCTAGAAAACAGCTGCGGATTCATGAGATTAATGAATCCTAATATCTAAAATGACAAGACAGAACATGACAAACCCATGCCATCCAGTGTCCAAGAGCAGCCTCCTTAATATTGTTAAATGGTGACTCCAATATCACGCCAGCTGGGGGATCACCTGCATGCATGGAACAATGTAATATTATGAAACAAAGTTTTGAAGAAAAATGTACTTTGCTGATGATAATGCATTTGAAAGTACCTTGCAAATTAGACCCTCTCAAGATAAAATACAGACAGTCACCATATACTTTGGCTTTTTTTAAAAGCAAATTAGTGCTAAAAGGTAATCTATTTACCTTGGCAGAAGTCTGACTATAGAGGTTTCCTATCTTATAGAGGGAATTGTCAGTTACTACTGGAACAGATTTTCATAATACTCCAGGAATGTAACTGTGGGAATGGTTTGGTAGGGTATGTCTATGTGATCCGGTAAGCATTGGTTCCTTCTTCAAATACATTACTCGATCCTAAAACATCTGCAGACCAGACAATATTGTAGGGGTATTTTAAGATTATTAGCATGGAGATGTCCATGTCTCTGGTCTGAAAAGGTATATGATGTAGTGAGATATGTAAATAATGCTGTAGACAGGTTAAAGAAAAAATTGCAGTCCCACAAATCCTGTGAAAGAAGAGTAACCACATTATTAAAAAACTGCCAAATGACCTAGGACAGCAGCTGCTCCTATAGGACCTACTATGTTACACCGAAGCCTTTAAGATTACAGGTCTTGGAGGTAAAAAAAATTATATATATCTAACCGCGTTCCCATGGCTTAGATGATGTAAGTTATGGAGCAGATGTGCCATGACATTTTGAGCCAAAAAGCTTAGGAATTTCATCTAGTCATTTGTTACTTCCTTGTATACTAAACAAATATTCAATCATATCCAGCAAAATAGAGCCTGAGCAGAAATACTATCACTTCCTATTTTGACAAGAAATCTCCCACTTCTGATTGGATCATTCCAATTCAGGTACAAATACAGTACTCTGATTGGATCATTCCACTTCAGGTACAAATACATTACTCAGATTGGATCATTCCACTTCAGGCACAAGACCATTACACTATGGGTACGAATACATTACTCAGATTGGATCATTCTTTTCAGGAACAAGATCATTACACTTTGGGTATAAATACAGTACTCTAATTGGATCATTCCACTTCAGGCACAAGACCATTACACTATGGGTACAAATACAGTACTCTGATTGGATCATTCCACTTCAGGCACAAGATCATTACACTTTGGGTATGAATACAGTACTCTGATTGGATCATTCCAATTCAGGTACAAATAGAATACTCTGATTGGATCATTCCACTTCAGGTACAAATACTTTACTCAGATTGGATAATTCCACTTCAGGCACAAGACCATTACACTATGGGTACGAATACAGTACTCTGATTGGATAATTCCACTTCAGGCACAAGACCATTACACTATGGGTATGAATACAGTACTCTGATTGGATCATTCCACTTCAGGCACAAGACCATTACACTATGGGTACGAATACAGTACTCTGATTGGATCATTCCATTTCAGGCACAAATACAGAACTCTGGCTGGATCAGCATACTTCAGGCATCACTACAGAACCCTGATGGCATTCTGCAGATGTCCATGAGTCCAACAATTTTAAGACAAAGGAATGACTGTTGTGCATAAGTGGGAGCTTGTCCATGAATTCAAAGAGTGTTCTCAAAAAATTGAATTATCATTGTATAGTTCCTAAAACAAAATGCAAATTCAGGACTGCATTATAGCATATGTCCTGAGTTTGCACTTGTGCTTCACACATATGCATCTTTCGTTTTCATGAACATACAAAATTCAGTTTAATCCCTAAATAAAAATTTATTATTTAACAGTATATTGCAAGATAATTAATTTTACAAATGGGATAAATTATTTGAAAGGGGATAAATTATTTGAAAGAGCATAAATGCATCATGTATTTTTCATTGTTTTTTAAAAGCCCAAATCAATCTTTATTTTACAGTGCTATAACATACCAATAGATATTTGGATCTGAGCCATTCAGAGGAAGAAGTCCTTGAAGATGAGATCCTGAAATACATCTCAGATCCAATTAAGTAACTTCCTCCATGGAGCGAAATTGGTGGACAATATGAGAACAGTCAGCAATCTTACAAACTTAGCAACAGGAAATTGAATCAAGAAGTTCTCCACAAGCTGTACATACTTGTCTGCCATTCTAATGCCTATGTAGAGAGGGATTTATCCGTTCTTTGCAAAATACAAGTGATTACAGGAAATCTGTACAAGAGAACTACTGAGAAACTGTTAGATGTGAAGCTTAATAATCAGAGCAAATTTCATCAGTGGTCACCAGACAGTAATCTAATGAAGGAAACTAATAAGGTTATTGTATACTATTAAAATATCTGTGCAATGAACTATAAGTTAAACAGCTCTTCCTTTTTCATTAATTGGCAATATGGTGACTCATTAATTATTCTAATCAGAATCTAAATCCAATTTATGTTCAAAACTAGCTAACTTATTATACTACGAAGAGAATACATATCATATCCAAAAAATGCACTTATTTGTTTTCAGTCCTTTGAAGAATGTAAAATTTATGCCACTAAAAACTACTGGTCTAGAAGCAAACTACTTATCAAAATGTGTAAATCTACTAGTCTGAGATCCTGGTTCTGTCAAATGTATGAATGGCTAAATGGACCTTTTGGTGTAAATTTACTGATTCTGTTGAGACAGTTGAGTCTGCTACAGCACTGTCTGTCTGGGAAGTTGTGGACTTGAATCCAATGATGACACCACCCAAGAAAATCCCAAATGAGAAGGCAGTGGTTTGGAAATATGGTCCCCCTTTGAGTTCTGATGTAACAGATGATCAAGTCGTTGGAAACAATGACAAACATACTCTCCTGCCACAGGTAACAGTTTCTGACAACAGCCCTTCTGGACACTGATATGTAATGAATGCCCAGAGGGGACCCAAACCTGCCCATGTCTTAAAAGGACACAAAAAACGAGTGCCTGGCCTCTCATCTGTGTATGTCATTATTTCAAAGAATGTTTATCCTGCAAGACAATGCCTACAATAAGCCAAGCAAGGTCTTTTCCATAGGTTAAGATGGTGCCTCATTCATTCTGAAACTTTCATCATTTTATCCAAAGGATAACTATTTGGCTGTTAGAGTTACCATATTTCTTTGGATCTGTATGAGCACACAATGTATGTATGGTTCAAACTGCACCTTGTACAACCATTACTGGTAGGATTAATATCCCCAGTAAATTTAAAATGTTTGTACCCCACACCGTTATTCTTGTCTCCCCTTGCTGATAACTGGAATTCAAGAAAAAGAAAGACTATGGCATATAGGCAGAATTGTTGAAGCATTATGCTGAACTTACATAAGAGTGTACAAATCAGGCTGCTTGGGAAGTAGTCATTTATGATTTACTAGCTTTCATGACAGACTTTCTACTCAAGGCATGGAGATGACTATTTTATATTGTGTTGCTAAAACAAGCCAAGAAAATATATGGTTAACATTTTTAGCTTGAGAGGACTGGATTTGCAAGGTGGTAGATGTACTCCTATCAGGTTTTCATCACATAACAAAGCTGAAAAAGAAAAATATAAACATCAGTAACATTTAGAAAATATTACTCAGAACTTCTCTTAAAATTTTGAAAAATTTAATTGTAGAAATTACAGTAAAGTTCAAACCTTCTTGGATCATTAGCATAGCAATTTAAAGTTGAACTACCACACCAAAGCTTTGACATTATCAATAAAGGAAACATTCCATTATTTCATGCCAGTTATACACAACTGATGAATGCCGACACAAAAATGGGCACACTATATTGACTGCCATCTAAAGAAAAGAAAAGAAAAAGTCATGGTCCAAAATAATCCAAAAATAATGCAAACAGAGCTTCAATGACATTAAAATCAACCCATGCATAATCATTACTTATGTAAAGTGTTTATGTGCAAGAACACCATTTGGTCAAGACCACCATTTTTTTTAAAAGTGGGAAACTTTAACACTGAACATTAATAAAACAAATTTTAATATTTACCTTTATAATGGTGGTAGACAGATGTATGGATAGATATGTTGTAGATACGATGACATGCAGAAGTATACATAAGTGGTCACTATCTATGTTCAATTTCTACCAAGGTGGTCTTGGCAGAAATTAATAACATTGCTTTAACAATTTAGTGCCATCTAAATGCTTAATATTTATCAATTTATTAATGATTGTTCTGACATGCTTATCAGAATGGACAGACAACATGGAAGAATGTACAAACTGGATGTAATTGCTCCATTCACTTGGGGCATAAGAAGTCACAATATGAAGTCAACTTACCTTCAGAACATAACTCTTTAGCTACTCTTGTTGTAATCCTAAAAGAGTGAGATATTCCACATTTTTGTTACAGTGTATACAAGTCAAATCCAAATTCAACCTGCATGGACCAAGATTTTCTGTCATATAATGCATGGGCAAATCTGGGTCTATGCAAGTTTGTTAGGAGTAATCAACAGAACAAAAAAAAACAAGACCCTGATCTGCCAGCAAATTATGTGATTGTTTGCAGTTACACCTCACTTGTAAACAAATTATATACTTATTATTATTATTATTATTATTATTATTATTATTATTATTATTATTATTATTATTATTATTTTTATTATTATTATTATTATTATTATTATTATTATTATTATTATTATTATTATTATTATTGTTGTTGTTGTTGTTACAACAAAAAAGAGTCAAAGCAATTACATTTCCACCTTTTTAATACCATTTTTTGTACAAACAGTTGCTACAAATGATTCAAGACCCCTTTACCAAGTAAATGTCATTTGTGAATAAAAATACTGCCAAATGTTAGTCAACCCTGGCATCATAATTCACAACAAAAAACCCAAACCAATGTATACAAAGATTTGTCTTTGGAGGATATTTTGGAGAACAAGTTCCAATAATGATGTCTTAGAGCTTAAATCAGTATCTCTTTACCTAAAGGAACAAACGTAAAATACAAATGATGCACCATCTTGCATTCATAATAGGCAACTATTTTTAACAAGGGTTTATATAAATATATGACTATTTTAAAGATTTTACCCTTGAATTTTTTTTGTAAGCTTTTGTTGTGATACCTAAACTGACTCATCACTCATCACTATATAACCAGAAATGTGATGTGCTATTAAACCTTTTACATACATACATACATACATACATACATACATACATACATACATACATACATACATACATACATACATACATACATACATACATACATACATACATACATAATTTCTCATAAAAATGAAGATATCTAATGCAATCGCACAAAAATAGATCAATTTTGAATAAATGTGAGACTCACAGAAATGCATGCAATTAAAGGCAACATATAGATATATGCAAGTTGGATTAACTAGCTGAGACTTGTATAACTTTCTTACCCTGTACCGAGGGAGTGTCCCCATATAAATACAGGTGAGTTTCCACTCCTTTCACGGACATAGTTGTACACAAATCGAGCATCATTTACTACTCCATCTTCTGTGGGATATCCTAGTGGGCTTGAGTCACCATAACCTGAGCAAAGGGTGGTGTTTTAATAATACATTTTCACTTTTGCATGTTAGAGTCTGAACATACTACTGCATGTTAATGTTAAAATGGTATTAAAAGCAAAAATCATAGGTAATTGAAATTAAAACAAAGCAACAAATTTAATCCAATACACAACAAGCAACAATGATATTTAATTCAATACAAAAAACACCAACAATCATATTTATTTAAATACAAAAGACTCCAATAATCATATTTAATTCAATACAAAAAATCCAATAATCATATTTAATTCAATACAGAAAAGCAACAATCATATCATTGTAATTCAATCCATAACATCCAACAGCCATATCTAATTCAATACAAAATTTGTGAAGATAAATATGTCAAGAATGAAGAGAGAATTTGGATTTAAAATTGCCAAATACTGAAAACATGTCTAACTTGATATTAACATAAATTTATATTTTTTTCTCTCAACACTTATATCATTAGTTGTATAGATGAATTAAACTATGACCTATCATCAAAAGCCTGGGATATTAAATTGACAAAATATTAACCCAAGATACTAAATCATGAAATATAGGTCTCAGTGACATTCTTTTGAGTGAGATCATGTTTTTCATATAGATGCATTTCCAGACAGTGTGTCACAACTTTACTTCTAAAAGTACCCGAGAAATAGTGTTAAATGTATGCCTAGGCGCTTGACAAAACTTACATATAACACAAATATGCAGTTCAAATTAGAAAGTGAGCACTATAGTTTGGAACTACTGGAATTTTCAAAATTTTGTGGGAGGGGGTGAACATTGCAAAACCACACAACTTGTGCAATAAGAATGAAGATGTTAATAAAGATTCATGACTTTTTGAATGTTTGTTTACAGAAATAGTACAGATGTTTAGCTATATGACTGTATCTGAGTGTATTCTCACAGTGATCAAGAACAATCTTATCAAGCATGTATGTATTATCTGGAAGTTTAAAAAATAGAAGTTGATATAGATTAAACATGCAATGATGCAAGATGTCAATGCTTTGAACAGAAGCAATATTCTGCCAACTTAAGACTAAATGCTTAATTTATTTTGCTTAACCTAGGAACATTAAAATATTTCTTTATGCACTTTTAGGCAAACTATTTGTGCAAATTATGCAAATAGACCACTTATCTATAGTTCTGCAAAAAGAATCGAGGAATTATGTCCCTTTTTGTTACAAACTATCAGAATCTTGGAATGATGTCCCTTTTTATGACTTAAATTATTCGAATCTTGGAAATATGTCTGATTTTATGAACTAATCTATCAGAATCTTAGTTCAGGCTGTTATATCAAGACGAAAGATGTAAGTGAATTAAGTGCATCAAAAATCTGCATCCTGTCATGAAAGTGAAAAAGAATTTGAGTAAAGATGGTAGAACTTGCCCATCTTGAACCAAATGGAATGCCAATACTACACATGGGTGTTTGCACAAGCTCTCCCTTTTTCCAAAATAGTCATGCAACAAAAATAACAATGCATGTACAATTATCCCATGATGCACTTGTAAAGCATTAGTTTAGAAAACAAGCCTAACACAGTATTAAAAGTAAACTAGTTCTGATTCAGGCAGTTTTTTGGTAACCACTCAGATAAGAAACACAATGATTCTCTGATTTCAGGCAATGTTTTTTGAACCACCCATATAACAAAGCACTAAATATTTTTTGTTTATGATCAGTTAAGGTACCCTTGGACTCAAAAGTTGCTCAGCAAAAAATATTGAATAAGACTGTCTTGGGAATAAACTTAAGATCTACTGGATTGTTTCATGCCATGATATGACAACAAACCCTTATTCGTCATAGTCACCAAAAGGTCTAATTATCACAGCATAGTCTTACCTCTGTAATCCACAGCTAAAACATGGAATTCTAGATTTGCCAATACTTTGTAAAGGTGTACTCGATGCCTGCCAGCTCTGAAAATGTATTCATACCTAACTATAGTATCTCATACATAAACATTCATTTTCTTTAAAGGATTTAGGTGTTTTCTCACTTCTTATTATCTACTTTTATGTATAGTGCACCCTTGATTTCTTGCCACTTTGGTACCAGTAGAAAAATGGTAGGAAATTAAGGGTGGTGGGATAGTGCAATTTGCTTGAAAATCATCATTTATCTGTGCAATGAATATATATTAACATGATGTTTTTATTTCCTTAACTTATTAGTAATGATTTCGCTTCACAAAAAAGGACCATGAAACTGCACATATAAGTAATTTAATAATATCTAGTGTAGCAGAAATATGTCCAGAAATACACCATGGTATAAAATGTACTTAATCCATAAAATTATCTTTTCTCATCCCCATAATGTCCACAGCAGAATACTGCTTGCTCTTGTCACAAGCCTGCTTATAAGCAGTCTTCCTGAATTTCTGGCATATGTCAATGTTATGCTCCTGAACAATGTCCGACTCATTAAAATAAAATGACATTACTGTTGTTAATGGCCATTTTGTTTTTACTGTGATGGAAGGTCATGAGGGCATCTCAATGTTGTCATGACTATAAAGATAACTATTTCTACCTTACACTGTTTTCAAGATTGCAGACTCCTTCAACCCTTACATATTTTCACCATTGACGCTCAACTGTACTGTTCAAATGGAAGCTAAAACCAATGCTATTGGTGAGGTTTGTGATTTTGGTAATTAAATGGCTGGTTTTAACAACCTCAATTGAATGGGGATCAATGATAATAACTCTAGTATGTATCTCATTGATGACATTATCCCACACAATTTTGATGAAACATTATTAAAAAGCACCGCAGTGATTTCTTTATTGTGCATACAATTAACTGCTTTAGATGAAAGCTAGATTTGAATCCTTTAATAATTGAGAATAAAGGGGCTGCAAATGGCTTGTAGTTGTCGGTGGTATGAAAATAATGAATGTCAGGGCATTAGAATTGATGCCAGTAAGAGTGTGTCCATCAAAAGCAATATCTTCCTTAATTGTCACTTCATTTTTGTGTCAAGATATTTAACCCACTCTCTACTGTCATTGATATCATCCAAGCCTTCTTACTGTGATGCTGGTCAGTATACAGTTTGTTATTAAAGTTATGAAAAATTTGTGGAATTGCTGATTTTTTTCAGTTACAAGTGGCTGCAATATTTATGAGCAATCAGCATTGCTGCAGAGCAGAAAAGTAACACTGCCCTTAGCTCTCTCACTTCTTTTCTGTGGTTGATAGCAATCTGTCATAACATTTCTAAACAAATCCTCCTTTTTTTGGTAGCTTAACAAGGTTGCATCAATCAGTCTTAAGTTTAGAATCAATTCCTACAATTTTCCAGAGATTAAATGGCAGAAAATGCATTGCCTGGATACAAATCTCTGTTAGAATAATTAACATCAGTAACACTAAATTTAAAAAGGAAGGTTTTGGGTTTTTTTTCCTCAGAATCTTGCCAGTCACATTAATAATCTATGCATTAGTTTTAACTCCACCCCCACCAAAGCAATACATTTACATACCTGCCTATTCTACCATTTTCAGAATTTTCTTAGTTGACTCATGATGAAGTGCATCAGTGTTCCATTTTTAACCTTGAGTAACAATATCATGGATGACTAAGTAATATCACAAACTATTCATAAAGAATATCACCAACAGTTGAGTAAGAACATCACTGAGAGTGGAGTCAGAATATCATTGACAGTTGAGTAAAACTACTGCCAACAACTCAGTAAGAATATCAGACAGTTCATGTCTCCAGATCAACCGAGTACTTATATATCTCTACTGACTTACAATGCGACAATAAGACACATGTTATATTAACTCATTAACCCCTGGAGGTTTTTGTTGTTTTTGCCTGAAGTGAGAGTCAGAAATACATTTTGGGTGCTATTTCTGAATACATCCTAATACATTGACTTCCAAGAGATTTCTGGTTAACCTAATGCCAAGTTGCATTCGAAATGTCATTTTTCATTGGCTATTTAACTCATGCATGAGTAGAAGGGAAGGATAAAAGTTGGAGTTCTTTTTCTTTTTTTTTTGCTAAATGGACCCATCATTTTTGGATCGAGACCACTATTTATTTCATATGCAAAACTTATCCAACTTTTGCAAAGGTTCAACTGTCTGTGTGCAGTTAAGACCAATCTGCCTCAGATCTGAGGCCTAAAATTTTAAAATCTTTAAAAAAAAAAAACAAGTAAAAAAAAATATGTTTCTCTTTCTGTATTTTGTAGTGCAACTAGAATGTCCTGATATCATTGTAGAGCTATATCTATCTACCGTCTATAATACCACCCACTTTAGTGTATCATACATGATCTTGACACTACAGAGCTCTGAAGTTGACTACTACCTCCTGATGTGTAACTGAGGTGCCAGGGGTTAATGAGTTATGGTGCAATCTCTCTAAAAGGATTCTTTTGCTTCCTTGATTACATCTTTCCATAGTTTAGCAAGTCTAAATGACCAACACACATTTTTTTACCCTTTTTAGTCACAGTTTAGAGCCATTGTAATTGTGCCAATAATATGATCTGAATTACAATAACCAATGTTGACTCGGGTATAATTTCTGTAAAACCATGCATGTGGCTATAAAAAAAAATTAATTCTAAATTCTGACCAGGTTTACTGACCTTATTTAGATCCCTAACAAATGTTAAGATCAAAGTGAGAACAGGCTTGACCAGTTTATTAAAACCAGTTCTGGTTATTGTATCAAACTCTATCAGACATAGCAACTTTTCAAAGTCAAATCCATGTCAAGTGCTGTTGATGGAGAGTGTTTTCCAGATCGAATGGCTATAAACAATGGGCCAGAAAAGCCAACAGCATCTCTGTTTCAAAGACCATTGCAATTGATCTCAATGCTGGCATACACCAAGGGTATATTCTTGTGATGGGCAGCAACTACCCAGTCATGGTCTGGAAGGATTACTTTATACTCAGCATGAATGAGTTATTGGCAGCAACCAGATCAATTGGGACACGACATTTATCATCCTGGCTGATAAAACAAGCCTCATCTGGTCCAAGTATGGAAGACATTTCTTCCAAATGTCTTACTGTAGCTGTGCAAAACTGACCTTCAATATGTTTAGTGTGATAATAATTTTGCACTCTAACTTTACCGGGACAAACTAATCTTAGAAAGTTGGATCCCAGAAGCTAATATTGCCTGAGGTGGTGGTGGTGGGGTTTATGAGTAGTCACTGATCAAATATGATTGTCTTATATATGGAGAGAATTTCTTTGAAAAAGGTAAGCCTGGTGGTGAAAAAAAGCTGAGTACAAATTGACCTGGTGGGTGACAGAGGTGAAACACCATTAGTTGTAAAGATTTTTGCACATGATGGTATATGAGTGGCAGGTGGCTGATAAACAATAATTAAAGAACAAAATAATCAGGACATGACAATTTATTTGCAAAAGGAGAGGGTGGCAAGAGGTCAGTGGGAGGAGGCAAGAAATCAAGACAGTACTGTAATTAGAGAGAAAAATCTAAGAACACAGTTGTTAATATAAAGTAATTTTACAAGGATATACATGTAATTAAAAAGAAATATAAAAATGATCCTATTGTAATTACCTGCTGCCTGAATTTCCATGAAAGTAGATCATAATTGCTTTATTTTTACTGAGCAAGTCTTCATAATGGCTTTCTATGAGTGGAGGTGAAACAGACAATGTGGTGGGAAGAACATGCCTGAAAACAAACAATGAACGAATAGTCTCTTGATATACTGCAAAGATTTTCATAACGTAATATTAATAATAAATAGTTTAACATGTCTGCTACACGTCTGATGTCTTATCTGTATGTAAGAACCCATGTATCTGACTTTCAAACAAAACTTTAATATTGTTGGCTTTGATAATTAAGTAGTGATGACACACAATACTGAAACATTGTTGACCATAATGCTTAAGAAGGCATGACACACAAAACATTACTGACCATCATAGTTAAGTAAGCATGACAGGAAAGATCAGCATATTAACCTTATTGCTATAATAATATAATGTTTGAGCAACTGACATTAAACTTATATTATTCTTTATAACACAAAAAATAAACATTGTTTAAAAAAGGTGAATCATGATTTTTGCTTAATCATGTGAGCTAAGAACTCTAGCAAATAAGCATATGAACTTTAAACCTATGGTTATATTACACCACAGCAATTGTTTCTGCTAAGTGCAGCAAAACATGTAAAGATGTGACTTAGAAAACTTTAACACTGTTCACAATGACAAACCCAACTTTCTGCTTAAGATGGTGAGACAAGCAAATGAGGAATTATTAGCATATCAGCATAAAAAATTTAGACCATAGTAAATTTCAGTTGAATGCAGCCACTGATGCAGAAGACTCATGACTTTCAAAATCTTTAATGCAGAACTTAAAGGTCACTGGCCAGCTATATTGAACAAACATGTGATATTATTATAGTCATAAAAAAATCACATTTGTTATGTATGCACATCATACAAATGTTTAATTCGACTTCAAAATCTGCTTTTTTAAATGAAAAAATTATTTAACCCTTCTATTCAACCTAGCCATTTAAGTGTTTAATTTCCCCATGTAAATGCCTATGTGATATATCTTACGATCAGGCTTTTGTACACATATATGGTGCACTGTGTGCATATGGATGTAACCATGAGAGTGATGATGGGACAAAAGGGTTTTTTCTTTTTCTGAAAGACATTGTTTACCACAAAAAGTGGACTGAAGATGTGGGATCAAATAGGATAAGAGATTGGAAAGTCCTAAATCCTCCTAAATCCCGTAGATAGACTATGATGCATAGGAGAAGAGGGATAGAAAGAGAGTACTTGGTAAAATACATCAAATAAAGGATTACAGTGCAGTAATGTTACTGCAGATGTAAAATATTAATGTTTAGAATGATCATAATACTTTTGGAATGTGCAAAGAGAAAACTTTGATCAAATTCTTTATTTAACATTATTATAACCAATGTGAACTCAAAAGGATGTGAAAAAAGAAATATGAGGTATTTACTCTCTGATGTTTATCAATTATAGGTGTACAAGCATGTAAAATTATATATATATATATATATATATATATATATATATATATATATATATATATATATATATATATATATATATATATATATATATGGTGATTAACAACCCTTTCAAGCGCACTTGATTCAGCAAGGGATCACATGTGTCAGGGATTGATTAAGATAGATGCAATAAACTGACGACGAACAGTGCGAAACTAGTAACATTATAAGATGCAAAATGACCAAGTTTGTATGATATCAAGGTCTAATATATGACAGAATTTCACATATAAAAATCATTATTTCAAAATATATTCACTGCGAGTGCAAATGATAATCTTTTCACTAGCATGGGTTACAAAAGCATTATTAAAGCAAGTTATTGCTGTCTATATTATTTAACCTATAAACATCAATGCTGTTGTTTCTGTTGTGATTTAGATTTTTAATGTAGCTTGAAAATATTTTTCAGTCATATCACTATGATGTCTGCAATGTGGCAGTTTACAGTGATATCTAGCACTGGGGCATCATGCTGCAGACATGTAGCATGATGTTTCACCATGTCACATCCTGACACAAGGCAAACTAATCCTAACATTTAATGCTGAGCACCAGCAAGGCAGCTGTTAGTACTATTTTTGTGAGTCCTTGGTATGACTTAGCCAGGGATCAAACCCACAACCTCCCACATCTACAGCAGACACTCTAACCTCTAGGCCACCAGTAGGGTCTAAAAACATCAATGAATGTTTGATTACATGCAGCAAATAAATAGAAGCCTGGTTGATGAATAAACACAACTGGCAGCAAGCAATAAACTCATTGCTTACACTTACCAACTGGATATCATATACAATGATCATTTTTTTACAAAGCAAGCCAACCTTGGAAACTGACTTTGGACTATTCAAAGCGTGTCAATTTTTTTTTAATGAAGTAAGCCGACATAAGAAGCCAACTTTGGTTCTTCTAGATTCTTTTAAGTGTGCTCATTCCTTTTTTCTCACAAAGTTGGTCAACATAAAGAAGAATGTATTGATTCCTTTTTATCTGTATTAACAGAAATTTTGAAAATAAATTGAAGCAATGGAACAATTTTGAAAACGACACAATCTAGTGTGTGTCGTGCATGCATATCGATATAAGGCTTAACAGTAAATTTGTTTTCAATAATTGCATCTAAATGTTCACTATCCATAGTTTATAGCATTTTATTTTTTGATAACAAGCATATACTTTGTCTTGTGGGGATAAATGCATGTCATAGCTGGTGGGTGTCCTCTATAGGTGGGAAAAGATAGCTACTGGGAAGTAACAGCAAAGTATACTTCTATTGCGAGTAATTATTATTTCCTCTTTACATTTGATAATTTTTGTTCTTTTTGTGTGAGTATAACTACATTTAATCATGTAATGCAAATCTGATGTAAAAAGAAAAATGTTAGAGTATTGCTGGTGACTTTTGAATATTGTTCACCGTTAGGTGAGACAAGAATTAACATATAATGGCATAAATTTTAGACCTACAGAAATATCATAAATGAGGTTCACTTGAATTTTTAAGTGAAGAAGAATTGGAACTTTCCAAAACTTTAACACTGTTGATGTCACCATTGATGCCACTGGAAAAGTGACTATTGATATAATAGTCACTTTCCCATTGACATCAGTGGAGGTATCAGCGTTTTTGTAGTTTTTGAAGGTTAGGCAGAAATAATTACATGCAGGGCCATCATAAGTTTGCATTGGAAGAAAGAGCACCCCAGAGAGGCACCCATCCACCCCCACCCCATGAAGAAATACTGCCACTATCGCTCATCTCTTATGATGTCCCTGCTTGCAAAAAAAGCATTCAAGAAACATAATGGCAGAGGGACAGAATGAAGGATACATCATTGTACAGTATGAAAATACATATTTTATTTTTATCTCACAAGCATTTTACATTTAGTTTTACCGCTAACATTACTAATGTAGAGTAGTTCTAGGTAGGCAAATTTACCCTGGACTTGACCTAGATACATAAAATCTGAATAGCAATATGTAGGCACATCAAAACTTGCCTATGATGTCAGTATATATTGCATCCATATATGTTTTCTGTGGTCTTCCTGCAAAGTTTTATGAAAAGATAGCAATAAATTTGAGCTATATTTTAAAAAATGAAGCCATGTATAAAGATGGACGATTTATAAAGAAAAATTATATGAGATTTATATAACTTCCTAGAAAAAAAAAATAAAACCTTTGCTTAACAAAATTTTTTAAAACAAAAACAATCTTTTTAGTCTATGTTTCTTGAATTGGACTATTTGGTGCATCTGTGTCATATATTCACATTTCTAGTTTATTTTTTACCCATGAGATGTTGAATATGTGGTAGAGTTATGTCGGAGCTCTTGTGAGAAGATTAAAATAGCAAGAGGTAAAAATAGAAGCTTCTCAACATATGGTTAGCAGAAACACAAAATTTATCACATGTTAACAAAAAGTTGAAGAAAAGTATAGATACTATGGAAATTTTGGAAAACATAGGGATACTATGACAATTTTGGAAAACATAGGAGTCTGACAAAAAAGTAAGGACAGCTAGGGTAGCTGAAAAGTCCTATTGGAAACCATGCTTGATGATAAGCCCACCTCCAGCTGTCACTAAAGTTTGGTAAACATTTACCAAAGATATGTTAACCTGACTGCAATGTCAACAATCTTACTAAAAACTGTATTAGTCTGTTCCCCTGGCCTTGTCACAAGAAAACAAAATTATACTTAAACTGAACAAAAGTAAAATCTGGAATTTTTGTTCAAAATTTGATGATTTACACTCAATAAATTGTCATCTATCAAAGTATAAAAATAATCACACCACATCAAAGTATAAAAATAATCATACCACATCGAAGTATAAAAATAAGCACACCACATCGAAGTATAAAAATAATCATACCACATCGAAGTATAAAAATAAGCACACCACATCGAAGTATAAAAATAATCACACCACATTGAAGTATAAAAATAATCACACCACATCGAAGTATAAAAATAATCACACCATATCAAAGTATAAAAATAATCAAACCACATCGAAGTATAAAAATAATCACACCACACTGAAGTATAAAAACAATCACACCATATTGAAGCATAAAAATAATCACACCACATCAAGTATAAAAATAATCACACCATATCGAAGTATAAAAATAATCACACCACATCAAAGTATAAAAACAATCACACCATATCGAAGTATAAAAATAATCACACCATATTCCCAGCTTGCTGTCCTCATCTGGGTGAAGGTAAAAGTTGCGTGTAGCATTCAGACCAAAATGGTTTGGCTGGGAAAAGTTGACAAATGGTGGCCATGTAACTGAAATTAGAGATAATCTGAACATGAAAGATTGTGATATTTCCATCTATAAATATATCTTTTAGTCTAATATTTTCACAGGTAGTGATGCAGAAAAAGTCAAACAAGTAAAATTACATAGAATTGGTACACATTAGATATACACTTTCATTACTTGCAAAATGTATTCCTTACAAATACTCTACATAAAAAATTTGGCTTTATTTAATGCTTATATTCTGATTTTTTTAAAAAAAAACTGTTGGCATATTTGTCAAAAAAAGTCTTTTTTTTAAATTGCAGTCAAGAAAACAATTGAAATATTACAGAAACTGGACACTAATTTTAAATTCATGCATTGCAAGGTGCAGTAGCTCTATTCAATCAATCATTGGGAGCTATTTTGTGAACATCATACTCATTGTAGGTTTGATACCTACCCAGGCCAACCCAGGTCTGTTGCTTTGATGTGTCATTGGAAAAAACTTAGCTCCCATTTCCATGGCATGATATAACCAAAATAATGTGCTAAAAGTGCCATTAAAACATAACAAAAAAATAATGGATACTGTATTTGCTCTCTTATTACTACAGTCCAAGTGCAAAACAAGATCTACCATCACATACACACATCTAGGCTGGTACAGTTTGTAATCAATAGAACAAAGACCCTGATTTGCCAGTAAAATATGCAATGGCAGACCAGTCTTTGTTGTCTGCAGTTGGACTTGACTTGAAGAGCAGATATATGCAGTAATTTATTTTTATCAAATGCATGCATGGAAATAAAAAAAATCAATTTACAAATTTTAAGCCAATGAATTTTCTGGATTATAAGAAATGTAAAATATAACTACTAAATAATTGCTTCATTATTCATTTTGAAAAGTATTAAGACATGCCCATGTTAAAAAAAACCCAGCAGACAATTTTTCAACCAATGTTAAAATACTTTTATTCTTTAAATAAAAGAATCATGATAGAAAATTACAAGTTTCAAGTTTATCAATTAGTAAACATACCATGGTTTAGGAATACAATTTTAACAAATATCCATGGGTTGGTTTTGATAAGTACTGGAATGAAGACGTACAATATGAACAGGAACAGCCCCACTAGTTTGGCAAGACAAGTACTAGTACACATATTATTGTACCTGAAACAAAAAAATATGTTGTATTTTCTTTTTAGATCACTAAGTAAAAAAGGATGGATTAATACATATTTTCTTTCATTCCCAATCTGATAGTGAAATGTGCACATGAAATTTCTATGTAGACTACAAAACAAAAATATCTAATAAAATTAAATAAAGTAAGTACAGTCAAACCCGATTATCTTAATTATGTGGGGGTGTAAAAGAAATTATTGACATAACTAGGTCCCAAGATATCAGAGTTTACTTGATAAATCTACTGCAGAACAATGATTATTCATCTGAAGTTCTAAATATGAGGAATTGTGTTTCTAAATACAAATGGCATTTCTAATGCACAATAAAAATAATAATTCATTCATGACTGGTTGGAGAAAAAAGACTGGAGGTCTTTTAAATGATATTAAGTAACAAGTCACATTTTTTACAACAATAAGTTAATGCAACATTGTCAGTGGTGTAAAGTTTTTATTTTCCCTGTCAATAGCCTCATCCCTTTAGTAGCCTCAGCAAGACTATGATTTTCATGCCATCCAAAATCTAGGCCAACTGAAGTACATGTACATGTAGGACTATACTTATTTTGTTTTTAAAGCATTTACTTTTCTAAGAGTTGACTTGTGACTAGCAGCAAGATGTAACTGACCAATATTGTTCCTGAAAATCAATCTTTTTGTTTTGATCATCAGAGGTTCCTTTACACCAGTATATGTTGTTTTTTACTGATAAGTTTTGCTTCTGTACTGGAGAAAAACATGGCTGTCTGTATTCATGTAGCACCAAAACTGTAAAATATGTTTAAATGTTTAGAGTTAACTGTCTCAACATAAAATTCTGTATGAAGACAACTTATTCCATTCATGCAGTTAGAAGACAACTTATTCCATTCATACAGTTAGAAGACAACTTATTCCATTCATACTGTTAGAAGACAACTTATTCCATTCATACAGTTAGAAGACAACTTATTCCATTCATACAGCTAGAAGACAACTTATTCCATTCATACAGTTATAGTCCCATCTCCCTGAAGACTTTGATCAGTGATTGTCAGCAAGAACAGCTCCAGAAAGAGAGTTGGCTAATCTCTTTGAAGGATTGCAAGATCTTGAAATTCAAGATAAAGTCAACACAAATGAAATCACTCTTCTTTCTGCTTCAAATTTTAATCCTATCAGTCACCTTCTGCTTCATTCTGTTTGCGTTGAAAAATATGTAATCATGATACAGAGATCACCATTTTCATAAAAAAATCCTGGTGCAATAGACTATTTTTTTTGACAATACTGTTGGTGCTTTTATTTACTCTTCTTCAAAACAAATTAATAACCAATGGAGGGGGGTAAAGTAGGGGGGGAGCTTAGTTTGGAGTTTTGCAGGGTTTATTTATAGATTATTGTGAGTCATGTGATCTAGCCATGCTGAAGTTGAATGTTTTTATGCTCGCACCAAGCATGAAAACACTTTTTTACCGAATTTGTTTTAAATATATTGTGTAAAACAAATTTGGTATATTTAGATACATTTAATAATGTTAACCTGATAATTTTGTGAGTTATAGATAAGATCAAATTTGTGATGCTGTGTGGGATGAACTATATTATGGTGGTGTAGACAAGCGATAATTTTGAATGTAGCTTATGTAAAGGTCAGAAATGCATAATTTAATTTCCGTACTCGAAAGCATTGTTTACATGATAATTTTCTCCACTCTGTATAAATAATAAACCAAGCATTGATAAGATTGGTTGATTAGAATTTGTACCAATAAAATTGTGAGTTGTACCAACTTTTTCCATCCTTGCCAGTATAAATTACCAGTAATAGCCAAAACATCTGATACTTTCATTTTACATTTCTCTGAGATGGACATTAAAACTTGCATTTCATCGAAGTAAGCAGGTCCATAAGTTACTTCAGACTGAAACTTATGCCCAAACATTACTGGGTTATTGACTTAATAGAGGTCGAGATAAGCGGGCAAAAAATAGCATAACAAGGACTTTTTGGGGACTGGACCAATGTGCAAGACATATATGGGTTCTCGAGATAACTGAGGTCAAGATAAGTGGGTTTGACTGTAATTGTTTGATATCCTGAAAGGCATAGTATGCAAAATTATAGTGTCTATTTTTAGTAAATAAGTACAAAATTAACATTTCAAAGTGTGCAATACATACAGCAACTTAAATGGCATGCCACTACAAAACAAGTCCATTTGGTGGTTAAGCAATATCAACACTGTAATATCTTTCATTTCTGATATAAAGATTTAACAAAACAGCATAATGCAAGACTTGATAAAGGGATAGTATCATTAGTGTTCATTGTGTCCCAAAGCAAAATTGGCACCTGTACCTGTCCTTCTTACATGCTTGGCACCCGTCCTAGTTTCATGCATCCATATACAAATAGCTGCATGTAAATTATACCTAAATAACCTTAACATATTTTATAAATATGACCTTAAGGAACCCCTAATGTAGTAGGCAGTAACACTTTAGTGTGCATCTTCAGTTTTAATTGATGATGATCAAAAGTAATACACCTGTTTGAACTATGCACTATGTGAGTGGATACATGTAACCTGCATTTGGGTGGGTACCTGTCTCTACTACATTCTAAAACTTGCTTATGAATTTATGCCTATACAATAATCAATAAAAAACAACAAAATAAAATAAAAATGAGGGCCTCTAATATCAGCTGGGAAATTTTAGAACTTTTGTTGATGTACTCAAATTCAGAGACACTGTCATTTTTTAAAGACAGCTTAATTTGCTCTTGTGAGAAAATGTAAGGCAAGGGAGAGAACTTATGTGTGCCTGACAACCAGCTACACACATAATAATCAATCAAAATGGATCATTGTAAATATTGCACATGAAATGAGCTCTGCTACCAATATCTGAGACAACTGCCTTTTATACTTAAATATCTACATGATCTAAACAAAATAAAAAAAATTCTTTGAATGCATAGATAAAGCATAAAACTGAAATCATGCAAATGTAAATAAAAGACAAGACAATGTTAGCATGTTATTATTTACTTTGGTGGTAGTCCTATAATTATTTCAATACATATACTATCCATCAAAAGAAGAACTTATTAGCAATTCAAATCATTCACCTGCCATATACATCTATAATGTCTATACAAAGAGCAGTAACTAATACTTACCAAAATAAGATAATCTATTGAAATTTATAAAAATATTCTGCAGACTAATTTTTCTTTCAAAACATTTATTAATATATGTTTTCATTCATTTACAAGGAGCTATTGTAAAGCTTACAACATCAAGTATACCTTTGATTTCTAAAGGTGAAATTCATCATCAAATATCTTTTGAGTTGCATTTTATTACCAAAATCCCACTCCAAAATATTTATGAAATTATTCCTCTTGCCATATTCATGTATATAGCTTTTAATATTTGTAAAATGAAAATAATCTTTTTGACAGCTTCATATTTACCTGGCCATCACATGCCCAATCAAAATGGTAGCAATGTGTGGCTAAAGAAAAATGCCTGCAAGTTACAATGCAGCAGTTGTTATGTATCAGCAACACCAGTTTCATCCACCATATTGGAGTTTGCAAGCCGTCACTAGAATAGTTTTGTCTTTCCTGATTCAAAGTTTCATATCAATATTAAATAATCTTCTTACATATTAGTTTTTACTTTCCATCACTATTACATACTTTATAAGTACAAATACCATTTTCATTGAAAGGTTTGTAGTTACTTGATATGACCACCAGTGCACAATGATGGAAGCCATTTTAGAGGGTCACACGATTTAAACCTTTTTTTGATTTTTTAATCTAAAGGTTAAGGAACCAATCTGAACTGAGTGAAAATAGCTAAGAACTGTACCATTATTGTACTTCAAAAGCCTGAATGACATGATGAAAAAGTAAAGAGTATTGATAAATTTAATCTTTTTTAACTCTGAACCACAACAAAATAGCAAAACATTGCAAAGTATGCATGTGTTCTTTGAGTGTCATAAACTGAATGACCTATGTGTACACTTATATAAAACCTCCTAAAGCTATAATCTGAATGTAGTTTTGCAATACACCAATGGAAATGTGAACAGAGTCCCATTCTACAAGGCTACATGTGAACAGAGTCCCATTCTACAAGGCTACATGTGAACAGAGTCCCATTCTACAAGGCTACATGTGAACAGAGTCCCATTCTACAAGGCTACATGCAGCATGTACTTCAGCAATAGATTATTACAATCACATTTGTATAAAAATTAGAGATCTGCTTAAACTGATTTTATTAGAGTAATACAAATAATACCTTGCAGAATATTATCCACAATGGCTTTCAAAAATGTACAATTTGTACAGGAATTTTAACACCTACCATTGTCTGCTATGTTTTACTTCTAACTGAAAGTGACATCCATTTTTCTGCTTCAAATAACCAAGTTCTTACACTGTCAGTTTGCAGTTATAATTTTAATAATTTTTTCATCAGCATAAGAAAAATACAAGGGCAGAGCATTCCTTGCTATTTCTGAAATGACTATTATCAACATACTTTCAAGTGGCTATTGACCAGTTGAGAAAAACAAAACTGTAGTAAAATCTGCCAGTATTTTGTGAATTCCTGCAAAACACAGTCTGGATGGGGTGGTGATAATATATAGTAAACAATCCAATAGAAGTATAATACCAAAAACTACATCCAGGAAAATATTAAGTCTTTTATTTTACTGCTTGATTTGTCAACTATTTTTAAACTATGTCAATAAAAGAAGCTCTAAATTGGATAACTGGCTATGTTACAACTCTGTGGTCATAAACTAAGTAACAAAAAAAAGCAAAACCAACAAGATTTGTAAAACTTAAATATTTTAATTATCAAAGTTTTAAATGAAAATTTGAAAAGAACTTAAAGTGTTATGAAGTGAATCCAAAATATAATTCTGAAAGAGTTATATTAAAGTTCAAAAGAATGAAAAGTTCTGTATAAACTTCAGAAGTGTAAGTGTACTGGTCCACAAAGAATTGGGACATTTTCAAAATGGCATTGTCCAATATGCCATTGAATAATTCACAATAGTTCCTAAATAATATAATAGTAAAAGAAAATTAGCACTTTCTATACCCACTGGACAGTCCAAACAAATGTTACACCCCTCAAATAATACCTAAGTACAAAAAAAAAATAAATCTGCAGACTTGATATTACAGAAACACAATAAAAAAGAATGACTCCAAAAAATCAGAGAATTATATTAGTCAGTTCTCCCATTATATACACCTTCAACAGTCTGTTACAACTATAAATTTGGAATATACTCCATATGACAGATTATACAACTCATTCTTTCAAAATCCCTAATCACATGACCAACTCATCCAATAGATATCAATTTCATTCTTCCAAAGATGCAACCTGTTTATAGATCCTATGCAATTTTACACTCTATAACATCTTAAAACAGAACCTATTCACATACGCTCATTTCAACTAGAAATAATGACAAGTTCCATCATTGATTAAAAATTACAAAACTAGATAAAATCATATACCAGGAGTTAAAAAAAAATATAGATATGCATAACAGCTATTATTTCGTATTTAACATAGACTATGATGCCTTCATACATTTCTTTATGATCACATATGTAAAAAAAATGTCCTGAATGAAAAGTCTGTGAATGGACTCATGAGAATTTCCATGAATGCTAGATAAGACCATTTATTCCTTTTGACTGCTGTAACAAGAATTTAAAGACATCATATCAGCACCATTTATTATCAACAAAACATTATTTGAAGTCTTCTGGTAAATACCCATGCTGAAAGGACTTTCTGTTTTGGAGGAGTTATTGAGTATAATTGAGCTATTTAACTTTAACTAATAGTGTTACTAAAGTGCCTCGCTGCTCAGTCTGTCTGCTGGGGTCACTACTGCAGCTGATATGGGGAATGACTACCAGATCATGCTGCAGTCAAATGATAACCTTTATTTGATGATATGGGGATATGAGGCTATTGTATTTAGTTATTTTCCTTATAAATGATTGTTTGATATATTAAAACCATGCATACATAAAAGCTACATCTACCTTACGTCTGCAAAATTCTCTAATACCATTGACTTCCACAAGATTGATAAGAAAATCCATGAACTGTACAAAGACTATACTATTTGTAACAATATAATTTGTCTGTCATTATTTTTTATATTTATTTCCAAGACCTGTACATATAATTATTTACAAATATTTAAACTGTCATTTTTTTCTTATCATTTTAATTTCAAACTTTGTCATCATGATTCTCTTGGGTGATTTTGCTTCAGTCACATATTCTTTCATTTAGTACCTGGAAAAATATTTAAATAAGAGAAGTATCAAACTTGAGTTTTCCTCATCCAAAACATAAGTAGGGCTAACACTTTCAATGAACTCTGTGACCTGCAGAACACTTGGCTCTTATCCAAACTGCATGATCTTCATTGTCTGATTCAGGCTCAATTTCTGACAGATCTGACAAAGATAAAAGTTCATTGTCACTGCTAACACTTTCTAAATCAATGTCATCGATCTTGTCCTCTGAAAAACCTAAAACTTATGATTCTGAATCCCTAACAAAAACCACTGTTTCCACTGTCAACAACCACATACATAACTTATTTGGTGTAACACCATAATATCCTTGTATTTAGTAGCCATATTTAGTATGTAATGTTTTTCATATTAACAATCATCATCATTGATTGGATCAATGTTCTCCTACTACCTATTGTTGATGAACAATAGCATTTGTAACACTAGCCTACAAAACTGATTGATCTGTGACTGTAGTCTAACAGTCGAATGGATTTATTTGCAGATATCGGTGCTTGTTGACAAGTGGATTTATCAGTTACTGTGGCAAGGCACATGTATGCAGTGGATATACATGTCAGTGGTAGTTAAAGAGATAATCAAAACTGGCAGTAACTTGTATCCACATTTATTAACTCACTTGGGCCAGGTCAAGATCAAAGAGATATAATTTGGGAGATTAATTTTTTTAGCAGGCCAGGACCAGTCAAAATTGAATATCAGGTTGGAAAGATCCTTGGTGTAACCATCTTCTTTACCATGATGTATGAACTTGTCAGAAATCAAGGAATGATACCCTTTGATAGTGATAGGAGATAACATCCCAAAAAGGACAATAAAATAGCCAACTGAGAAATGAAGACAAAGAGGGGTGTGATGTTATTATTAAAACACATAATTTCCTTTTGTATGACTTCAAATTGAATGGTCTTTTAGGCATCAAGACCTTCTCCACAATTGATGTGCTGAGCTGATATTTATGCAAAGCTCTCATTAAAAAAGGCCAGGTGTGAAGATCCTTGTCCAAACATACATGGAATATTGGTAACCGTTTACAGTCAGCCTTTTGCTGGTACTGTTTATGATGCAGCCAAAAGGAACTTTGCCATGTGCTTCCTATAATCCTCCATATGGATCTATTACAAAAGAGGGCAGGGAATGGGCATGAGCTCAAGGCTGCAATATGATGCAGTTTGATTAGAAAGCACAAGAGAAAAGTTTCTCTTTCTATCAAACTCAAATTACAGGAAGCAGCAGTAGCCATAATGTGATATGATGCCATATCGATTCCTGCCTTATTGGTCAAATGGAAGATGTCTAAAGACACTCCTAGCAAGTATAGCAGGAAGAAGTTGACACAATATTCCTCATTGACTTGGATGTCATGTGAAACTCCTGTCTCTTCACCTTGTAGCACTTTAGGGCAGACATATTAAGCACAGTGATGTCTTATCCAAATCTGAAATGTTCAAATGATATACATGTAAGTGGGACTGATACAATTATGGTGAGAAAGTAGCTAACAGCCAACTCTGTGAAAAACAGCTTTAGCATTACTGAAGTCTTGAATCTTATTTCAGATCTTCAATGACTGCTGATGTGTTTTGAAGAAAAGATGTTCATTTTCTTTGTTTCATCATCCACCAAAGCCCTGACTTCATGTTTACTTCACATAATGCAACAAGAGATCCTGTGGATTTCTTCGAATGACAACCTGAAACAAAACTACATCCATTACATATATTGCAGTCTTACTGGAATCTTAGATTATCTCATTCATCAGCAGCAGGGTTGTCCTCCTTTTGTATGAATTCTATGCATGAAAAAAAGAACAGGGCAGCCAACTGGATTTGCAAACAAAGCAGGACTCACCATATCCAAAAAGAAGAAGGTTCCAGCTGGTGAGTGTTGTTCCCGGAGGGCTGGTCAGGATAGCTTTATGGCCAGTATGGTAAATACAGTTAGAATATTATGAAAGTTTAATTGAGCAATCAGATTCATGTAAAAAGATGGAATTGTCAACCACAATGTAGTTTGACAGTCTGACATTTAAGAGTCTCTTTTGACACAGGGGCCCCGAGTGGCCAAGTGGTCTAAAGCGTTGACCGTTACGGATCACTGCCATCTCACCTCTGTCTGCGCGAGTTCGAGTCCAGACTCGGCTAACTCGGGTAAGTGAAAAAGCCTGCCAGTAGCTTCTCATGGGTTGGTGGTTCTTCCCTGGGTTTTCCAGGGTTCTTCCTCCACCATTAAAACTGGCTGCCATGTATAGCCTATCTTGTGCTGAAAAATGGCGTTAAACCCTACAACAACAACAACAACTCTCTTGACACATCCATGGACAAATTGGCCATATGCTAGATGGATTTAACAGCAAATTGGACAGCATAAAATGGCTGGTAATGGCCTTGCAAGCCATAATGACAAGTCTGATTGTAACCCCATGCACCAAGTCTGATTTGCACTAGAACCATGCACTGACTGGAGGCTGGGGGTATGGGTTTTAAGCTGCATGGGATGCTAAACATGGGTGGAGTGGGGCAAATTTCCCCTTTATTCTTCAATCTGTTAACAAACAGCCATGATAATAATCTGATAAAATGTCCAAAAGTAAACATCTCATGTGTAGTTTGTTGTATAATTTGCTGCATATACAACTCTAATAAAGTATAGGAAGGATTGATCATAACAGCTTCTGCCACATCAGATGTAACAGTTGCTGACTGCAGGGAATCTTCTTGGGATGGTAGTGGTATCACATTGTTTCCCCCTTCCCCAATGCATGCAATTAACTTAGTGTGAAAGTGAAGACATAAAATATTAGAGTCCAAAAAACCTGAACACTGCTTCTTACATGCTGGTCCTTAAGCTGTTTCTGCAAGATATTAGACCCTCTCAGTCCATGTACTACATATATTACACAAGTTGGAAGATTAACATTTTGATGCCAAGAACAAAATGGACACAAAACATATATTAAGTAAAGCTTGTGAACACAGGACACCTATAATAGAAATGTATGAATGAACCAGTGTGTTTACAACATACATTCATAAATTGACAGGTGAATACAGCCAGAACGCATGACTTACAGGTCAACAAACAGGTCCAAAACTTTAACAAATGATGTATTTGCAAGGTATACAATAAAATTTACTACACCACCCAAAATTACTGATTAGAAATGGCTTCATCCTGTAAAAAAAAAAATGGATTTAGGAGGCATGCTTGAATTGCATGTTGCAGTTTTGAGCAAAATTTTAATTGGTAAACTCTTGGCATATGGTTAGTCACTAAATGGTTAGAAACAGGAGGAAATCTCTAAAACCTATTTACCTTCATCCATATGATATGCAGACAACTTTACAGGAAGGTTTGATTCAATGGGTATCAGAATTAATTTCCCAATATAAATGTAATTGAGTTTATTAGAGAAAACATATTGATAATTGTCTGGCATGGTGCTGATGATAATAGCCAAGTGTCAATAATAAGCACATGAGAATAGCAGCAGATAATTATAAATATCAATCTTGAAACTGGGAAGCCAATTTAGTTAATATAAGTGAACCAATCAGTAATGAATGGTGTTATATATTTCATGTTGTGAGATTGACAAAAATAAAAAAATGGTAATGTGGTCATTTAATTCACATTGTAATTTATTTTAAATCTGTTTAAAGTTGGTGGTATATAAACTAATACTGGTAATTCTCAATAATAATTACAAATTATGGTGACTTATTTAAAAAGATCTGAATAAAGTAACAAACAAGATGCAATTCTTACATACATGTTCTACATGTTCTAAGGTATGTAACTCACAGTTATGGAATTGTGAGGAATAATTCCGAGTTCAATGACAAAGGTGAATTTCATCACATATTGTCTGGTAAAAATAGGCTAATCTGTGCCAATCTAGTGCTGTGTTAGTAATGAAAATCAAT
Organism: Potamilus streckersoni; assembly: GCA_016746295.1. NCBI lineage: Eukaryota > Metazoa > Mollusca > Bivalvia > Unionida > Unionidae > Potamilus > Potamilus streckersoni. The sequence continues at coordinate 324,978 of JAEAOA010001436.1, read as the reverse complement.
TTTCATTTCAAACACTTGAGAGTTTAGGAATTCCCTGGTGACAACCAGTTTAGAAAGTATAAACTGGTGAAAGGAATGGCTTAGTGTTCTGCATTTTTTCATTCCTTGATGCTTTTGGCATTTAAATTTGTTAGGGTGATATAAATGAGAAGGCAGATAATTGTTGTAATTTGATAATGATGTTTCAAATGTGGTTTAAATAAGAAAGAGGAAAACAAAATCAGAAAAATATTCAGAAGTTCATTGTTTGCAATGTAATGACTGCTGAAATGGGTCTCTACAAATTTTTCTAAGAAACATTTTTATTATTTATTAATTTCTTGCAGTAAATACGACGTACATCGCTACAGACGTAATGAAAATCAGTGGTATGAGAGATAAGTTTTGTTGGTTTTTTTTCTTGGTTTAGTTTTTAAACCGAAGTCGTTTTTTTGTTTCCCACTAGGCGCCACTGAATGATTGACCACTGTCAATGAAATTGTGACTTTTGCCCCCGTGAAATTCGAATATAGCACAAGACGATTCCAAGCTTGAAACAAATATCTTCAGGTCTTAATCAAACCATAGCTTCACCTTTTACAGGAATCTTTTTCTTTGACACTATCATTCGCATATTTAGTAGCGTTTGCTTGTTGCTCGACAGGTTCAGTTTTTATCTTTTCTCCCCTTCTCAGCTTCATATTCAGCACGTGAGCGGTACATGTAGCTAAGGAGGAAATAAACTAAGCGGTGCTGGGGTATTTTAAAACCTAAAATAGACTATATCCAAATGTGCCTTTATCTCTAAAATAAGTACGCTATATTTACATATATTACAAGAATGCAAACAATAAAGGTACTTGATTTTAATATAGTTGTAGGTAAGGTAAATTTATAAGTAAACCAACACGCTGATACAGTGTATTTATCTAAAACTTAAAAGTATATATCAATTAAGCACCGTTTCGCTGATCAAGGGGAACTACATTTGCAGACTTTGCACAAATATACCTTCCCAAGGCCAGGGCAATCTATTTGTCATCGCAAATAGTTTATGTACGCTTTATAATCTTAAGGTATAAAACGTACGGTTATTGAATGTATAGTGCTAAAATAGATTATACCTTCAAATCTGAAACTTTCAAAGGAATTAAGATCAATACTTTTTTTTAAGTTCTTGACTTGGTATCTCACAAGCAGGAACTTAACAAAAGCATATCTTCTGATACCAATGAACTAGTTTATCCATTAAGATTCTCAGGGCTACGCTGGTTGAAATTCATTTGTCTCATCACCGCTACGGTAGTCGGGTTGGTCTGAGTATGAAGGGACGAAAACGTACACTGACACTCTTTTACTTCAGCGTTTTACTGTCATTACTCTTCTGTTTGTTCTGGGATTTGCTCAGCCTTGATATGAGTTATAGTCACTTTGTTGAAGGGAAGTGGGTGTTTTTAATAATTTCCTTTTTTACTCAAAGAAATTAGTGTCTTTGTCTTTGAAGGATTTTGATTTGCAAGAAGTACAGTGTGAAAGATTTAGTTATTAGTCATCCCCACTCATATACATGGGCTTGTTCTTGATAAGATTTTCTTTGTATGAGGAAATTGCACAATTTCATTGATGTTGAAGATAATAGTGAACTGCTTCCAAATTAAACAAAAGATATGAAATTGGTAATAAAATATTTTAAGACCATGCATACAGTGGAAAATAAAGAGCACTGCGACCAAGAGGAGCCACACACCTGATCAAATGGAGCAGCCTGAAATGGCATAATAGGTTGAATAAAAATCACTGACACTAAAATGTAGTGTGTTTGGAAGGCATTCCTTTTTATCTTGTCGATAATGATTAAACAGATGATATGTCTTTGTAATCTGCATACTAGAAATACAACTATTACATTGATACACATAAAATAGCACCACCCTCCCTACTGTTTAGCGACCTTCTAAAAATGAAAGACTGTCTACTTGATATTTTTATGGTTAATGTTTCATATTTTTTGTATTGTCAATTGCAACAATATGTGACGGAGCTGTTTCGTTTCATCACTATTTTAAATTACAGCATAACAACTAAACTAAAGTAGCTCCAGTGAGCTATTTTAAGCCGAAAGCTCCTGAGTTAGTGTAGTTAATCCATTTGAAGCTTGTTACACTACTGAGGATGCCTGAAGATAGTGCTATGTCCAAACTAGATTTGACAGATCCTTGAACCATACAGTGCTCGGTTTATTGTTACAGGTATTTGAAACTCTTCAGTGGATAACAATTCCAAATTTTACTTACTAGCCCAGCAAGATTGATGTGGAGAAAATTGCATCGAATTTAAATGTTCCTTCTGGCATGTAAATATTTGGCTACTTTCACTTGTCCAACAATGAGTTTTAGGTTCCTGGCCTAGGAATTTGTCATCCCTATTTATTGCTTTGTTGACTAACTATTTGTCATAATGGTTAAATATCAGGCCATTGGATTAGGCCAGGTCAGCTGCTGTAATATACCATTCACTGTACTCCAATTTCCTCTGCCCTTAACGTGCTTGGCTTATTGTGCCATAAAACTTTAAAACCAAAGGTTGCTTTGACTTTTAATCGCAAACATTTTGAGTACTCATGGTTGGTGTCAGACCTCTACTGAAAATGAAAGTTTTAGATAAGTTCAGTTTATACAGCTTTGTCAAAGTACAAAATGTTAATCTAATTCTAGCAACTGGTCAGTTTTTTGCTAACAACCATGATGAATGGCATCAAATACATTTTTCACGATTTATAGACAATAAGATGAAAGTAGTTTTATAAAATGAACATAATGTATTTGTGTACATAAATGTCATAGCACAGGATTTTTTGTTTACTTTTAGAATTTCCTAAGGTTAGGCTTATTTACCATTGCCAATACAAGAGCCTGATATCTTTCCCAGGAGAATCTACATGTATTAGTTTCAGAATCATATTCCCTTTGAAATCAGCCAATCATAAAGGTTGTGAAATACAAACTTTTATTTGCCAGCACAAAGTGTGAGCCCGTTGTCACTTTAAGCTTTAATGTTCAGTAAACTTTTAGTAGTATACAGTCAATAATTCATTTGAATGCTGGTTGGCTTGGAATAAACCTAATTGTTGGACATTTTGCTAAGATATGCATACATTAATGACTAACACCAGATATTTATTCCCTTACTAATTTTAGTGATCAGATAAACTGACATAGTAACAGTGTCTAATCAGGAAATGACTCTCATATTGGCATTGTTTTTCTTTATTTGTGCATTGTAAATCAATTATTATGCATTATTAAATAACTCGGGGTAGAGAGCTAAGTTTAATGTTGGCTGGGACAGTTTTGAAATAGAAATGTATTATTTAGGTGTATATTGAAGAGAAGGAGGAGTCCATTGGCCATCCTGTGGTAGAATTCTGAATGTCATGAAGTGTTAAATGTCTGGGCTCATACCAAAGTAACAAGAAAAGAGTGAAGCCAACAAGCTTTATAAAATTTAACAAAATTTATTTCTGTAGAAAAACAAAGTAAAAAATGAGAAAAATGACTTATGGTTTATGAATCAAACTGGTCACAACCAAAACACCTTTGAGCTTCAAAGGTTAAATACATAACTAGCTAGATACTTATTTTGAAACACAAAGCAGATTCATGATCACATCATCACCTCTCTACTGAACTACATAGAAATATTATATGCCTAAAATCACATACTCCAGTATAGTCTTAACAAAAATCAATGATATTTTACTCTGGGGAAAAAAATAAAAAAGTTGTTTACATAGAACTGCCTTACTGGTCTTGAGTCAAGGTCAGTAATAGATACACTGTTTCAACTACTGGTTGATTTAGGTCAAAAAGAACTTAAATGAATTTCTGGAAAATTTTCAAATTCAGTAAATAAAACATTACAATAACGTGTAATGAAATAAAATAACAAATAAAAAATTTTAAAACTAACAAATAATTAAATAACATATACATAACAAAAGAAGAAGTTAGGCATCTAATACATGCCTTGTTTCTTTATGCTGGAATCAACATTAATTTCTTGAAAATGTATTCATCATCATCATTCATTTCACATTATCTTGTAGGTAGTGTTGGTTGAAGACAAAGAAAATGTCTGAAAATGGTTCCATGGCAACAGAGGAAGAGGTCAAGGTCAGAGAGAAATATATTGAGAGTATGTATGATTTTCTCCAGACATGTCAAGAGGAGGTGATGGAAATCTTGAATGTTCTGGAATGGACACCAGAACATTTCATTGAGGTAATATTCTGTTCCTGTTATTCTGATGAATAATAAATAATGAAGTAAAATGTGGTTGAAAGCATATAAGGTTACAATAATTTAATTGATGAAGACTATATCACTGTGTGTGTGTTGATTTTGATCTTTTCAGCATGTCCCAGATTACTTTTACACTCTGGTAAAATGGCTAAAAATTGCAATAGGCATGAAAATTATTTTTAAATCATGGTTGGAATGAAAAGACAAAGATGTAAAAGGATATATGTAAATAATATTTTACTATATACCGAGGTCATTTTGGCTACAGGAAAACTGAAAGGCTCTTATCAGAAGTTGAAAAGAAGTACTAAAATTTGTACTCATTTGAAGAAACTCCTGCTCAACCAACTGTTTTAGATATAAGAAGTTGACAGTGTTAATGATCTAAATTTTGATCTTGTGAAAAAGTGTTTTATTAACACCAGTTACTTATCTTGACACTATTTCATAGCCACCTATTTTCATGCCAAAAACTTGCTGTCCATTTGATGTGAATACATCTTCCAGAGTGGAGAAAAAGTCAGAATGGCCTTTTGCACTCCACTCACTTATCTTGCACACCAGTCTATATGTAATGTAGTTCTATGCATAAGGTGATTCTTTTCATGGATACCATACTGTGTAGATGTCTGCCAAACACAAATTACATAATAACTGTAAACAGCAGTCTTTTTCTGCAGTTTTTAATTAGTCTCCATGTTACTACTGTCCCATTTTCTAGAAAACTATCATAGCCTTTTTCCCCCCTTAAGAACTTAGATCTTTTCAGGGCATCAGAAGCTACCTCATGTTCCGTCGTTTGGTGGACTTATATTCCTTACCTATATTCACTTCCAGTAAGTCCTTGTGTTCTAAGGAAATAACAATAGACACATTGAAGACATTGTTTTCCTTGCATATATAAAACATTGTGGTACAGTTAAGTCCTCCTGTTAAATGAAAATAACAACAGGCCTGCTTAATATTGTGGACAGGTTTCTTTAAATTCACACTATTCTTTTTGTTTGTGCTACACTTCATCACCTATGTATCTAAATGTAGCTTTAATAAACAAATTCGGGGCCTAGTGGTCTAAAGCGCTGTCCGTTACGTATCACTGCCATCTCTCCTCTGTCTGCGTGGGTTCGAGTCTAGGATTTGGCGAATGTGGATATGTGAGAAAGCTTGCCAGTAGCTTCTCGTGGGTTGTGGTTCTTTCCGGTGATTTCCTGGTTTGTTCCTCCACCGGAAATACTGGCCGCCATGAATAGCCTATCGTGAATTATCTTGTTTCTCAGTTGGGAAAATTACTGTTAATTTTCATTAGGTCAAATTATTACTTCATATATACAGTGTGCATACACAGGTGTACATGCTGTATGACACTGCATATAAATAGGTGAGTTTTGCAGCAACATCAAACAGCATTCTTAGTGATCACATAGGGGTGTACGGGGTATGACCCTGCATACAATCAGGTGAGTTTCATGGCAACATCGTACAGTGTTCTTAGTGCATACACACAAAAAAGTGTATATGGTATGACACTGCAAACAACCAGGTGAATTTCAAGGTAACAAGTAATTTCATTATTTTTTTTATTACAGGATGATGTCAATAGTCTGTGGGGCAATGTGACAACTGAAAAAGGGCCCTTGGAAGAATCAGAAATTGCATTAAGTGCTAAAAATACAGAAAATTTGTTACATTTCTTGCAAATTTGCTTTTTATAAAGGCAAGGAAAACCTTCCCTCCCTGTTTTGTTCAGAATTTTTCCAATAGGTAACTCATGCAGGTCACACATGTTGGGACAAACATCTTTGGTGGACAGTGAAGCCCTTTCTGAATGAATGTCTAGAGGTTTGAGAAGTCATTTGACTTACCCATGTAGGTAGATGATTAACATTTCTCATGTCTCTAGCAGTGTATCTCTACCCATGTAGGGAGACAATTAACATTTCTCATGTCTCTAGCAGGGGCCCCGAGTTGTCTAAAGCGATGTCCATTACGGATCACTGCCATCTCACCTCTGTCTGCGTGTGTGTTCGAGTCTAGGATTCAGCGAATGTGGATATATGAGAAAGCTTGCCAGTAGCTTCTCATGGGTCGGTGGTTCTTTACAGTGATTTCCCGGTTTCTTCCTCCATCATTAATACTGGCCGCCATGAATAGCCTATCGTGTGCTGAAAAATGGCGTAAAGCCCAACAACAACAACAACAACAACATGTCTCTAGCAGTGTACCTCTACGCATGTAGGAAGACGATTTACATTTCTCATGTCATCGTAGTTTGCATGCCTTAGGCTGTGGACTGCTTCCTCCCAACAGGGAGGTTAGCACCATGATATCAGGTTACACCACCCTTCCTTAGGGAGGTTGAGCATCCATTAGGGAGAGAGAGCACTGGGATAGTGGTTTGCACCTTTTCTTGAAGGTGGTAGAGCATAACAACCTTATAGTTGCATCCATCCTTTAGGGAGATTGAGTATCCCATCAGCAGGTTGTTCCCTCCCATCAAAGAGTTAGAGCACTGCAATATATATTATATTTTTAGCAGCATGTTACCCCACCTTCTGTTTAGGAAACACACAATGTTAAATCAGTTGAAGATCCCCCTTTTAACACACCACTCAGTGCAGGATTTTCATACCACACCCAGGACTTGGGATGAGGACCACATCAGTGTTCCCAGTTGAAGTGATGTCCCACCTCATCAATAGGTGTCTTCCATTTGAAAGACATATGGCGATACATCATCTCTTGTCTCCCCTCTGTAACTCAGATGACCTATGGATCCTGGCATAAAGTGCTCCTATACCCCTTCCCTCAAGAGACATGATGATGCCAAGGCAATTTCCAACTCAGTAATGAGGAAGAGGCCTAGTCCTTTTATAATGTGGTAAATGATGTTTACAATCTGTGACCCCAAGACTTGTGCCCCCACATACCACACAGATCATAAAGTTCCTTTCCAGTTTGGGATATTAGCTCAACCAGACCGTTTACTTTTCCCACATTCATCAACGATTGAGGAAATAGGGAGGTATTCACAAGACCAATGTATGTTGACAATATAGAGGTTGGCCTGTTTCTCCTTCATCATTGAGACCTCCAATTTCTTCTTCCAGCTATCAGGTATTTCCCCGGAGTGGCCTTAAAAACCTCCTCCATATGCCAATGCAGCCACAGTAGGTATTTCTTTGGGAGCTTTTGCACTCCTTCCCATCAATACAGTTGATGCCATGGAGCAGGAAACCAGTTCCTTGTAACCATAGCTTTGCATACCACCCTATTCTCAGCTACTTCTTGTATTATTTTGACAATGGCAACTTTGAATCCAGCTGCATTACTACATGTGCAGGTGTCTTGGCATGCAGTCTGTTGATTTAGTATTATTGGTGGACTTGTACACATCCACCATGATGTTGCTTCAGACTCCTTGAATGTTTTGAATCATAATAAAGACCTTTTAAGGGCTGCTCCTCTTGAAGCCAAGACCCTCTTGGGGCATTCATTTTGCTGGATCAACAACATTGATTTTTCTCTTTTAATCCCAGTCCATTGTGATCGACCAGGAAACAAGATCAGACAGATCACTCTCAGGGGCCATCTGCAATTTTTCAAGCAGGTGCAAGCCCAGTCCAGTCCTCAACTCCTGCTAGACCACTTCTTCATCAGGTCCACGGTATGCAGGTCACCACAGCTCCGTGAGAAAGTTCTCTGACCCTTCTTCCTTTCCTACCGGCAGGAAAGGGAGCCATATCCTTAGCAGTTAACCCCGCCCATGCAGTGCATCCCCTTCATGCATTCCAATAAGTACTCAGTCGGGCCTCTTATTTGCTTGGTCAAGCAATTTGAGATGTTGGGTACATCTTCTTCATTGGTAATGAAAGTTATTGTCTCCAGTGTCTGGAACAACTCCCACTATCAAAGACCCCCAGTTTCTTTCCCCAGTCCATTCTGGTGGAACTGATGGAAGAGGTGCACACCCTCAGGAGAAAGGGACAGTCAAGAGAGTCTTAAACAATCATTTTCCTGCCTTCTACTCCCAAATCCTAGTCACTAAGAAAAGCAGGACATTTTTAATCAAGAATCTCTCCCCATTCAAACAGTTTCAGTCGAAAGGAACCTTCAAGATGGAGACAGCTTCCTCAATCCGTAACGCTCTTTGTCCATTAGATTGGGCCATCTCCATTGACCTTCAGAAAGCCCATTTACATATCCCAATATTTCTACAACACTTCAAAAATTATGTTTTTATGTAGACCAGGAAGTTTTTCAGATCCAGGTTCTGGTGTTGGGAATCTCTTCCAGAGTCTTCATCCGGGTAATGGAAGTAGTAGTATCCTGCCTCTGAACACAGAGAACATCATTTCTCCAGTATTTCAATGACTGGCTGATTCAATATGTACAGTCCTTCATCAGGATCTGTTCTGTTTTTTGTCCACTGTAACTCAGTTGGGTTTCTTTCCCAACCTTAAGAAGTTGGAACCTTTTCCAGCACAGGACTTTGTTTACATGGAGATGAACTTCCTCAGGAATTAAACTTGGTTTAGTTCCACTGTATCAGATGGATTGAATCATGGCTCTGCTAGAGATGCAGAGTGGAAATTTATCTGCTCACCTATCTTTCTCTACTCCGAACCTTGTTTGCCGTTGCCGATTTGGTTCCTTTAGGACGTGATGTCTCCATATGCATCCTTTGCAGTTCATTTTTCTTGAAAGGTGGAAGCCTCACAGAGATTCAACCCTGATCCCAATAGGACCAGCTTTTTTACCACCATTTACTTTGGTGGATGAGTCGAGACAGATTCCTGATTAGGGGTCCTTATGCATGCACCCAATCCTTATTCCTATCTGTTTGCCGATGTGTCAGATATGGACTGGGGAGCTCAGTTAGTGCATAATTCTCCATAGTTCTTGGACTCAGGCCAAATTATACCTCCACATCAAAAACCTGGAAATGAAAGCAACATTTCTACCATTGCAAAGGTGCGTCAACATGATAAGGGGCCGATGTGTCATGTTCTCCTCAGACAACGCATGGAGGTCTGGAACCACTTTATCAGGGTAGCCTCAGAGAATGTCACAATCTGAGTTGGCCACATTCAAGGCAAGAGACCTTAATTTCAGACAGTCTATCCAGAAAAGACAGAGCATACCTCAGCTGAACGGTCTCATCACCACTCAGTAACAGATTCTGCCTTTTCTCTCAGGGAAAAACCTCTAGTGAACCTGTTTGCTACCAAGTCAAACAACTTCCCTTTTATGTGTCTTTCCTGGATCTTGGATGCAGGAGGTCGCGGGTTTGAACCTCGGCTGAGTCATACCAAAGACTTTAAAAAATAGTACTAACAGCTGCTTTGCTTAGCGCTCAGCATGAAAAGGTTTGTATAAGGACTGGTCAGCCTGGTGTCAGGATAATGTGACATGGTGGAACATCATGCTACATGTCTGCGGCATGATGCACCAGTGCTAGACATCACTGTAAACTGTCACACTGCAGACATCATAGTGATATGACTGAACATTTTTTACAGTGATGTTAAAATGTCTAAATTACAAATTCTCTCTTGAATCAGAGAGCATGGGCAATCAGCTTCCAGTGGGATCACTGATTCGTATATGCCTTCCCACCCTACCAACTGCTACCACAAATTCTGCAATGAGTCCAAACTTTTCTGCTTAAACCATTAAGTGAAGCTTCTTTCAGCAAGATAAATGAGATTCAAACCATGTCTTTTAACACTGGTTGCTCCCTCCCATTAGCTAGGCTAAACTCTCCCATTAGGGAGGTAGAGCACTGCAACACATCTCATATTTGTCTTTCTTTCTGAGATTTATTTTTATGTCACATATGGGCTAATTAAGACACCAGAGAACTCTCTCCTGCTTTCTTGTGCCCAGATGGAATCTTGTTTCTTATGGTTATTAACCAAGCCCCATGTGAACCATTGAGTATAGCTTCCTTCTGCAAGATAAAGACATGAGATTCATACCGTGTCTTTTAACACTGGCTGTCCCAGGTTTTTAGCATGTTTCACCCTCCTGTTAGGTAGGTGTACTTTCTCTTTGGGGAGGTGGAGCACTGCAACCATGAGTTGCACCCTCCCATTAGGGAGGTAGAGCACTGCAACACATCTCATATTTATTTTGCTCTCTGGGGTTATGACACAAATGGGGCTGATAAAGACATCAGCCTTCTATCAATGGACCTCTTCCTCTATGTTGAGTGCAGCTTAGTTCCTGTTTTTGATCAGTTTGACTAAAGCATCAGCCTACCCACCTAACTGACAAATTCAGCTATGAAATAGTGGCAGGATAAGCGAATGCTGCTATTAACATATAGTTTTTCTAGGGGTAGAACTAATTTTAATTATGCACTACTTACCAGCCACTAATGCCAAATGCCCTTCTTCCACCTTACTCTGCATAATTGTTGTCTGTGAAAAGATAACCTTATGCATAGAACGATGTGACATATAGAGTGGTATGCAAAATAAGAGAGTGGAGTGCAAAAGATAGAACGAGGTGACACATAGAGTGGTATGCAAAATAAGAGAGTGGAGTGCAAAAGATAGAACGATGTGACACATAGAGTGGTATTCAAAATAAGAGAGTGGAGTGCAAAAGATAGAACAAGGTGACACATAGAGTGGTATTCAAAATAAGAGAGTGGAGTGCAAAAGATAGAACGAGGTGACACATAGAGTGGTATTCAAAATAAGAGAGTGGAGTGCAAAAGATAGAATGATGTGACACATAGAGTGGTATTCAAAATAAGAGAGTGGAGTGCAAAAGATAGAACGATGTGACACAACTCCACTCACTGGATCTAACTTTAGCTATTACATATTCCCTAACTCCTTGTATTTTTACTTTAATTTGTGACGTTAAACACATTAAGTTTTTACCAACTATTTACACTATATTCAGATGTTATCCTTACATTGTGGATCATATTTCTTTTCTAATAGAACCACAGTTCTCAATTGTCAAAATTGAAATCTCAAATGTCATTTGTTTTTGACAGTCAAGACCTCATAGCTGAGATTTTCTTTTCTCATGTTGAATGAAAAGCAAGACTTTATCAGTATTCTGTAAGATACAAAAACTGACATTGAGACTGACATGGTCATCAGTGAATGTTGTAAAGTGTTTCTCCTTTGCCTTGAAATAATGCAATCATTGACTTTTTGCCCTTTGTAATAGATATGCCATGAAATAGCACCCAAAACTATGCAATCTTTGACTCTTTACCAGCTATAATAAATTTGTCAACCTGTTCTTGTATCACATGAGCTTGAGTTGGGTGTTTTGTCTTTGCACAGTGAACTTGAACAGCAGTCAGAGAGTCTGGTTGTTTTTCTTGACACTTAAGGCACTTTTTGCAAGATTACAACTGCCCATAGTGACAAGTTACTTGATTTGACAATATCCTTATATCACTTGCGTATCATCACTCCATTTTCATTTGTTACACTTTTCACCCATGGACAGAATATTCATCATAGGAAGATTGTTCCTGAGAATGAGACAGGAAATATACTTTTTATGATTTAAAAGTTCAGATGTGTACTTTGAACAAAATTTCTAGTACATTTTTACTAAATAATACTGTAACACCCATGTGTTAAATATTAAAAAGACTAGTTCAGGACTTAAAAATGATTTATATAAATAAAAAAGGTGAGATAGAACAAACTTTTCAGTCTCTCAAAGTGGTACATAAACACTGTCTGTCACAGCACTATCAGTTTCAGATAATATAGATTTGTTTGTCTAAATACCAAAAGACAATATTATAATACACCATAGTGTGGTGAAATTAATTCTGTTATTATATTCCTGTGTATGAACCACTCCAGTGACCTAGTGGTTAGAGTGTTGATGTCTAGATGAATTCCTTGATGAATTCATTAATACTTGCAACTAGAGCATGACATTATGAGGACCAGAGCAAGGTTTATACTCATATTTAGTATGAGGAAGAAAAGAGTACACGTTTATAAGAGATGCAGGTGATAATCTAAACAATGGTGGGTGGGTGGCATATGTTCAGGAATGGAAGAAGATATTCACACATGGCAGGTGTTTTCGGTGACAGAATAAAATGGCATAATCAAATATGTCAAAGTCTTGTATGTCTCTCATCATCTCAACCTTTAACATCAAATAATCTTCACACATTAATTGGTCAGTGTTTATGCATGCAAAATTCCATTCACAATACCATTAAGGTATTACAACATAGTGAACTGCATCATGTTTTTATACTTTGTTTACATTATCATTATTAGTAGTATTATTAGAAAATGAATGTAGTTATTAATAGTGCCTAGTATTTTGATTTGTTGAGTTAGGTATTACACTCCATTAATTAAAACATTCAAGTTTTTCAGATTCTTTAATCAGTTGCCAGCTAAACAGTTTGTCCACTTACCTTTGACATCCAGCTTCATGAACACCATATTTTCTAGTTTTGTCTGAGTATAAGTTGTTGTCTGTTTGATACTGAATCAAATGCCAGTATTTGATCAAAAATTAATTCAATCATCACAATTGATTGAGAATTTCTGAATCAAGCAATTAAATTGCAAGTAAAACAATTATAGTTTGTCTACTAGCCATGAACCACTTTAAGTTCCACAGTTTTGTCTAATTGATTATAATTTGATGGGCAACCAACATATTGGACTAAATCCATTCAGGTTATAACTCTTTCCCTCTTCCTCAGATAATCATAAACGTAAACGATAAATTCAAAAAATCTAACCTTGATTTGATTATGCACACCTAAGTATGATATCAGTGATCTGTTAGATCCACCCATTTCATATTGATTGTTACATACTGTGTATCTATGATGTTACTGGCCAGTAGTCAAGCAGATGTCGATCACTGACATATACATTAAATTTGTTATGGACTGTATATGCCCAATAGGAAATAAACCTGGAGGTGATTCAAGGCCCAGATATGCATGTGTCATAAAAATGCACAGGTTGGAATTTTCATGCAGCAAAAATCTGTCACATAAATTTCAAATGTCAGAGCCCAAGAGTAAGCGTCAATAGAAGACCCTGAGAGCAACAAATATTTTTGTCCTTAATGGCTATCGTTTGTTTAATTTCTGCTAGACCATCTTAATTGGGCAGTAACCTATTCAGAAGGTGTGTACCTTTAATAGGCTAAGACTTTAATGGTTTCTTACATTTCTGTCCATGAACACTTATTGTATCATTGTAATGGTTTATTTGCTCTCTTAGTCCTGATTATCCCTATCTCTGTAGTGACACACAACCCATTCTATAAACTTAGAAATTGTGCAATATGAAACTAATACTCACAATTAGATGATAACAATTTCCCAGTTACATTTCATTTCATTTTCGTGCAGAGCAAGAAGAAGATGGTGTGCCCATATGATAAAAACCATGTGATTCCAGCCAAGTCCCTGGCTACACATGCTGCCAAATGTCAACTGAGACAGAGAGGATGTACAAAAGAAGAAATTGTAAGGAATAAATCTTTTCCATTGTTTATCGTCAGAATGGTTAGATGTAGGCATTAATTTCTCCATTGAATATGTTCTCAAATCACATTACGTTACGAATATTAGTCTGCTACCTCATAAAACCAGCCTAACTAAAAGAGGAAAATAGTCTTATTGTCTATTTTTATATAGACAAAGGGGAGTAACTCTTGCTTGTTACCTCCCCTTGATGCCACTGCATGTCACAAGTTTGTAGGGGGCAGGGGCCAGTTGTTATGTACAAATTTAATGCCGCAATCAGTGATCTAGTACAAAAAAAAATCATTAAAAATCAAATACACAAGAGAGGTCAAGAATGTCCATATTTTGAGATACCTATATTAAAACAAAGCATAAAAATATTATCCACTTGACCAGAGAAGTCAGTGGCAGTTCATAGCAGAAGAAGTTTATGCACCCCAACCCCAAATTTATACCTGTAATTTTTATGTCCGAAGGTCATTTTTGACACCATGTGGTACTCACAGTGCAAACACAAGCCCTTTTCCAAGATTACAGTTCTGCCAAACAGTGTGTACTAAACAGGCTGATGCAGTTGAAAATAGTTGTCATCCAAGCAGTTTTTGAGATATGCTCCTTGTCCCAAACCCACATGTTTACTGCTATGAGAGGCTAGCTCTTCTTCCTAGACAACTATTGTTATTTCACTATCAACATATTGCAGAGTAACTATGGAAGTTGTATATGCTTGACATCAATTTTAAGAACAACACAAGCCCGAAATACCTAGTTCACAAATATATCCATATCTTTAATTAGTAGACAATAATTGCTGAAAAAGTCACACCATAGCCTTAAATTAAAAGATTTGCCAGGGGCAAAATTACGAAACTGTACCCTGCCTCCTTAGTGTTGTTTTGTTCCGAGATGCACGCAGTGCAGTAGTCTCCAACAATCCAGCCCTTTTTTGTATTCCAAATGAACAATCCAATGTTCAGTCTGTATTTTTAATGTTGATTTATCAATCTACTGCAGGTTATACACTTTATTTTACAATTTTATACAAGTATTTTCAGAGATTTATCACTTTTCAGGGCATCGTCTAATAGGATCACCATCCCTAAATGCTAACATTGACTTTACATAAGGTCATTATAGGTTAGTGTACATATGACTTTATTCACTTATCCACTACAGCTCTTAATAGTGAATTCTGAAGTGCTTAGTTTTTTCATATTTATTGTTGTTCTAATAGAATTATTATTGACCAAGCATCAGTACAAGTTTTAGACAGGGCTGTAGGTTTCGGATTTGACACCTCACCCATCTGTTAGTTCCGACAGTGATTTTAGCAACCTAGTAATTTTACACATTACTAGGTTCTACTTCAGTTGATGTATCTTGTCAATTGATGTTCTACAGACCACTTCAGAGAATGGAAATTTGCCATGACTCCTGTTTTGTTTACATTACTTATATATGGTTTCTGTTACACAATGTCTATAATGTGCTTTGTTTCAGCGACCTAGTAATTTCAACATATTACTCAAACCTCAGTGTCAAGTCTTGTGGGATAGCTGGCCCACCTCCCTTCCCAGCAAATGTTCATTGCAAGGAACCAACACATACCATTACGTCAATAGGACGAAGAGAATACCTCTGACATCCTTGGTCTCCATCCCAATTCAAACCTCACTGTCAAGTCTTGTGGGATTGCTGGCCTCCCCCCCCATCCCAACTAATGTTCATCGCAAGGAACTAACTCATACCATTATGTCAATAGGACGAAGAGAATACCTCTGACATCCTTGGTCTCCATCCCAATTCAAACCTCAGTGTCAAGTCTTGTGGGATAGCAGGCCCCCCCCCTTCCCAACTATTGGTAGTGCTAGAAAGGACAGGATTATGTTGATGCTGACAGTGTGGGAAAGGACAGTGATGCAAGCAGTGTTGGAAAGAATATCAGTGCAGTGATGCCAGTTATCCTGTCTTTGCTGTCAGTGTTGAATATTCGAGTACTCATGGCTTATACTCAAGTGAGAGTTCATGTCTTGCACAGATATGACAGAGTGGAGTTGTCAAGGCCACTCAGCACAAATTTTTTTGAGCTTGAAGCCAAGTCAGAAGCACACAGCAAGGATCATGAGTCATCCATGTGCACCCACATATCATGCAATAGTACAGTGGCTGTATGAAACCGATTTGAGTTCACTGGACCTCATTGATCCCTTAGAAGGGGGGGAAGGACTGTTCAAGGTCAGTAGGATGTTCATCAACAATCCCTTTGCTCTTCCACACGATACACCATCAAACAGGGAGATACATGCCTTTCAGGATATGATCACTCATAAATGGCACAGGATCTTGTGCTTGGCTGTCTCATTATGTGGGCCTTGCAAGCACATTGGTGCCCTATCCTCTTAAGTAGTCATGATCACACCCATGTCAGTGGGGAAATCCAGGCTGGCTGACCATTGGAATCTCACTGAAGTACCCCAGGCAGAAATAACGTAAAGTACTGCCACCAATGCACATTGTGGGAGTACCCACCTGTTGCTGACATTCACTACTGTTAGTATCACGTGGGGAATGGCCTCTATGCATCATTTTCCTAGAAAGGAAGGCTGTCATCAATAGGGCTGTCAAAAATCATGAAAAAACCAACCCGGGTACCCATTGCAAATTTTAACTAGTACCCGTTAGCACATGAATGACATGTACAACCATAGACAAACTAATTGTTATCTCCATTTCTTTAATATTTTTTTTATGGCAATAGAGGTTAACCATGGACTACTCGGTCTGATTCGTCCACACCGACAAAGCTGCGAATTGTCTGACCTCACGCTGTTAATTAATAAATTTATTTAGAATGACCTTTGTACACAGATGGTAGGTATAATACAACTTTTAATGATCAGTGTGATCAGCCATGTTAAAAGCTTTAGAACACTCGCATTTTATAAAGTATAAATCCTTGTTAGAACAGACCACGTTTATTCATCTGCTTTTGACCGCAGATTTGAATTACCTATGCATGTGTGCCCCAGTTATACCATGTGACCACGCAGTCACATAAGTGTTATTATTTTGGAATTATAATTCTTAAAAGAGTTATGGTAAAAATGTACTAGTATCGAAAATAGAAATATCGGTATATGTATGATGGCTAACTTTCGAAATTGGCATAGCTAGTTGACTATAAAAACAATGAGCAAAGATTACTTTGAGGCATTACGAAGATTTCAAGGTGTCTAGGTGATGATTGTTAATAATATAAATTGTGGATTTCTTTGACATGTTTGTTCGGAAATGAAAGGTATCCATCTGGATTTCATTAAAAAGAGCACGCAATGTACCAATCATTTAGCACCCACATTCAATAGTTATCGTCTACAAAGAGGTTTATTACCTGTAGAACAAATGTTTTAACCTTGGTATATAATGCCACGGGGATAACAGTTTGTCTGGTTGCAACGCCAATGAATTTTATTAATCCACACAGACTGTCTGATGTATTGTTTATTTATATTAAGCAGAGGTCTGGTTTCTAATTATAGCCAAAGCTGTCCCACCTGTTTGAAGTATTGGCGAGTGTGGCAATTTTTTTTTTTTATGGGTACCCGAGTTTATGTTTCAATACCCGGGTTTTTCTATATGGTTGAGTACCCGAGTAACAGCCCTAGTCATCAATACCTTTTATCTCTGTACAGAATAATCCTGAGGGCGAAATGGTTCTCTTTCAATCTGACAACACTGGTGGTGACATTTATCCTCAAACAGGAAGGTACCAGACTATTTGTCTGGTGTTCTGATTTGTCATTTTTCTACGTCGGTGTGACAATCTCCATATCAACATACAATTCAGACACCTTCTGGCTGCATCAGTGGCTTTGCCAAGAATCAGTTCAGAAGGTGTCATGTCCTTAACACAAAATGTCTCCTCCATCAATTGGTCGTCACTCAGATTCACACACTTCCAAGACATCCAATGATCTACTGTGTGGCAAAAAGTTTCAATCAACAGCTACACACCTTTGTCCCCTCAGTTCCAGACACAGCAGCTTGAGCATTGAGGGCCTGTATCACCCATCTTATGGTGATACTATTACTGGGTCAGATTGGCAAGAAGACCTGTGTCACCAATCTTTTTCCAAATGATAATACACCCAGGAAAATTATGGCCAACCAGAATCAACCGCCCTCCTCTTCTACTTGCTCAGCATTTATGAGTACAGCATTGTGAGTCAGACCTTCATTTGTGGGAAGAATCTGAAGAGTATCTATCTATATCAACCATCTGAGTGCTATCCTCAACTTTCTCTGGCTCTGTTCTTGGTAGAGAAACAGTTGGACACCAGTTGTTACCAAAGGGCACGGCCCTATGTTATAGGACAAATTCTGGCATCATGGTAACATGTTTATGTGGAATAGAGACCTATCAGATCTTTTAGACAGTATTGGTCTCCTTGACTGGTATTCCTTATTTGTATCTAAAGGAATGCATGGGTATTTTTTTAACATTGCTATATTTGAACCCCATCACACTTCTAGCATACACATTGCTAAAGTACTTTCATACAGACCATGTTTACTGATGGCTTTAGCTTCAGCATGCAGGGTACGCAGGCTGCATCCCACATTATATTCACCGGAATTCTGTTCAGTTCAGAATGGAGGGTTTGGTGGTACTCAAGATGTCATCTGGATTCATAGCACAGAACAGTTTGCTGTCTTCTGGTAGTCAACCAGTAGTCCCTGATTACTTTCTTACATAACCTGGTTGGGAACAGCAGTCATGCAAGATTCTGTTCGCACACTCAGGGATCATTGATCTAGGACACATTTTGACATCATGGGCATGATAAGGACTCCCAGAAACCAAATCCATGACATCACTTTGAAAATAGAATTTGTCTTGGGTTTTAACTGGGCTCAACTCAATTAAGTTTGATCCTCTTGCACATGCTTCACTAGATCATACATGACATTCTTTTTGATAACTTTAGTTTTTATATTCAGGATAAGTGAGCTACATGCTACATGCCTTTTCAATTGACAAAAACTATCATCTGTTCAGTTTGGATCAGTTGGTAGTTCTCCTTACACATCCTAGTTGCCAAGAATCAATTGCTATCCGTAGGTATCCAATGAGTGATCATTTGTCTTTTCCACAGACAGGTTTAGAGAGGCGGCCATGTAAGGTCTTGTATACACCCACAAATACCTCACGAGATGCACAGAAACTAGCACAAGCAATGTGTCTTCTCTTGTGTCTTAAGTTTCAAGCAATCTCTGTGATATTATGCTTACAGCCTTTATTCCTGGCTGAAGGGAGTCCTATTTTTTGTGTAATCTGACCAGAACAGAGTATCTTCATGCATGCTGCTTCAGACACACAGATACAAGTCATGGCATGCATGCACACTGGTCAGAGTGAGAAAACAGTCCATCACCCTTCAAGCCCTTGCTTTGTGGTTTTATGCTCCAGATATCTCATGATCAGAGTTGCTTCATGGGGATTACAGTACATGAGATTAGAGCCATTTCTATGAGCCTTTCTTTTGAACCCTTTGTATCAACTTGAGACATTATTGAAGCTTGGCTGCCATGCAGAGTCAACCTTTCTCAAGTTTTTACCTTAGAGATTTAGTGTAACAGAGACAAACATTGGATATGGTAGGGCCAGTGGCAGCAACACAGACCAATCAACCTACTCTATTAGCTTCACTGGATTCACCAGTGAAAATTTTGGTAGGTTAAAAGATCTTAACTTTATCTTCTCAGCCATGTGTGTGTATGTGTGCATATATATATATATATATATATATATATATATATATATATATATATATATATATATATATATATATATATATATATATATCCACACACACACAGTGTGACCCTTCTATAATATGGTAATCGTGAGCCATAGAACTTGACCATGTTATAGACTAAACCATGTTATAAGCAACCAGGTCAGTTAGCAGAAGAAAATGATGCATGTACATGAAAACATGTGCTGCAGTTGAGGGTATAAGTAATAAATGCAGGCACAAGAATATGTGCTTCAGTGAGAAATACACCTGTAATAAAAACAGGTGTATTCTTGTCATAAATACAAAAAAATCATCGTTGACATATCCTCTGTTCTTGATGATTGTATCAGGTTTCTGATTGCAGTTCTCAGAATGTTGAAAATTACTTATACTTTTATTTTTTTATTCAACAATAGGTGGCTTTCATTTAATATTTTAAAATTTTGATGCAATAATATTGGAAAGGAGTTTATAATTGATATCACATTAATCTTGGACCTCTTATGTCATAGACATGTAGAATGCAAAATTTGTGAAAATCACATGATTAGCAATGAAAATGGCGAGTGTCAGTATTTAACAAAATATTTTAATCTCAGATTTACAGCATATAAATAAAATAATCTCTAAAGTTTTAATTCATTTCCTTTTACAGTTTTATCATATTAACAAATGTTGGTTCTTTCAACAGATGTTGTCTGTAGGCATTCAAACGAAATCATGCCATCCATTATTATTAAGCTTCTGTCCACAATGTTGCAGAGTGTTGGCATTCTGCATTATGTAGTATATTTCTGAGCCTTTCATGCTTGTCAAGATCAGTCAGAGAGGTACCTTTCCTCAGATCAAAGGGGTACATTGCCACTGATCAGAGGTACTTTCCCTCAAATCAAAGAGGTACATTGCTCAGGTCAGAGAGGTAATTTGCCTCTGATAAGTATTGCTGGTCCTGGCAACAATAAGACATGCATGTATAAATCATCTAAATTAAAGGCATGATTTTGACAACAACTGAATTGTTACAATGACACAATAGCTAGAACAAACTTGGCTGTTGCAGTTATAGTTGACTGTGAGATATGTCAGAGCTTTTAAATAGAGGTTCTCAGATGGGTAATGATTTAATATTGAATTTTCAAAAGAACTTGAATAATGGCTTGCAAAAGCTGAACATTATTCAATGAGTTTCATGAATTTAATATTAAAACAATTCCCATTTGATGTTCTTTATATCTCATTTTTATTTCAGTGGAAATTATTTAAATAGAAAAAACATAATTTCATTTCATTATGACAGACACTGCATCTTTTATTTGTTGTGTGTAATAAATAGTCCCAAACAAACATGAACTAGTTTTAAGGTTTAAAAGTAGGTTATACTTTTCTTACAAACTACAAATAAAAATCAAAGACCAAGCATCCTTCTGAACATTTTACACAGACATAAAAAATTTTCCACATATAATGGCAAATGCATGTGATGTTTGTTGCAGTACCTATTAGAGTTGATGATCAATGTTTATGTAACTTAAAGTGTCACTTTTACAACTAAACATTAAGTTGTTGCAATATTTATGTGAAAGAAGGTTTACTGGATGCGAAAATCCCCAAATTTACTACAGTGTATTTGCAACCAGATATCTGCAGTAATTGATTTGGAACAGTAGAGTACAAAAGATGTTAACAAATTTCATTTTGAATTGAAATTGCATTTCATATTTACCAAGTAAGTATACTGTAGTTGGTCCATCAGTTGGGAGACAGTTTATGTCTACATTTTTCTTTGAACAAAGGTAGGTTTATTTACTTCTGTAAGATAACATTTAAATCACATTTGTATATAGGGTGGATTCTGTGCTACAGTTATACAGCCATCCTCCACACCCACTCCACACACACTGTACAATAAATACCCTTTGTTTTACCTGTTAATGTTCTTGTCTTAAGGTTTTAGCCATTTTGTTTTTTGTTATACACATAACAAGCCCCATTGGGGATAAGTTTTCATATTTAGACTGTTGAGACCATTTTTTCCTTGAAAACAAATTCCAGAAGGCAAGATTAAAAATGTTTTCCCACTATCCCAGCCAGTTGGTAAAGAGAATAATAACACAATCATTTCATGGCTTATTTGGACCAGTCAGAATCACATAAAGTGATTTTTGTAATATGTTGTTATATAAAATATATTAAACTGCAGACACTAGGCAAAGTGTACCAACCATGTGATAAATATCTTTATTGCTTTCTTTGTTTTGCAAGGTGCTCAGCATTAAGAGGTTAGTGTTAGGACTGGTCATCCTAGCGTCAGGATAATGTAACTAGGTGGGACATCATGCTACATGTCTATGGCATGATGCCCCAGTGCTAGATATCACTATAAACTGCCACATTGCAGTAATCATAGTGATATAACTGAAGAATTATTAAAGCTACGTTAAAAATCCAAATCATTGGTGGGTTTATGCTAGGGGGTTAGATAGTCACTCCATTGAAGTCATTTTTCTTAAATACACAAGTAAAGTTGATTGCTTTCTTATTTTGAATGCATTGCTCTTGAATCATTTTTAAACACCGAGGTTTTGTTGGACCATATGTCAATGCCTGTCTGGTAATTTTTCCTTTCACACATAATTACTGGTTTTCTGCATGAGCACTTTTCTTTATCCACTTAACTTCATTATCCATCACCTACAGTTACCAACTTTGTGGATGGCTTGCATTTGGGATAAGGAAGAAGTCTCTTGGATTTGAGGCAATAAGGTCTAATATCAGTCACAGTGATTGATAGAAGAAAATAATTTTCACACATTAACTTCTAGCTACAATAAGGGATAACCCCATCTTTTTCAGGATTGAATGATCAAAGGTCATGATAAGTGGAAAAGAGAAAATAGTTTCCAAACCAATAACATTAATTCATCATTGTGACTGGGTTTGTGTATAGTGTTCATCACATGCATGGATTAAACATTGGCTTGCTCTTAAGATAATAAAGATCACTTGATTTTAGAAATATGCCGGTCATAGTATTGAGTAAAATATCTGTTGTAAGTAACTGTTATATACTTTAAACATTGACTATGCTACTCACACTTCTTCTCATTTTCCCACCATTTTCAAATTTGGAAGGGAATCAGTTGACCAGAATATTTATGTCCATCCTAATATAACTGTATTACTTTTTTTTATAAATGCCTCACAGTTATAGAAAATTTGGAAAAGAAACTTTGTAGTTTTTAGTGCTTAGTGGGAAAAGATCTCAAATAAAAGTAGTTATTACAACCCTAAATTAGTTGTGTCAGAAAAGGTTATCAGTACTTGGTTATGATAAGGAAATTCCACATGAGGATGAAGATTTACATGCACATAATGTTCCTGCCAACAAATACTTAATCTGTTATTTCATTAATTTCTGTTTTTATAGGAAATAGCTATCAGCAATCAAGAATTTTGCTATGAAAATGCTCCAAATGTAGTCACTGTGAAGCTTGGTAAGCAATGAATTCATCATTTCATAAATATCACATCTTTCAGAAAGTTCACTTTTGAGATACAATTTCTTTGCCAAAAGCCACCTTGTTTGACTGCCATTTAATGTGACTTATGGTTGGGAATAATATCAGAATTATTTCTTTCATCTGTAATTGTAATTGTATTGGCAAAGTTGGAACCTGAGTGGTCTCCCTTATATCATGAGCAGGCCAAGTCGAGAAGTCAATAGTCAAACTTAAGTAAAATAAGGAAGTTAGCTTGTTTATATAACTGTGTTCACATCATAACAAAAGCAGAGATTGCGCTGGTTTGCATTCACCCTTACTTGCAGATAATCACTTCGAATATTTGTTTGCAATTACCTGGATCATAATACTGATCACTGTAAATTACTTTGAAAAGTGTTTTTCATTTACATAGATCATAATACTGAATATTTATTCTTTAAATAGGTCACTATATTCCAATATTTATGTTCAATTTTTCAACATATATCAGCTAATATTTTTGGGTATTGAGTGGTATGATTTGCATTTATATCTAAGTGATTTTATTTACATTTAAGTAATATACTAAAGACACTAAATTTCAATAATTTTCATTACAGACAAGAATCGCCTTAATGCAGTACTATTTACCCATCATGTTAAAAATCATTCAGGTAAGTACAGAGCGAAGAACACTTGTCTCACCAACTTTTCATGTCAATAAAAGTTTATGCTTTAAAAACATTTATTATAGTGTGATGCACAATTTATAAGAAAAGCTTTGAAAGATATTTCATTATTACATTTTCAATCTCAAAATAGAATGTGTGTGAATTTCATGGCTGAAACATTCACAGATCTATCCATACACCAATATTACATGGATGTACACATACACCCAGCCAAATTACATGGATGGTTGCCAGTACACAAACACCCAGCCAAATTACATGGATAGTTTTCAATGCACAAACACCCAGTCAAATTACATGGATTGTTGTCAATACAAGAACACCCAGGCAAATTACATGGATAGTTGTCAAAACACAAACACCCAGGCAAATTACATGGATAGTTCTCAGTACACAAACACCCAGGCAAATTACATGAATAGTTGTCAAAACACAAACACCCAGGCAAATTACATGGATAGTTCTCAGTACACAAACACCCAGGCAAATTATATGGATAGTTGTCAATACACAAACACCTAGGCAAATTACATGGATAGTTCTCAGTACACAAACACCCAGGCAAATTACATGGATAGTTGTCAATACACAAACACCCAGCCAAATTACATGGATAGTTTTCAATACACAAACACCCAGTCAAATTACATGGATAGTTTTCAATACACAAACACCCAGTCAAATTACATGGATAGTTGTCAATACACAAACACCCAGGCAAATTACATGGATAGTTCTCAGTACACAAACACCCAGGCAAATTACATGGATAGTTGTCAATACACAAACACCCAGACAAATTATGTGGATGATTGTCAGTACATCTGCCTACCCATTTCATGCACATAAAGAATAGATTGGCACAGACAGACATATTCTACAGTGACTTGCATTGAGAAGATAACAATATTTAACTAAACAATTCATGTGAGATGAGAATGAGTTTAAGATATCTTTTTATCACATAATGTCATGGATTTTGCATTATGTGATAATGTTGCTACATGTTGCACCACAGTGGGCAAATGATTTTATATGACTTTGTTATGCTAATAACAGTGAGCATTATGTGAAAATTACTAAATGCTGTACACATTTCTCTGTCAAATAAATTACATATTACATTAGCAATATCTTTCTCAGTTCTCAGCTACCTTTAAATCCCTCCCTCCCAGATAGGGTAAAAATGTCATTCTGTCTCTATATTGTGTAAACAAGCAGGTTAATTCCCTTTTCTAATTGCCACTTGGTTACCATTAAACCTGGATGTTCCAGCTTTCTTTGTCACCATCATGCTGTAAAGATGTTCTTCATAGAATCCATTTGATTAGACTTCATCACTCATTATTTCTTTCAAGTAGTATATAAAGTTAGAAAGATTTATTTTGGTCAGTGTATTAATATTTTTTTATAATTATTTCACCATTTGTCATTCTCACAGGTGGTTTTAATTTGTAATATTCAGTTTCACTGGAAACATTTTTGGCCATTGTACTATTGCACTCCATTTTGATGATATACTTTACATTATTGCAATGTATATACAACCATTGCAAGAAGTGTAAATGATATATATGTTGGTTGTGGAGGATGAACAAGAAACATGTCTACTGATATATATATATATATATATATATATATATATATATATATATATATATATATATATATATATATATATATATATATATATATATAAAGAAGAGAAATCATATGGCAAATAACAACTCTTTCAAGTGCACTGGATCCAGCAAGGGATCACATGTGTCAGAGTGACGACGAGCAGTGCGAAACTAGTAACTAGCCTGAGTGCTTTCGACTCTTAATGAGTCTTTTTCAAAGGCAAATACAAAACATATACAAAACAAACAAATAAACACAAAAACATTGTGTTTGCAAAACTCTACATGGCTGTCTCCACATGAATTAAACATATAGATACATTGTCTCAACCAGCCTGTATAGACTTATTGCGAATACTGAAAAATGTTTATAATTCTATGAGAATGGGTGAAATTTAGTTGATGGTAGTGATAAAGGAAATCTACAGGAAGAAGTTTGGCTGTCATTAGAATGCTCTCCTCTACATTCAGTCAACTATACCTACAAGGCCAGTGATGAGGGAGATCATTCAGAATCCTGTTACAATTGTTAAAAATTGCAAAAGTTCTGGACATCTCTAGGATCAGTCATGATCATAATAACATAAGAGCTTCTTTATCTTTATGGCAAGTCATAAAAAACCATGAGCTTCTTTTTAGGGAGTTGTTGCCTTTCTCACTCCTCTGGTGAAATGTCAAATACAGAGACATTTCATCCACATGTGATAATGTTAATATGAACATGCCAAGTGAGTTACATACATAGGTTCAAATTACATGCAGTTCAATTTTGATAGTTCAGTCCTTTTGACACAACATGGTTTCCTAAGAACAGTTTGCCATCATTAGTCAGCCAACAATATGTAATCAGTCCCTCTTTTTGATCAATCTGTAGTGAAAAGCGATGCTAAAGGATCCTGTCCATACCCTTATATGTTGCCCAAGATGATCCTGTACGAACCCTCAAATGTTGCCCAAGATGATCTTGTACATACCCTTAAATGTTGCCCAAGATGATCTTGTACGTACCCTCAAATGTTGCCCAAGATGATCCTGTACATACCATCAAATGTTGCCCAAGATGATCCTGTACATACCCTTATATGTTGCCCAAGATGATCTTGTACATACGTTCAATTGTTGCCCAAGATGATCCTGTACATACCCTCAAATGTTGCCCAAGATGATTCTGTACGTACCCTCAAATGTTGCCCAAGATGATCCTGTACGTACCATCAAATGTTGCCCAAGATGATCCTGTACGTACCCTTATATGTTACCTAAAATGATCTTGTACATACCCTCAAATGTGCCCAAGATGATCCTGTACTTACCCTCAAATGTTGCCCAAAATGATCTTGTACATACCCTCAAATGTTGCCCAAGATGATCCTGTACATACCCTCAAATGTTGCCTAAGATGATCCTGTACGTAACCTCAAATGTTGCCCAAGATGATCCTGTACATACCCTCAAATGTTGCCCAAGATGATCCTGTACGTAACCTCAAATATTGCCCAAGATGATCTTGTACGTACCCTCAAATGTTGCCCAAGATGATCCTGGACATACCAAGTGTTGCCCAAGATGATCTTGTACATACCCTCAAATGTTGCCCAAGATGATCCTGTACATACCCTCAAATGTTGCCCAAGATGATCCTGTATGTAACCTCAAATGTTACCCAAGATGATCTTGTACGTACCCTCAAATGTTGCCCAAGAAGCATATACAATATGCAGGTCGGTTTTAAAAGAGTATTGCTACAGGAATGCAAGACAACCACACCTTTTAGTTAAGAGGATTCATTTAATCATCTCACATCATCAGGCATACTAATTCAGCTCATAAAATACTCAAAACTTCCATGAGCCTGGCCTTGAATGTTATGTCATAATTTTGGAGCAACAGCTGACTGGCATGCCCAGTCTGCCTTCTCTAGCTTCCATTTCCGTGACATGGCCTTGTAAGAAGAGAACAAGGCCTCTTTGGGTTAGTTGGAGCTGCAGATAGAGTAACCACTCCATATTTGTGAAAGCATGACCTTAGACGCCAAGATGAATTTGCCACTTTTGCTGAATTTACTGGGAAATGTTTAACGTTAAGACAGTAATCAAGCATTGAATCCCCCAGAGGTCTACATCACACATGTATACACAAATTGTTTCATATTTTGCTAAATTAACACAAGAAATTCATTGCTTTAATATAACACTCCTACTGGGTGGCACAGGGAGATGTAGGATACTCAGCAATTCCTCTTACAAATTCTCCTAATGATCATGGAATGTATATGATAAAGAAAGCAAATTTTTTTGTAAATTATTTTTCTTTAATTTTTATTTCCTAAACTTAAATACATTGCATATAATCCTTCCCACTCTCATTCATTAGGAACATCCTTTAAGGTTTCACTGAAGTAAAAACCGATTTAATTATAAACATCTAGCAGATTGTAGAAAGGGGAGTTTACTTCTCTTTATATTACACATAACTTATATACATACATACATAAATACATACATACATACATACATACATACATACATACATACATACATACATACATACATACATACATACATACAGACAGACAGACAGACAGACAGACAGAGTAGAAAGGGGAGTTTACTTGTAAGAGTTGCTTTTCTTTATATTACACATACATACATACATACATACATACATACATACATACATACATACATACATACATACATACATACATACATACATACATACATACATACATACATACATACATACATACATACATACATCCATGCATGCATGCATGCATGCATACATGCATCATAAAGAGACACACACATACACACACACATATATGGCAGAAAGATGTTTTTTATTTTCCTGTGAGAGCTTTATTTAGAGGTAGTTGAGAAAGCTATTCCTGATGTAATATGATTAGGTTATTAATATGGGAAAAAAATAATTTATGAAAAATTTGCTTTTCTTCGAACATTATAGATCTTTTGCATAAGAACTCTTTGGTTCCATTCTAGTTTTGCACTTTGCATATGGTTTGATTTTTAAAGATTTTCCTCACTGGTTATTATGGCTGTTTAAAACAGAACCAGAATATCTTAGGTATTAAAATAGCGTTTGATTCATTTCCTTTTGGTGAATAATTAACGAGTTCAATTTGGGTTATAGAGTTTATAGCTCAGCCTTACTTCAAGTGTGAACATCTCAAAAATAAGCTAGTTCCACTTTGTTATTTTCACTTTTGGACTTAAATTTTTTTTTAAATTTGGGGAAAATGGGCTGATGACTTTGTTAACTTTATTTTTAATTCATTCAGTGCTCATACACATAAATGACTTTTTCATAAACTGGCATTTTGTATTCTGCCAAAATTCCTTTTTCCCTATTTTAATTACTGTCAAACTTGGTGTTCTTTGGACTATTTCATTTTGATTTATGGGTGAAGTCATTTTATCAGCTGTTTTAGATAATGCATAGTTTATATAATTAACACATATTCATTGTTTATTCTCATTATAAATGATATCCATAAAATAATGAAAGAATTATTGGGCTTGAAATTTCTGTCATTTCTTTCTCCATAAATTGAAAAAATGTGCAGAATACCTTCATAGTTAAAAATACATTGTAATACAAAGTGCGAGTCATTCTGTTTTTTTATATGCAAATATTCTTTTTGAAGAATTTAATGGTTTATTTCCTTAGGTTCATTGCTTGTATTAAATTACTTTATTACCATTGTTTCAGTGTTTTATGGTCACAACACTTTTCCGGCCACATCACGTGAAGAGGAGATGATTTTGTCAAGAGAGGACAGATTGGCTGTGTATGAACACATCATACAGCAAGCTAGAGAATCCCGAGCATCAGGAAATGATTGGCACAGTGACCCTTTCCTTACCGCCAATCTAGAGGAACTAGCCCAAAAAGGTGTGGTGCTTCCTCACTGTAAAGCATTGCATTATGCGGCTGCCCCATCTTATAGTGTGGTCGTGGATCCCGTTGATTTATTATTAGTGTATGGATTATTCCACTTAATTTAACTCTTGGCTAGTGATAACTAATTAATGTGATTTTGCATCAGTAAATACTTTATTTTTTTTTTTTGCATGGTTACATATCTACCAACTGTCCAGTTTCTTCCACATTTGTCTTGTATTTTGGACCTAAATACAGGTGTATGGGGGGTGCAAAAGGTAATTTTTTAATTTAAAAAAAATAAAAAATGTTCTTCAATTTTCAGTTTAGAATGGGCACTTGGTTCCATTCTGAAATTTATTGCATACATATAGGAATACAGTTCTACAATATGATTGGTTCATTCGAAAGTGAGGCTACCATGCCTGTCTTTATTTGCCATATTGAATTTCACAAACAGTTACTGCTATCACTGTATCTCATCTTTGTAATATTCAACCTACTAATCTTGCTGAATATGAATGCAGAATATTCAGAATTTTTTCCAAGAAAGACAATAAAATAGAACTGGAAGGACAATTGTGCTGTCTTTTTAGATTTGTAAAGCCATCTAGTAACGGAGAAAACTTTACGTTTTGCAAATTGTGTAATGTGATTTTACTATTTGGCATGGAGGCACCCATGAAATACAAGAGCACAAAAAAGCTAATAAACATCAGCTTGGTGCTTCATCATACACAACTCGGCCTACACTTACAACATATCAAAACCCCTGAGATAACCTTCATGTAATTCAATAGAAGTTCGTTTTGTTTAATATCTCTTAGTAATGAACCTTCATCTTTCAGTTACTGTTGTTATTGGCAATTTATTTCGCACACATCTTCCGGAGACAGTAAAATCGCAAAGGATTACTTGTGTTAAAAAACAAAAACAGTTCATTAAGAAAATCACACAGGATTCAGATCATCCGGCAAAGATGGTATCTTGGGATTGATAATGATTGAAAAAAGAAAATAAAATATGTCTTTTTTTCTTTTAATATAGATTATATTTACTATCACTAGTTTATCTGGAAAAAAGAAATTTTGATTGTAATGTGACCTTGTGATGGTTCCCCGACCCAATGGTCAACCTATTATGAGGATAATAAAGTAAAAAATAAAAAATCTTAATATATAATTTACGATCTAAAACAAAAAAAATGTGTTGTGGAAAAGGTTTATATAAACAGCCTGTGTCTGAGTGTGTATTGCCAGTTCAGTTTGTGCAAAGAGCAACACATGCATCTTTGATATTAAGTAATTGAGGAAGGCACTGTCCTACTTTGCTGATAGTTGTAGATGTTGTAAGAAGTTATATATGCATTAATAATATAAATATCAGTATTTTTTCCTGAAAATCATTATTTTTGTATAAGCAGTTTTGTACCAGAGGATTGGCAGCTATGTTGTTATAAGACTGCCTTGTTGGAGTATCCCTCACTGTAAGGTACCTTCACTTTAATGTGGGTTACTTGAATATCTCCCATGAACAGCATCACAAAGCACTTTGGTAATAACTGATCTATGGATGTGAAAGTATTCATTCTGTGCAGTCACTTAGTAAATTGAATGCCTGCACATTATTGTGTGTTCTTTAATTTAGTTTCCTCCAATTGCAAACCCACTGACATCACAAACGTTTGTAAAAAGCCTAATTCAGGTTTTTAGAACTTACTGTTTGTATGTGAAGAAAATAATTATTTTTGCATGTACATTTAAATAATGTATTTAAGTACATGAAAACATGGTGATATTATTATACATTAAATTCTTAATAATAAAGTTTCTTTCTTTTGATAAGTATATTAAGAAGACATTTTTGACAGCTAAATAAATAGTGACTTTTCAGTTTGAATATTAAAAATGGTCCTGTGATGATAGAATATATTGCATTTCCTTTTGTTGTTGATTATAGTTAGGTCCAGCATATGACAAAAACTGTAACAGACCAATAAAAAGTCTTTTTGCATTTGTTCAGTATCTATAGGCATTGGTAATACTGAGTTAAGAGGTCAGTCAGTACTGAATGCCTGAGTTTGTGATACAAGGAATCCAGTAGATAATTGTATGTGATACAAAAGCATCAAATATGTGTGTAATATTTACCTATTTGAACAAGATTTCTCTCTTAACTAAACTAGCATATTTTGCTTTAAAAATAGCCTAATTATTTGTTGCCTTTCAGTCAAACCTCATGTAAACAAATTTGACAACATTATGTAGAACTGATGCACAAGTGTTGGGGGTAGGGCACAAATGTAATGTCAAATATGCAAGCATAGAAATGAGTTTCTTTTATAATGGAAAGATGTGTTATATAGGTGGCTTGATTTATAATGAGGATGTAGGACTGATGCACAAGTGTTGGGAGTAGGGCACAAATGTAATGTCAAATATGCAAGTATAGAAATGAGTTTCTTTTATAATGGAAAGATGTGTTATATAGGTGGCTTGATTTATAATGAGGATATTGTAACCATTTTATCCATCATATAGACATGTTTTGTTACATTTATTTTTCAGAATTTATCACTTAATACAAAAATTGTTTGGCTGTTTTTATAATAATTTCTAACTATATACCATTTTATTTGATTTTGAAATGTATGTTGATTTAGATGCTATTTTTTGCAGCTAGATGTGGGAATCCTGCCATATTCTAGTTTGTTAACTGTGTGTTTAGGTAAATGTGACTAATTCAATCATGCATACCTAACTTATGACACTGTTAAATTTCTTTAATTTTTATTTGATCCCCAAAATAGGTTGGGGCAAGTAATAAATAGAACAGGGCAAGTAATGAATAGGTCTGGGCAATTAATGAATTGGTCATGGCAAGTGGGTTCATTACCTGAGTATGGAGAGTTATTTAAAAAAATAAGTAGAACCCATTTGTTCTTGGATTATAATTCAATCAAACCCTCATTCAAGTAACTCAAGTTTATTCTATTTATAATTTTTATGGTTCAGAAAGGGCTGGTACCAATTTTGCCTGTCATTCCTATTCAGATAACAATGAAGGCAAGACCCCCAAATCTCGCCTTGAGGAACTTGCAGCCCAGAGAGACTTCAAGAGAAGAAGACAATCCTACAGGGCCAAAAATGTGCACATTACTAAAAAGTCCTACACTCAGGTAATAACAACCAAAGACATAATTGTCTATTAAGTTCTTATTAATCAATATGGCATCTTACATTATCATTTATGCCATTGGGTAAGGAATCTCCTTCTTTGCAATAAAATCTATATCAGGCTGTCCTCTCTTTCCATCTTTCATCAAATTCATATAAATTAAACCTGGTATTACAAGTTTAAGTTTTTTATGAGAATATTTTGGACTTTCTCTTATAAAATTATATTAAATAACTCCACTGTATGAGGATACTGTTAAAGTGAATATTTACAGTCATGTTTGTGATCCCCATTTACCTGCTTATGAAGAGTTCTACTGCTTTCAGTAAGAACCATGGACTCTGCAAAAACTTGTCGTGTCAGGACTCTTCAAAAGAAATATATTAGCTACACTTGCTTCCTCCATGAAAAGTTAACAAATTGTAGTTTAACTTGCTCACATAACTACCTTTTCATATTTAGCCTCAAAGAAAACAATAACACTTTAAGAGTAATAATTCATTGTTAATTGTTCAGCATTGCTGTCATTTATGTTAAAAATTGAAAACTCTGGTCTTCATATAATACCTAGGTATCTTTGATCATTTGGTAATATGAACTGACTCGTACAACATAAAAGTATTATGAACAAGAGAAGTACAGAAAATTAACACCATCATAGAAGCTTACATCAGTACAAATGTTTTGCCACTGTCACACTGGCATATATTTAATACAGTCTGTGAACAAAGTATAATTATATAGTCTTAAAACTAATTAGGTTCACTGTTGATAAACAATTATTCTTTTGAAAAAGATATATTTGTGCATGTGTGCTCACAGCTAGTTGATTCTTTTTCATTTCAGTATTGCTTTGTTTCCTTCATTTCTTTTACTATTTGTTTCTTGTTTTAAGATTATAAGAGAAGTAATAGAGAACCAGACAGAGATATGGAGTGATATTCTGAAGAGAGAAGAAACTAGCAACCAGTCAGATACAGTACATACAAATGATCAGTCAGCATTAAACACAGCAAGAGAGGGGTAAATCTGAATGTTTTTAATTATTTTTTCTAATTCAGAATGCTAACGTTTTCAATCCTATTCAAGATGGGAGTGTTCTTTTCTTGGATTACTTTTCAAAATTTGTATGAGCTACTCATTTACAATCACAAATGTTAAGTGCATAAACCACAGTTAATTTTTTTAATAAATAAAGTGTTATCAGTAATGATCAAATATAACTTTATCTTATTGAACTTCCCTTTTTAAATATTAGATTATAACAGGAGAGTAAAGGAATTCTTCATTTTGTTCTTTTCATTACTAGAATGGACACAAAGCAAGACAGATTTTCTGGTATAGATAGTGATATCAGTCAGAGCCAGTACCACAGACATGAAAGTGAAGAGAGTGGGCAGAAGAGACAGAGGTTTAGAGATGATAGTGATGACAGAGGGCAAAGGCGTCACAAGGAAAGGAGAGAGGAAAGCTCTGAAAGGTCAAGCTATTCCCGAGAGGACAGTCAAGAGAGGTCCAAAAGATGGGAAGACCATGTAGATATTCCAAAGGGGAGCAAAGATGATACATCAAAGATAAAGAGAGAGGATGAAAATGAGAGAGAGGACAGCTTAAAAAGAAATCAAAGTGATAGTTGTGGCAATTCTAGGAGACATGAGGACAGAGAAAATAGTGAAGATGACTCAAGACATAAACACAGGAGTCATCATAAAAAACATAAACATAAACACAAGAAACATAAGCACAAATCAGCAGATCATTGACATAATAGATGTTATGGATTACACTAAACTGTAGCAATAAATGCTGTTCTCTTAGCTTTACTTATATTGAGTGAACACAACTTTCTTGCAGTCAGGTTCAGGTACAACACCCTGTTGTCAAGCATTTTGCAGATTAGGGGGAAAAACTAATTTATTTGTATCCATCTGTTTCTTTCAATCTCAGATGAATGGATAAAGTTGTGTCCTTAATGATAATTTTATATTTTCAGTGTATATCTACTTTATGAAAAGATCCACATTTAGGTGTGCTTTTGGAACATCATAAAATTTAATAATTATAATTTAAATTGATCATGAAACAATATCAAAAGGTAGGTCATAATGCATCTTCCATATGGATATTTGTTGTCTTTTTTAATGAATAGTTTGTTAAGTCAGACAAATATAATTCAAAGATTTTTTCAGAGCAATTTTCTTTCTTTGCAAAATATGCACTCCAGAGATAAAGGGTATGGTGTGCGTATGATACACATACTTCTTTGGGCACTCCACACCCCCATCACAAAACTTCATTACTGGCAGTTAGTTGAAAAAAAACCTCTCTTGAATCATTCTCTAGCAAATAAAGGTGTATGAATGCTTGAATGCAATGCATTTTTCAAATAAAAAGCAAGCCTTAGGTATCACAAAGACATCTCATGTGCCCGCTGATTGAAATAACAGTATAGGTCTAAGAATATTCTCCTGTATTGCAAGCACTTGTCTGAGAGTTATCATGAAATGTGCCTGGATTAACATCAAATAGATTTTCATAATTGCTGATGTTTTTTATACCTTCTTGACGAGGTTGAATCAAAAACACAACCATCAATCATCATGAAATTTTATAGGTTAAAACAGAACTATAATTGTTCTGGGGCTTAACGCTCTTTTTCCGCACACGATAAGTTGTACATGGCGGCCAGTATTAATGATGGAGGAAGGAACCGTGAAACCCACGGAAAGAACCACCGACGCATGAGAAGCTACCAGCAAGCTTTCTCACATATCTACATTCGCTGAATCTTAGACTCGAACTCATGCAGAGGTGAGAATGGCAGTAATCTGTAGCGGAGAGCGCTTTAGACCACTCGGCAATGCAGGGCCCCACTGCAAATTGTAAATGACAGCAACCTTTATCAAATCTTAGGTCAGTCAATTTTTGAAATAAAAAAATACAAATGGCCATTTGTTCAAGTTGAATTATGAAATCTGATTAATTAATTGCATTGTGAAAATAATCATAAATAGATTGAGGTCTTCAAACTGCTGTTTCAACACATATTGTCTTGCCAATCAGAGGTCATAAAGTGTCAGGCTTAGAGAAGGTCCAAGATCACATGGTTAGTAAAGTCCTTTTTTTTCCTTCAAAACATTTTTAAAAGATGGCTAATGCAGCCTATAGTACAGAGTGGCATTATCACTAAACAGGTTTCAAATCTTGATGTAATCAGTTGTCCATTTTGTGTCACTGTCAGGCAGTGCCTTAGATCAAACTACCAATCCAATCCAAATAAAGAACTGTGTTCTTCAGTATTATAGCCAAGTTAGGAATGACCCTTTCTTAAGTTTGTACTTTGTAGTGTATGCCTTAAAGTATATGTGGTTGTCTACTTTTGTTGGTTTATATGTGATGAAAACCAGTTAAATACAATTAACATTCAAAAGTGACGAATTAAATTTTGTCTTTTGTAATATGACAAGAGTGTATGCCTTGGTAGCGTTTAGTACTGCAATTATTCCAATTTAGTTTTTTTGGTGCCCCTTTCAATGTCGGGTACACCT
The DNA here is from genome assembly GCA_016746295.1 of Potamilus streckersoni. NCBI lineage: Eukaryota > Metazoa > Mollusca > Bivalvia > Unionida > Unionidae > Potamilus > Potamilus streckersoni. The sequence continues at coordinate 288,977 of JAEAOA010001436.1, read as the reverse complement.
AACCACAGATGCATCTTAAGAGCTTCAGATTTTAAATGTATCACCTTTAGAGACTTTGCATTTTTTTGTAATTTTTGAAATGGCGGTGAAATATTTAGATTCTATGATTTTAATTTGTACAAAAAACGGTTCTGATTATTTGACTTACATGTTACATTCGTGTTTACTGTCAGATTTGACTGGCAGTAAATTTGTGGTCTGAATAAGTAGCAACTGTATGCAGCCTTTGGCCAGTTGTGACAATCAGTAACACTGTTTAAATTAAACAGGAACTGGCTGCTTATTGAGGGATGATAACAGTTGAATCTTAACAGGTCATTACCTTTGCACAAGAGGAAAATTTGTAACTAAAGAAAGCTTTCAGTAGCAGTGTAATGTTTCCCTGTATGTTCATAAGCTCATCCGATCACATGTAGGATCATCTTGTTACTATGAGTGGATGTTGCTGAAAATATGACAGTGTTTACAAGCTCAGATGTCTCGTTAATATGCACGGATATCACTCATAATTAAACTCACCATAAGCTTATATACCAAGTATGACTTCTGGTGCTTATATCCTTAGCCATCACTTACAGTTTAATTTTATTAATGCAAAAAGATGTATTTTAAAATCGAACTCGTGTGAGGTCTTGACATTAACTTGTATACCTAAATCTGATCAGAAATGAAGCCTCTTGAATGTTCACAAACATTAACATGCAGACAAATGATTCATGCTGGACAAAATATAGTTTGGTCAGGCGAGTTAAAACAAATCTTTAGAAAGATTATGCATTTGGGTTCGCATGGTCATTAAAAGTCATTGAGAAATGAACACCTCAATTCAAGGCCTTGAAAGTCATTGATTAAACATAGGTCATTGACAGTCATTGAGAAATGAACACCTCAATTCAAGGCCTTGAAAGTCACGGATTAAACATAGGTCATTGAAAGTCATTGATTAGACATAGGTCATTGAAAGTCATTGAGAAATGAACACCTCAAATCAAGGCCTTGAAAGTCATTGATTAAACATAGGTCATTGAAAGTCATTGAGAAATGAACACCTCAATTCAAGGCCTTAAAAGTCATTGATTAAACATAGGTCATTGAAAGTCATTGAGAAATGAACACATCAATTCAAGGCCTTGAAAGTCACGGATTAAACATAGGTTATTGAAAGTCATTGAGAAATGAACACCTCAATTCAAGGCCTTGAAAGTCATTGATTAAACATAGGTCATTGAGAAAGGAACACCTCAATTCAAGGCCTTGAAAGTCATTGATTAAACATAGGTCATTGAAAGTCATTGAGAAATGAACACCTCAATTCAAGGCCTTGAAAGTCATTGATTAAACATAGGTCATTGAAAGTCATTGAATTTTAAAGATTTGTTAAAAAACTAATATGATTGGAAGTTTTACTCTTAATTTTTTTATGTTTTGTGATAAGGTTTTATTTTCTGTCGTATGCAATTCCACTATTATCATATTCCACATGAAGTAATCAGATACAATGCAGAGTGCCCCTTTGACATGTCATTAACATTCCTTCACTGCATTGAGTTTAATTAGCACATTGGGTTCTGGACAAGGAATATTGCAGTTTGAGCCATGTATTATTAAAGTTTTACAAATGTATGTGATCAATACAGGTTACCTAGAAAATCCAATAATGACTGAATCCTAGTGCATTCATCTATGAGGATTTAGTTCAGAAAATACTTGCTGATGATAGTGATATTTTTTTGTTCTTGTAAAGTTATGAGTTACATCATATTACTGGAGTTGGAAAAGTGATACAAGTGAGAATTTGTGAGCTTTGACTGAGGTTTGAATTAAGTGGCTCATGCACAGAACCGACATCAATTTGAAATATTGTCACACTGCAAACTGTCCACTTTTTCACCATAATCAGCACACTATATAAAAAAATTCAAAGTGTAACTTTAATAGGTCTCAACACTATTTTAAGAGGTATAATCTACTGAACTGTTCAATAGGCAATTGTTAGCGCCAATCTATGAACTTTATAAACACTGATTAACTCCTTTATATTCTTGAGGAGTGTTTAAAAGTAAGTGTAGCAACATATAGCCATAAAAAGATTCAGATACATTTAATAAATAATCTGAAAATAAAATTAGAAGTAATCATTTATTTAATCAAAATACCTCTAGGTAAAGACCAAGTTAGCCTCTGGGTCCAGTTACAATGACTTTTTTATAAATATTGTCTCCCTTTCATATTTCATTAGATTTATTTCTGTATTGTTCTTTTATTTAAAAAATGAAGCAGAACAACACTGCAAGTATTCACTGAAAATTAGTTATTGAAAAGTCATTAAATTTTAGTTCTCCTGATCTATATTAACTCTCTGCATGGATTAAGACATCATACATACTAGATTTAAGTGCATATCAACAAAACTAGTATTTTCTTATTCCTTTTTAAGTTTCACATTTCACAGCACTCATGTGAGAAAGCATATGGAATGTGCCTATCTCACATGGCACTTGGCAATACAATAGATGTGATCATATTGCCGTTGATATCATGAATATCCATTTTTTCAAAGGACAAATTATTTCATATATATAAACAATTTGGGTGGGGTTTACAACAAATTATGTTTTGTTTGAATATCTTTTGATGTAAACTAAACTTTTCATGCCCTATGTCATTTGTTCCCATTCTTTTTGGAGTAGATATAAAAGAATGCATGATATGCCTTGTGGGATAGTATACATATACATACACCTCTCCCTCAATAACTCACTCACAACAGGGTCCACAAAGACCACACCATAAGCGAGAGCACAAGTTTCAGAGAGACTGCTCAAAAGGCCCCTAGACATTGAGAAACCGCAGGAAGAGGTCGGGAACTGGGCTGTTAATGACTGAATTCTCATTTTACAATCACATCAAAGTCACTAATAATTGCTAGTAACACGCTTTTTCTAATGAAGTTGTTTGTGATTGTGTATAAATTACATTAATTTTCAAAATGTCCAACATATGAAGGATCATTAACATTGATCCAGCTGGTTTCAGCTATCATCAGCTGTATACTAAAACGTGTATTGTCACTGCGTTCTGTTTTGTTGTTTAGTCTGGTTCCCAAAATGATATTTAATAGTATAGTGCCAAGTAGAGAGTCAATGTAGAGTTTGATTGCTTAAAAAACTAGCGACATTTTGTTAGACAATTTTCTGTCAAAACTCAAGTTTTGTACTGTTCAATTAATACAATATTGATGTCGTGATTTCAGTGGCACTAATAGTGAAACTTCTTATCCTAAAGGATATCTCATAAATGCTAGTTAGGAATTCTCTGAAACTCATGTGCTCACAATGGTCTGTGAAACCAGCTCTTTATTTTACAAAGTATTCCTTATGCTTGGTTTCCTTGCTATCTTTGATCAGTTATGAATCAGTTATTTTAAGGTAACATAATTAGATTATGTACACAATAACAAGTGTTCAGTTGATCACCTAAAATTAGTTCATCTGACATTTTCAACCAAGGCCACTAGATTGGGTTTGTCTATTTTTTAACTTTTTTAATTCCACCCCCATTATTTCATTCAAACGATGTAATTAATGTGAGGCCAGCTTTTAATACAGTGCAATAATATAGCATATACTTCCGCAAGTCAGTTATCAAAACACGGTCAGCACTTAATTGGGTTCTCAGAGAAATGCTTGTGGACATAGCATTCATGGTAGATTGTCACATTTTATGCTTAAATAACACAAATTTCACTTAATAAAAGTTATTGTATTGGCATTTAATTTAAATGTACTGACTATACTACGCATAACATTTTCATTCATTGATTGAAATTTCCTTGAATATCTTGAATTGCAGTGTACTAAGAATGTCATTTACAAAGAAAATATAACAAATTATATGACTTATTAAAGTTAATTTCATAATGTTGATTTCATAACTTTGATTAAAATTTCCAGGTCCTATCTTCAAGCATAAAATGAGTGATATGACAGTGTTTCAGTTACCAATTTTGATAACAATTTTCTGCAAGTTGAACAAATGGATCAATTTTGGGGTATTTCCTGGAGAATAATAAAATTGGATTCACTCCTGACCCCGTGTGATAAGGAAGTGGTGTATGATGGAATCCACTTTTTTGGGAAGCAGGGTATTACAAAAAGAAGAAAAGATATGCTTAGTTACTGGCTTTCTATATTTATTGTTCATTACATCCATCAGTATTAACAACAATAAATGTGTAGATATTTTTTCACAGAAGTTGGTGTAATATAATAATTAGTGTACAAGGTGCACAATTATGGCACCATGATGGTTAGTTACTATTATCAAGGAAAGATAAATTGCAACATAAAGAGCAGTTCAATCAAGTAAAATGTATCATTCAGACACTTGCTACTGGCAGTCTGGATTCGTGAAATCAATCTACCAAATTACACTAGCCCCTTGCTAATTTCCAGTTCATATGCAATGTTCTGTACAAGCAAATGTTTCTCATGAAAATATTTTTTCCCCTCAAGTTTATGGTACAAGGATGTTTGAATCCAAGGTGGGCATGAGATACATCTTCATACAGTTTTGAAATGAGGGCCTCAAGGTAGATTAGTTCTTAACTAATTGAGTTACCCTCTTTAAATAAAGTCATAATAATAATAATAATAATAATAATAATAATAATAATAATAATAATGACAAATGTGGTATATTATAGCCAAGAACCACAGAACAATTCATACAATATGCACATGGAAAATGGGTGATCAATGAGAATTTATACTCGATTCGTTACTGGATTAATCCCATTTTATAAGAGGTAGATCATGCACTACATGAACAAACAGAAGAGTTGTTTCCAAAAACTTAGTAATTGTCCAAGTAAATGCCCATAAAAGAAGCAGTCTTTGCGCTTGTGAAATAATCTACCCACGTCTACAAAAGCAATCTCTCTAATGCATACCTACAATGATACAAATATCCATATCCAGTACTTCATTTAACATTTAGTGTGTTTAAAGTTCTTACCATTGGTAAACTTAATCACATCAAATGTTTAATTTTATTCTATTTAAAAACTGATAAAAGTGGTTTATAATACTAACATGGCTTTGCACTAGGCACTCTTCCAAAAAGCTGCTTTTGAGCGGTCAGTTTATAGTAATTCTCATGGAGCCACTTGGGACCTGCTGCAAATTTAAAACGAACATTCCTGTAAACCTAGAAAACTTAATGGATTCCCTCCCGGCCCTTTCTTAGATAGAATGTCTTCTTATGCCAGGTGCTTTTTGTTAAGCTAACACAGTCTTAAAATCTTAATTATTCATTTTATAAAAAAATATGTAGACAGTTTGTACATATTGGTTTTGAGACAGAAAGTGAAATGCTTCCACAACTGTTGTTTTGGCCAAGGACAAAATTTCAGTTACTTCTTTCAAATTAAGACCTTGTTTTGAAATGGCCAAGATTAATAGTTGTGATGTAAAGAGCTAGTCACCAAAATACACTGAACTCAACAAACAGCCTTCACAGTGTTGAGTCTAATTTGCCATGTCAGCAATAAAGGTCCCATTTTCCTTTGACTAGTGCTCTGGCTGAACTGCTGTACTTTCAGCAATAAGTTATGTCTCTTAATGGTATGGAGATACAGCCCTATTAACATCATATGCCACTTGACTTCTGATAAAAATATTGTTCCCCCTAACCAAAGAAATACAACAGTATTTCAATGAAAGGCATTTAATTAAAAATCAAAATATCTCTCTTCCTCTCCCTTTCCAAAATGAATGACGCCATAAATTTGCAAATATGAACTCAAAGACAGACAGGCAAAGCATAGACATAGAACATTCTTTTCTACTTGAAGCATCTTATAAACCAGATATCACTTAGCAAAATATATGGCAAATATGTTCAATAACCAGTTCCTTTTTCATTGCACTTATGTAAATAATTTTCATATAAATATTGTGCCATGTTGTTCAAGAAGGATTCTTGATCATGTATTGGAATTATTTGTAACACTAGTCTGGAGAATAATATAGATCAACAATATACTCGCATATTTTAAAACCATAAGAATAACCTTCTGAATGTGAGACCTTGAATTTCACTGTAGTTAAAATACAGAGTTCTGGCACTTCATCATAATGCTGTAAACAAGAATCTTATGAATACCATATCATGTACACTTTACATAATGTACAGGTAAAAATGGATTCTGTAAAACAAGATTTCCAATGAAAGTTATCCATCAGTTAATTTTTCTTTCTTTGGCATAGGAATAATCTGCAATATAATTTTAAACTGTACGACACTTTTAACACAAATTGTCTTTGGCTGAAAACTGCAGTATCTTTGGCTTGTTTAAGAATGTTTTGCCAATTTTATAGTAAACCTTAAATGAAGTATTTACCATGTCATGTAGATTCAATATAGATTCATGGACATCTCTATTGTCCCTAGGTTCACAAGAGTTTTAAACCCTTTTTGCTGCAAAAATAACTGATGACTGAAACACTTGTAAGCAAATGTGTAGGGCTATCACATTCATGCATGTAAACTAGACTTTTATGTCTGTCATGTTACAAATGTCCCAACTCAATGTTCATAATGTTCAGTTTATGTACATAAAACATGACCTATGATTTTTTTTTTATAAACAAGTTTGTAATTCTGGTAAAATTTTAAATGGCCCTCAACGAATACTTTGAAATTTGGAAATATTTTATAAAAATGAAATGCAACTTATTTGTAACAGAATTGCCATAATTAGTTCAGGCACTATGTAGAATTATCTAAAGCATAGTTCAGGCACTATGTAGAATTATCTAAAGCATAGTTCAGGCACTATGTAGAATTATCTAAAGCATAGTTCAGGCACTATGTAGAATTATCTAAAGCATAGTTCAGGCACTATGTAGAATTATCTAAAGCATTGTTCAGGCACTATGTAGAATTATCTAAAGCATTGTTCAGGCACTATGTAGAATTATCTAAAGCATAGTTCAGGCACTATGTAGAATTATCTAAAGCATTGTTCAGGCACTATGTAGAATTATCTAAAGCATAGTTCAGGCACTATGTAGAATTATCTAAAGCATAGTTCAGGCACTATGTAGAATTATCTAAAGCATTGTTCAGGCACTATGTAGAATTATCTAAAGCATAGTTCAGGCACTATGTAGAATTATCTAAAGCATTGTTCAGGCACTATGTAGAATTATCTAAAGCATAGTTCAGGCACTATGTAGAATTATCTAAAGCATAGATTCCTTTCGGACAAAGCACACAGTCCTATAATTGGTTCAATACATTTGCATACTTTCTTCAATGTTGATAGTAAAATGGAAAAAGTTGAAACACTTGCTGTGATGTGTGCACATGTCCCGAGACCTATCAGTCTGGTGGAGGAAAAACGTTCTACACCATGATAAATCCCTTGCAGAGGGTCATAACGTCTATTTTTGTTTTTTGGATAAATTATATTTCTGTCTATATTTAAATTCATGCATGACACCCCCTGTTGGTACCTGGTGACTAGCGGATGTAACAATTATTCTCTAATTAAACTATATTCAGGTGTACATGTGTCATAAGGTATGTATATACATTTCAACAGAAATGTGATTAGTAAATTTAAATAAAGTATAACAATTAGTTTTGGATTACAAAATGTTTAGTCATGTTCCCACAAATACTGCATTGAGGACTGCTCCTTTAGCTAATTAGATATCAAGTAAAACCTAGCATAGTAACTACCTAGCATAGTAACTAAATTCATTGATATGGATTTTATTTTTTTTAAACACAAGATACTATTTTATGTTAGCAACATGTATAATTATTGTTCAACATTAATGAACAAGACTGGTTATGTCATTTACTTCTGTGAGAAAAACACCATCCTTATATTCTATTATGGCAACTTGTAAATGGAATTGTTTTGTTTCTCAAAAACATGTCAAGGTTTAGAATCTTTTCTAAACAAGACAGCCCCAGAGATGTCTGTGATGTTGAAGACAGCCATATTTCATACAGAAACAAGAGCTAATTAGTGAAGAGTGCATCAAATAGTGCCTTGATACAATTTTCTCCAAATGGGCTTAAACATACAAGTCTATAAAACACTGTTAAGAACAGAGTCAGTGAGTCACACAGGTCTATAAAACAATGTTCAGAACAAAGTCAGTGAGACACACCAAGGTTTATCAAATAATGTTCACATCAAAACTATCAGAATATGTTGAATGGAATTATATCAAGTACCATCCCACTGAACTGATTGACAAGTACTAGAACTTTGTTCAAAATAGTGCATGAGATAAAACCCATATAATGCACATCTCACTGAATGCAAACATCTTTCCAAGTTTACAAGTGATGAGAAGGATAAGCTCAACAAGATCCATAAAAAAATTCAAAATGAAGAAAGGAAAAAATGCATAAAGTTAATACCAAATTGTATCAGTATGCTGAATGGTTGTACAACAGTAACAAACAACATCTAATAGGAAGAGTTAACTGTCTAGAGCGATAGATCCATCCAAAATAAAACCTATACAAGGTACATCTAAGTCTACAAGACAATGTTCGTACCAAATTATAGCAGAATGTGTTTAATAATTCTTGAATTGTGTCATTTACAAGCAACATCCATGTGAAAATATCAATTGTCAAGATCCACAACTTTATTAAAACTGGTGTAGGTGAGACATAACCTATAAAGGCATCTAAACAAGTCAATGAAACAATGTTACATCTGAATATGTTGAATTGGGCTGTGCCAGTTAAAGTGACAACATACTAATTAAAAATATTACCTTAACTGTCAAGGCCACACCTTCATCCAAAATTGGAGTCAGCTGGGCAAAACACACAAAGGGCACATCTAGGTAATCGAGACAATGAACACATACAATTTTGTATCAGATCATATTGAATGGTTCCTAAACTATTCTGGTTATATGGATCTGTTGTAGGAGAAACGTAAAACTGATTGAGGGGCAATAACTCTATTAAAATTAGACCTGAAAAGTCAAAACCCTAAAAAATATATCTCTGTGTTGTCAGCAATTCATCTACCAAAGTTTGCAGAGTTTTTGTGGTGCTGAGGCCCAATTAGGGATAAGATGTCCTGCTAAATATTGACACCGTATGATGGTACTTGTATACCTTTAAAACTATATGGTGACTGCTAAATCAAGACCAGTACATACCATCACAATGTGCACTAATAGATTACAATGATGTCTGTATCTTACATACATTACAGCAAGTTCTGGCTTTGAAATGTAAAAAAAAATCACAGAAAATCAATATTTTCTATATTGCCATAACCCTAGATTAATGATAATAAGCTGATGCAAAACCAGAAATTCAGCTACTGTATCCTGAAATGAACTTTCTTCAAGATGTCATTTTAATACAAACAGTGTCTGAATAAACTGTCTGAATCAATTACAATACTGAGACACAAAGTAGGAAACCGACATTCATCAACATTCAGATAGTACAAATGTTTAAAAAAGAAATTACTGCAGAAAGTATTCATCAATATTGAAAGATACTAAGACATCTTTGCTTTTAATGAATTGTTAAAAAAGGATATTTAAGGTCTTTTCTCATACTGGATGGTATTTCTAGCTATATTCTGAAACTATAATTTTTATGTTATGTTCCTATAATAACTAACTGTAATATGGATTTTTAAACAAGTTTTATCTGCTCAGCAGCTCTGTACAATAAAGAGATTCGTTTTCTTTATTCTACACAAAACAATATAAAATTAACTTTGTAGTAAAATGTTATTCAATATATTAGATATATTGCTTTGTGTGAATATATATATATATATATATATATATATATATATATATATATATATATATATATATATATATCCTTAGCTATATACAGCTTACAGAATTTATTCAATATTTCTCTGAATTCAACTACCAATGGCCCTGGTAAAAGCCATCAATGCCAAGGAAACAAAAAAAAAGTTTAAATTCACAGAAAGAAGGTGTTTAATTATAAACATGAATCCATTTATTAAAAAGTACATGTTTAGACAAGTCAGCAATATTAGTGTTGAGAATTATTGCTTATACCCTTGTTTTGTCAAATACCAATCAGAATGAGTTTGCCATTTTTAATTCATAACGGTGGCTAACATGTTACCGTGAAAAAATGTATTATTGCCTTTATTAAAACTATTTTTTAATTTTTTTTACAAGTAAAATAAATTCAGGGAAAGGACAAAAAACTGAGGTGTATATAAAGTTTCTCTGGCATGGCAAAAAGAAAAATTTTAGAGGAGTCTTTTTTTAATGCTAAGAGGGCCTTAATCTGAATAACTTCATTATAGCGATGATGTAAGTAGGAATACAAGAATATATGAGCCAACATTACAACACTGACTAACTCAGGTATTCTTTTTTATATGCATGCAACAAACAAACAAAAAAATCACAAAGCAATGTATCAAAACTAGATTTAAGTAAAAAATGGTAATACAAAATGACTATCATTTGTATATGGCTGTTTTCTTACACAAGAGGGTGAGACAAATTATGTGCTAACTACTGTTACAACTTGATGCTTTGCAAAATGAGGAATTAAACAAACCTAGCCATGACAATTTCACTGGTCCCATTACAGAGGATGAAAGTTTTAAAGTATGCAAATTTTTTAACTAAATAAACAATTAAACAATGAAAGACCCTAATTAATGATCCATGAATAAAAATATCTATTGCAAAGATCAAATGTTACATGTGGACAATGTATAAGTATGTAGTCTGGTTATTGCAAAACAAAACATCTTATGTTCACAAAAATAAAATAATTATAGATTAAAAAAGCACAATTTAGGAAAAAGGTCATGGTGACCTGCTTGTGATTTTTCACAAAATATTCCTCAGTCAATACAAAAGAAAACATTTTCATTCACAATCAAACTCATGGAAATATCTGAATGTAAACAATTATACTGGCAGAGTGAGAGTGACTGGTGTCAAACAATGGAGCTTTTAAAATTTATGACCTGGAATAGCCTCCCCATCAACATCTCAGCAAATTGAAAAATTAGAAGCATTGGATGCACTGACAAACACCTAATATTATTTTTTAAAAACAATTTAAAGACTATCATAACATAAGCATCTGAAATAAATTTTGTGCCCAAAATTGACAATAATACAATAAAAAACTTCACCTCTCTAACATTGCCCACTCGGATGAAAAGTGTCTAAGAACCAAATTTAAGAGCAGGTGGATCACTCCAAAAATTTCTTCCACTGCATTAGATTCTATAGGTTATGAAACCAATTAAAATCATATCTTAGGACAACACAGCAGCATCATTTATTCAATATGAACAAGACCCTATACAAGGATGCTTTCTTTCAAATTTCTCAAATCTGTAGAAAAAAAATTGAAAAACTGCTGCTTTTCTTAGCAACCATAATTGATGGTGGATATGCAATATGCATCATTAGTTATGTTTGAAAAACCCTTATGTGACCTTCTCTTGCAATTTGTAAATTCTTTTTTTAAAAATTTTTTTAGTAGTTTTTACATTTTTAGTAACAGTGGTCATAATTGAAATCACTGGCATAACTTGTACAACTTTTAAATGCTTCTGTCAAATGTGATCAAGCTGCATTTTTGTTAAGTCGTTTAAAGGTTTCTGTTTTATTTGTAATGGCAGTCATATTTGATGGACAAATCTGAAAGCACTCTATGAAAGGATGCTTCTATCAAATTTGGTCAAATTCTGTGAAGTGATCATGATTTTTTAAAAAAGTCTTTACATTTATTGATAGTCTTAGTATTCATAGACATATTATATAGCAGACTGGCATCATCTGTACCCTTGAAAGCCATTATACTTTCCATTTAATGTTTTAAAATTCTGTCAAGTCATTTGTAGCAACTAAGATTTTTTTTTACTAAATGGCCACCATCTCTGAGGACAGGCATCATTTAAGTCAACATCAAAGCAAATTATGGGATGAGATTGCTTAAAGATTTTTCTACCTTGGGCAATAGTGGTCCTACTTATGGTAGACTGGCAACACTTGAGTAACTGTTAAAGCCCTTCATGCCAGTGTAGATTTGGTCAAATTATGTGAAATTTTCAAGCTATTTTTTCTAATTCGACTAATGGTGGTCATACTGGATAATGGATTGGCATCTAATTAGGAAAATATAAAAGACTTTGATACCAGAATACTTCCTAAGAAATCATGTAAATTGGTTAAGCAATTTTGAGAAACACATGTTATTAACAATTATGAATGGACAGACAAAGCACAATGGACAAGGATCCATTCCATAAAATCACTTGGTCTAACAGCCAGGCAACTTATGTAAAATGAGATGCACTAAGTTGTACATACTAAAGTCTCTGAAAAATCTTTAAAATGTATAGCTTTACAGCATAGAGTAATACAAATTGATCAAGAATGTAACACAAAAAGAAAATCTGTGTGAAGATGTGCACTGCTCTAAATTTTGTTCAATGAAAAAAAAAAACAACCAATAAATATGAAGTTTACTAAACAACATTTCTTCCAATAAAAGACATAATCTCTGCAATTCTAGTCCATTACCATAGATATCCACAATACAAAACATAAACCATCCTGATCATAAAGCTTGCACACAAACACATAAAAATTGACTCAACAGCTGGAAATGTTAACAGTGCTGAATTTTTATCTTGTTATGCAGTAAGCACTGATAAATGTGGGTCTGTGTTACCTGAAGTTGGCTATTAATTATACACATTTACATGCCCTTTGATTATCACATTCCAATATGTGTATGATAGTGTTTTCCTGTGTGTGGGAAACACCTGTCTTACATTCATGCATGTTTATGATCATGCTTATTACTGTTGATAGGAATATCTCCATTTTTCAAAACATGACCACTATCTTTCATTACATTACCTATCATGATCAGAGTGGCAAAAGTTCCCTAATTCTCATCACTGCTTCAGTTCACTTATCAAGACAAACATTAATTGCAACACATTTTCTTCTAAACCATGCAGAAGTCAATATTAGTGTTCATCAAAATATAACTTGTACTGATTGACCTAACTACTAGTAGAGATTCATAAATCAGGTTTTAAGTTGAAAAAGTCACTGTAATTAAAATATTTTTCAATTCATTTGCAATCTAAATCATTATATTTTGTAGGTTTTGTTTAACATTATTGATAAAGTGGCCTTTTTGGCTTTTTGCCTCTTCACATCTGTACAAACTATTTTCAACACAATTTCAGACTACATTATATTAACTTTAAAGGCACGTATGATTGTTTTTAAAATGATGAAGTGTTTAAACATCATCAAATATTTACAATGAATTTTCAGTTGTGATCTGAATTTATTACACTCTATCTTAAGTTGAAGAAAATTTTAGTGAGTGTTCACTGTTTTAAAGTTGCATCAGTATTTACAACAATCCATTTTGACTTCAACTGTCATTTTTCATACAGGAATATGAGAAAAATAATCCTTCATTATCGATCTGAACTGGATAGGAAACTTCCAAGCCCTGGGATCATAATTTTTGGTCAGACACTCTGAAAAACTTGTGTAAGATGCACAAATGTGACTTTGGGTGGAACTTTTACATCCTACACCAATGCATTTGAAGGATTATATTATTCCCCTATTAAGTGGCTACATTTTACACATCATGGAAGGCAGTTATAATTGGATAACGAGTAATGACACATTCTTCAAAATGTTTATCTCCATCTTACTTTTCCTTCTCTTCAACAAGGGATAAAGTATTTGACAATTTTCAATTCTAACATTATACATAAAGCCATATGACAAAAATGCCTGTATTACAGTTTTTTTCCTATCAGTAAGGTGGCAAGTTATCAATGACTTATCACCTATCCAAAGAGGCTAGAAAGAAATGGCTTCATCAATATTTTTCAATTGCATGAACTGGCTGGAAAGAATTACCAGGAATCCAAGACAATACTGTTTCTTGCTTATAACTGTTCAGCAATGCAACAATGTCAAATATTCTTCAGCAATACTAAGATTTTCAAGATCACCATTGAATGTGTTGGATGTTAGATTAGTACAGGTTTCTTTTAAATGACAAACTAGATAGCATAAATCTTCTGGTGAAAACCCCATGTCTATATGAAAATCTACTCAGAGTATATGTAAGAAAACCCCACGTCTCTATGAAAATCAACTCAGAGTAGATATAAGAAAACCCCATGTCTATATGAAAATCAACTCAGAGTAGATATAAGAAAACCCCATGTCTATATGAAAATCAACTCAGAGTAGATATAAGAAAACCCCATGTCTATATGAAAATCAACTCAGAGTAGATATAAGAAAACCCCATGTCTATATGAAAATCAACTCAGAGTAGATATAAGAAAACCCCATGTCTATATGAAAATCAACTCAGAGTAGATTTACAAGATCATGATGGTAGAAATAATAGGTACCAGATCAGTCCCATTTTCATGAGGAATTAACTAGATATCATAACAAGTTCTTTTATGAATTCTTATGCTGATAAAACTTTCTGTTCAGGAGAAGGAACAAAAAGATTTTCAAGATGAATGCCATGGTAGCCATATCAGATGTTAGATTCATATGATTTTCAGGATGAATGCCATGATAGCCATATCTGAATTTTGATCCATATGATTTTCAAGATAAATGCCATGGTGGCAATATCAGACATTAGATCCATATGATTTTCAAGATGAATTCCATGGTAGCCATATCAGATATTAGATCCATATGATTTTCAAGATGAATTCCATGGTGGCAATATCAGACATTAGATCCATATGATTTTCAAGATAAATGCCATGGTGGCAATATCTGATATTAGATCCATATGATTTTCAAAGATCTGATGTGTTTGCAAAGATCTGATGTTAGATCCAGATGAATTTCAAGATGAATGCCATGGTAGTCATATCAGACGTTAGATCAATATGATTTTCAGTAAGGATCAACTAGACAGCAAAAGAAATCTTTGGTGAAATTTGTTGAATTGATGAACAAGCCAGAAGTAGCAATACCAAGCTTTTCAAAATGGCTTTCATATTGGATGCAAAATCAGTACAAATTTCATTTATAACCAATGACAGAATACAAATTTATTCAGTGAAAACCCCATGTTGATATAACCATCAGTTCAGGAGAAGAAGCAATAAGATTTTCAAGATGGCTATAGTGGCAGCCAAATCAGACGTCTAAACAGCACCTATTCATTTAAGACCAACTAGACCTTGGGATGAATGGGTGTGTAAAGGATTTATAGCAATCCTCCAGGTTTTAGGATGCATGGAAATAACAAACTTGGATATACAAAACAAAACAAACAAAATAGCTCTTCCATGACCAGTAGATCTTGACACTGTTTGATAGTAATCTCAATGTAAATGCAAGAAGATGGATCTTTGTGACAAAACAGTCTGGACGTTATTCTCACGGCATACAATTTTATTGAAAGTGTGAAATTACTTGCTTGAAGATAACCAGAGAGTGAGAACTAAATACAGTTGAACCCACTTATCTTGACTTCAGATTACTTCGCCAACCATATTAAGTTGATGTTTTTGAAGTGGAACCACCAAATTCTCTCTTTGTCTTAGCATTTTCTCATCGGTTATGTTGATTCCTTTATATCACCGAACCCTAATATCTCGAGCACAAAAGAATTTCCAAATTTGCCAATTAAGGTCAGTTATCTCGATCCCCATGACCAATCACCAGTGATTTTTTTCCCCTTTTTGGTGACAAAAATGTCACATCTGGTGACAGACTTTATGGTTATTTAATTTGTACAAACAATCGTGGCTTTCAACTGGATAAATAAAAGGAAGAATGGAAGGAAGCTACAAACTTTACTAAGTAATGCATTGGAATCAATCAGTACACAAATAATCCTTTGTATGGACAATCCCACCTTAGCTGTGCATTGTTACATCATAATCTGCTTATGCTAACCTATGGGGGAGTACTGTATGTTTTAACAGTCAATTTATGTTACAGCACTATACCTACAACTGACCCACTTCTGAAGACCTTCATAGAACAGATATAATTAATGGAATGGCTAATCCTGTTTGTTGGTTTTTACAGACACTTAAACTCAGCAAGAAGAAATAGCAAACAACCAATAAATAACTTTTGCATAATTAAAAATAATTATGTATTTCTCAAAATACAGGAGTGAAAGAATGCCTATATTGGGTGTTAACTACAGTAATATATATGGTCCAATATTGCCAGGTGTTGACTTGTGCAAGTTTCATTCCTGGGAATGGAGATACTATTTAGCAAGAATACGGTCTTTCAATTTATTTTATTTAAATGTACTTCTAGTGATTGGGTATGTTTATGCTAGCTTATGACTTACCAATAAAATGATTGTACTTGGTTAACTGCCATGTGCTGAGTTCACATAGCATGTGATCACGTTCCCTATGGTCATTCACTCCAATGACAGTTCACTCTCACTTTACTCTTGTTGAGCTTGTCTGAAGGATAACATGCCATAGCTATTCTGTTTATGATACTTTTCAGAGCTGTCAGAGAGAAATGACTTGCAAATTTAATTTGACACTGGTTAGCTTTTTGTAAAAACGAACTACACCCTGCACGTTTTTTCATGATTTTGTGAGCGATCTTTGTGTTTGCAACATTGGAGAATATAATAAAGGTTTGTATCAAGAATCGATGGTGGTTTGTATTGTATACTGGTAAATCTCTGCTGTTAGTTGGTGTACATATGCCTTTTGTTGTTAACAAATCTGTATATATATTTTTATAGCATGCAGATCGCTTCAGCAAACAAAGCGCGGTGTGTAAAAAAGAGCATCCAAAAATACATGCATATACATTCTCATTTATTAACGCACATCATGTACATAATGAAATTTCAAGCACATTATTATACTGACGCTATATTGGTTTTTGTTTATCTCGATCATTGGTTATCTCTATGCTTTTTGGCACACTTCTAGGCCGGCGACATAACTGGGTTTGACTGTATTCATTTAATTAATGTAACTTCATGCATTTTTGAGAGAATAATGTCAATTCATGCATTTTTGAGAAAATCACTTTCATTGATCTAGAAAATATATTTTCATGTCAATTTAGATTCATGTCCTGAGAAAGGCATCCTAATTTTACAAGAGAAGGAAAAGTTTCTGTTTGGTCTTTAAATCTGCAATTGAGAACAATAATCAACTTATGAGTGTACTTCTAAGCTTAAAACAGATATTAAACTAAAAACATGACAGGATAATTTCAAGTCAGAGTGGAGTTAGCCAATGAGCCTGGAAACCAACTCTTAAGCTTAAGTTTCACCTTGTTTTGCTTTGACCAGTCAGAAACATGGTGCATTTGAATGATTATTTTTGAATGGCTGATAGAGGATATTTGATCATTTACTCCAACTCCAAATTTTATAACCTCCAAGGCAAACACATTTAAGTGAAATCCAGGAATAAACATCTGAGTGACTTTCAACCCTTAGACATTTCATTCCAATTCAAACTATCTCTAATGCAACAAAAGTTAACAAAACTCACAATATATAGGATCCCTGAATTCTCTATCATCTTGTATGGTATCAAAAATCTATATTTCTGGGCTTCTACTGCATATATTTATCTTTTATTTCATTCCATTGTTTTAGACATTTAATAGGATAATCTACATTTACTAATTGCTAATAACAGGGTACCTGCTTAAAAACCTCCAAAGATTACAATGTGACTCGGTAATTGAAAATCAATACAAATCCACTTGTCCACTAAAAGAGTGCTAGAAATTTTTACTTACCCATAATTAACTCTTACTAAAGCAAATGTTATAGTAATGTTAACAATGTTTACAACCTAATTCAATCATGCTAATGGTGAAACAATTAATATATCAATGCATCTATACCTTTTCCATATCAATATCTGTATTGATACAAGAGGTAAGGAACTGATGTAGAATCTTACTTATCCTACACAAGTTATTTTAATTTAAGGCAGTCATGAATTGGTCATTTGCCTTTTCATTCTTTAAACTGAGTTTATTTCAGATATCCAAATCAGATAATGGGCAATCATTTCTGTCCCTAAAAAAGAAAAACTGTTAACACCTACTTGTCTCATCTTCTACAAATTAACAACCTGATTGAAATGACATTTCCACTATCATGGGGAAAGATCTGATGCTGACTGCTTATGGGTCATGTTCTGGTGACCTATCAATTAACCAATGGAAATGCAGCTTTCCATAATTTAAAAGTGAAGTTGATAGGAATATATTGGTGCTTTTTGGTTCTACTGCTCAGTCTTCCAAACAAATAGATGTAAGACTTCATTGGATTGGCTGATAAAATTAGCAATTATGGTAATAACAAAGGTCACCAGAACATGACCCCTATGTGGTCACTCTCAGATCTTCATGTAGGACAGCGGAGATCACATTTTATTCAGATTGACAAATTAACTAACAAAAGGTGGCATATGATTTGAAATATGCACCACGTCCCAACAGAACTTGCAATTCCATGCTGATCATTTATTTTATCCCTTCAGCATTCTCTGCAATTGATAAGATATATCAGCATAGAGAACACATTCCAGATTTGTTCCCTGTGTATGATTGAAGTATTTTTACAAATCATTTAATAACCACATTATGCTAAGGTTTGCATCTTGTCCAATTCCACTGAATTTGAGGGCTAAATGTCTTGTTAGTCATGCAGAGAAATATGTCACATTAAATCTGATTGTTAGTTATTGTTTGTTCAGTCCAGTGTAAACTAATAACCACCAATCAGAACTGTGACATATTCACTGGGCAACAAGCTGGAAGTACGGACATACAAACCAGGTCCATTAGATACAAAGCAAGAAAGAACCTTCAGGCAAAAGTGGCTATTAAATCATCTGTAAATCATATCTGGCAGAAGGCCTGATTCCAAGCCACACAAGTCACTTTGTAGCAAGGATGTGAATATTGTTAACAATTGCCTTTTTCACTGACAGAAATGTGTTTGTGGCAGCAATTGATGTTGCATATACAGGAAATACAATGTGAAGAATCTTTTATTACTCAGATGTCCCTAGAAACAGCATGCATTACAATGACGTATTTTTAAAACAAACTGGCCAAATCTGGATCTAATATTAATAAAAGATGAAATACTGCTATACATATATATTCATACAAATTTGCAGTTTTGCTTTTTTAATGCAAACACAACCAAGCCAGTTTTTCTTGGTCATTATCAAGTTATGCATAGCCAATGACAACAGCAGTATAGTGTTAACATCTAGGTAATACTGACTGCTTCCTGTATTTGATTGGTTCAAGAATGTCAGGCTTAAATTTCATCCAATCAAACAGCTAGATTCTAGAGCCAAGTCTGGACTTAAGGTAGGTTTGAAAAATCCAGACCAGAAAACATTTTCATGCTCAAACTCAAACTAAACTCTAAATTATTAAGTCAACTGGCTAATGTTCAAGTACTGACCAATTTACATCAAATCAGAACTTGGGTTCAGTCAACATTTGAGCAAGCAAATGTTTTGTTATGTTCAGGATTTGCTTGAAATTATTAAAAAATATTGACTTCTTTTTACTTACAAATATTTGTAAAAGGAACAATGTTAATAAAAAACACATTTGCAGTAATGAATGAAAATTTTGACACAAGTCCTACAAATACACTAGTAGTCTTTGTCAATGAGTAGATCACAGAAAACTAAAACATAGTCTTTTTGTCATAGCCTTTCACTAAGAAACTCATTTTCGAGGTCCAATGTGGTTAAAGGTCTGCCCTTTAAAGGCTGGTGCTCCAACAGTGGCTGTGTGTTGTCTTGGCTCTGACCTTCCATATCTATATCAAGCAGAGTTTTTTGGTGTCGGATGTGGGGTGGAGTGTTGCCTGGAGACAAACGAGACCGTGTGGAGAAGTATGGTGTGTGATCAGCAGACTCTTGTGGAGTGGCCCAAGCTGACCTCAGAGATTCTCTTGAAGACTCACGGGATGATGAGGATGCTGGAGTAGTTGTTTGTTTTAGAATTGAGGTTGTGCCTCGTTGACGAGGACCCACATCTAGTGTTTTTGGCCTTTCTGCTGGTCCACCATTAACTTTCCGCCTTGGTGGAATGGGAGCAACAGGTGTATCTGAGTATCTATGATAAGCCTGAAAGTTTTTCACATTCTCATACTCATGATAAGGGCTAGAAGAATTTGAGGTATCTGATGGGGATCTCTGGTACCCCCTTGTTTCCCTAAAGGCAGGATGAAATTCTTCATCAAAAGTTACAGAATGACGGTTTGATTTAACAGTTGTTCTTGTAGTGTCATAACTGTATGTGCTACTACCACTCTCGGACACTTGCCTTGTCAAGGCCAAATTCTGTTGAATGGAACTGTCTTGACTTGGGGTTGACACAGAAAAGAGTGTGTTATTATCACTGTCCCCAATATAAAAATGATGTGATGATGAAGATTTGGGTAATAAAGTGGTTGTTGATTTAACTGTTGCATCATCCTCTGGATTACTCAAGTTGTGCTCTGTGAATTTCATAGGCACACCTTGAACGTTCAGACTGGGTCTGTATTTGGTTTGGTGACCATGAAATGTATGGTGAAGATAACCTGATGAAGAAGTGAGCATGTATTCTTTGTAATCCTCCCCTGCCTCAATAAACGAGTCCCTCACAGCTGAATGATATGCATCTCTTCGGTTCAAAATGTGAGGTTCTTTCCTACGCCCATATTTTTCAGTCTCACTAGCACCATCAGGAACCACTGCAGTGCTGTTGCACGACTTAATATCAAAACCAGCAGCTACAGTAGCAAGTACCATAGCCATGTTGTACAATGCCATATCTGTCCGTTTGCGAGACGGTGAGCGCTTCACACTACCCGTATCATATGTACTTGATCCTGGAACGTTTCTATATTCCTCTCCAGATAGGTCTGTAGGCCAGTAGTTCTCCTCTCCATCTAAGCAATTAAAAAAATAATCAATTAGTTGCCATAAATTAATTTGTGGTTCTGTTAGAACAAAATGGAATTTCTACAGGTTTTCTTTTTTAATATTTACTTGTTGCAACTATATATTACATTTTATTCTCACAAATTTAAGTTTCTTTAATAGTTTCTGTTCTCAATATGTCAAACAACTTAAGCACTTTCTAAAATCCGAGTTAAGTATTGGCCTGTACATGGATGTAATATATATATATCTGATTACTGGTGTATCATGTGCATACATTGCATACAGCTGACACAAACACTGTTGCATCAGTAGATGAACTGTATAAACTGTTCTCTAGAAGTCCTACACTGAACAAATAACATAACATCTGTCCACACCATCATAAACCTTTATTTAACTCCAAATTTGACTATTTTACAACTGTAATAAAGGCTATTTTTGTCAAATTCAAAAAAGAATTTGAACTATGGAAATGCCAGGCAAACATTTATGATGGATGGGCCTAATCTGCTAACATGTTAAGAAACAAAAGATCAGGGACCATGCTGTCACATTATGGAATAAATCAGGGACCATGCTGTCACATTATGGAATAAATCAGGGACCATGCTGTCACATTATGGAATAAATCAGGGACCATGCTGTCACATTATGGAATAAATCAGGGACCATGCTGTCACATTATGGAATAAATCAGGGACCATGCTGTCACATTATGGAATAAATCAGGGACCATGCTGTCACATTATGGAATAAATCAGGGACCATGCTGTCACATTATAGAATAAATCAGGGACCATGCTGTCACATTATGGAATAAATCAGTGACTATACTGTCACATTATGGAAAAATTTAGTGACTATGCTGTCACATTATGGAATAAATCATTGACTATGCTGTCACATATTCAACAATACAATCAAAGACTATGCTCACATTTAATGGAACAATAAAGTCAGGGACAATGCTGTCACATTATGGTACAACAGATTAGGGTCCCTGCTGTCATATTATAGAACAATAGATTAGGGGCCCTGCTGTCATATTATGGTACAACAGATTAGGGACCGTGCTGTCATATTATAGAACAAGAGATTTGTTACCCTGCTAGAACAAAGACTATGCCGTCACATAATGGAACAAAAGAATGGGGATTATGCTGTCATATTAAGGAACAACTAATCAGAGAATAGGTTGTCACATTATCACAGCAAAAGTCTGTGGACAATGCTGCCATATTATGACTCAAAATATCAAGATCTATGTGGTTCACACTTTTGTTCATGTTCCATGCAAGTAAATATGGCACACAAGGTCAGCTACCTTTTTAACACAGATGGCAGCTTTCACAATGGTGAGATTCATTTATGAATGGGACAACCATACACAGATTTATTCCTTAAATGAGACTCATTATAGAATGGGACCATGAAAAGAATTTATTACTGAAATGAAATTTGTAATAGAATGGAACCACTGTACAAGAATTTATTGCTTTTAATGAGATTTATTACATAATGGGACCAATTTAAAAGGAATTACTGCTGTAAATGAGACTTATTATAGAAAGGGACTACTGTACAAGGATTTGCTGCTGTAAATGATATTAGTTACACAATGGATTTATTGATATACCTAAGATAAAACTGAACCACTGTACAATAATTTTATTGTTGTAAACTCATCAAGTATTTACAATAGATATCTGGAACACAGATCACACCTTAAAATACTGAGCTGATAATATGCTTAAGGTCAGATCTCTCAATCTCTTGAGAAATCAGATTTATTAAAACATTTTAAAATTAGATAGGTACTGTTATATATCAAAACCCATAAGGCAATGTAGATTCACTTTTTTACATGGGATTAAATTTTTGTGGTTTTACAAAAAAATTAATTTTCATCTAATTAAAAAATTTGTGAATATGGCTTTGACATTGGAAGTTGGAGGAAGGCTGTGACATGTTCTTAATGAGTTTATCATTTCATTTTGGTCTCACAAGTTAAGGTTTATTTCAATCACAAAATGAACAGATAATTGGTATCCAACAAATAAAAATAAATCCTCAGGCAATTAAAAAATGTTATACTTAAGAAATGGAATAATTAAAAGTGTAGCAATTACACAGTAAGTCTACTTATGTGCTGACAGTTGTACTATGATACTGTACCAAAAAAATGGACTGTACCAATATTCTGTATAAATAAACATGCATAATTTGTTTGTCTGAAACCACTCTGCAACATGAACAGTTTTGTCCAAGAATTAGATCGTCAAAGATAAATTTTAGTAATGTTAGAAGTGGCAGGTATCAAACATGTAATAAATTTGAAAATCACTCTTCCTCAACATTTTGCTATCGATAAGTTCAGTTCTACAACCAGACAAATTCATACATGTATTGTCAAAAAAATCACAACTTGCCTAAACAAAAGAAGATTCAGCTATATAGGCATTGTAATGATGGCAATTCCAAAAAGAATTTACTGTCCATTCTCCAGTGCACAGTTTAGCCATTTGTTCTCACATTTGCAGTCTATATTACATTAGACTAGGTCCCACTTTGTAAGAAAGTTAGTTGATTGGCTAGTTAGTCAGCTAGCAAGTTAGCTTTGTGGCATATTATATACATGTGGGTGTGACACAGCATGGTTTCAGACAAAATTTGCATAATATAATGCATATATTATGTTCAGCATTTCAAATACTCAATGATTTTCTGTGTCTTGCAAAATCAGGTTTGTGTATTCTGTTAATTGTAGATAGTACAGAATTTATAGTACAGATTTGATCACCTATTCAAGATAGTCACTTTGTCTCAAGAAAGACCGAGCATGCCAGTATTAATCAGATATTCACCTAGGTTATCTGTTTGTGATCAGAAGGTGTGTGTGTGTGTGTGTGTGTGTGTGTGTGTGTGTGTGTGTATATATATATATATATATATATATATATATATATATATATATATATATATATATATATACACACACACACATATATATACATACATACATATACATACATACATACACATCAACACAATACTGGCTATATATTGATGATTTCTGTGCAGAATATATACATGCAGATGTGTGCCTAATAGATTAGAAAGTGTGCTGACAGGGAAATTAATTTACATTGCAAGAGCATGACCAACTATAGTCAAATAACCACCCTAAATAAATTTCATTCAGTAATGAAATTCAACTAACTTAAAATGCTTGATTGTCAATAATGAAAACAAGTGTCTAGTAATCAGTCTAATATCATTTTGACAATAATAATTTTTGACAATAATAATTTACAAATGTTCTAGGTAATGGATGTTAATTAAGTTCTAGCATCAGCAGCAGCAGTGTTAATTAAAATGTGCACAGAATATACATGACAACTAGGTGAAGCAAAAGCCCCAGTACCTACACTGAATTTACAGTGCAATTAATATAAAATTACTACAGAACCTGAACAAAGTATAAACTGTAATCAAACATGGATGGTTAGTGATTGGTTGAGGTGGGGGGAAAGGTGTGTGTTTGTGTGTGATTTGGATCTTTAACATAATATTTAAAAAAATTTCCATCATATTGCTATGTCTGCAGTGTAGCAGTTTATAGTGATGTCTAGCACTAGGGCATCATGCTACAGACATGTAGAATCATGTTCCACCCTGTTATATTATCTTGACACCAGGCCCAAAATTCCTAACACTAACTTTTTAATGTTGAGAGCCAAGTGAGGCAGCTCTTAGTACCATTTTTATAAGCCTTTGGTGTGACTTGGCCTAGACTTGAACCTGCAACCTCCAATTCCAAAATGGATGCTCTTACTACTGAGACCACAGAAG
Source organism: Potamilus streckersoni (assembly GCA_016746295.1). Taxonomy (NCBI): domain Eukaryota; kingdom Metazoa; phylum Mollusca; class Bivalvia; order Unionida; family Unionidae; genus Potamilus; species Potamilus streckersoni. Next base: position 264,100 of record JAEAOA010001436.1, on the reverse strand, counting down.
CATTATGTTGGGGGTGGGGGGAATCAACAGTGCTAAAGTTATTTAAAATTAACCTGTGGAATGTGTCATGCATATTGTGCTTTTTACTTCTGCTGAGTGCATGTAGACTGAATAGAATCTATAAAAAGGTGTTAACAAGTTTATAATAATAAACTTGTTTACAAGTTTTGCAGTTATTTTCTTTGATTGTCTAGTTCAGTCACTATTTGAGTGCTGCAACATAGGTCACATGGGTAGGTATTGTGAAATGTTATTTAGCAGTTAAGTTTGTCACATGGAGTTCTGTTACAATGTATAGTCAGTCATCACAGATTCCTCAATATATATATATATATATATATATATATATATATATATATATATATAAGGAAAGAACTGAGCAATTGTTTCATTCTTAATTCTTATTTCCTATGTTCTTCAAAATATGAGTACAGATGTGTGTAACATTTATGTTAAGATAAAATCTGAAGAGACATTTGTTTGGATTATTCACTGGAATTAAAAAGTGCTCTATGAACTACAATATTATTCTGTAATTACTGTGAATTTATTCAAAGGAGTTCTGGAACATGCCATTATGATACTTTAAGACTGTTCATGTATTCATTAATACATTAAAGAACCCGAAATTCATTTGCAACTCAATTATTTTGGGTTTTTATATAACTTTCTAGGCTAACATTTTCATTTTATAATTTAGAGAATTAAATTAATTGTCAAGTTTTACAAAGTTAGTTTTACTTCTTTCTGTTACTACTCTATGACCATACAGCTTTTACATAATATAAAACTCAGTTATGATGGACCATATTAAACAATTATCTAAAAAGTTTTATCCAAGTGTCTAGAAACTCAATTTACGAAGTACAGTGCCAGATTCAAGAAATTGAATCTGATTTCCCACTCTTTTCAATACATTCATTCCAAACTAAACTATACACAGCTGTTCCAGTCTAAGGAACATGGATTTAAAAGATGTGTATTTTTAAAATTAGGTGAATGTCAATGTAATTTTTATTTCAAACAATAAAGTCCAATACACACAGAAAAATCATTATTTCTTATAAGTCAGTGCAATTAGAGTTAAGCTGATGCGTGTGTTTGTTATTTAATTCACATGCACATATTCTGTTAGAAATAAATTGAATTATAAAGTTTGTTAACAAGCAGGATATATGAAAAAGCTTATATCTCACAAATATCTTGCAGCGCACTTATATTGGAATGTCCAGTGCCTAGATGCTTCAGGTTTTTCTCTAGGCTTGGTGCACTCTTAGACCACCGTCCATTAGAGAATATCACAGATGTTCGATGATGCCTGTCTTTTTGTACTGTGCTTGGTCCCCACGTTTTTCCTTTGATCCCATCTGCTGGATCTGGAGGAAATGTTAAATAATCATTATAATTCACAAATTTTATCAAAAAACAACATATCAGAAACTCGAGAATAAACTACCCCAAAAGTTAAATATTGAAGGTACCATTTCTTAAAGTACTTTACAAGAGTGTGACAGATAGACACAAGTTTTAACAAAAATGGGGATAACCCTAAAGTATTGTTCAGATTGAATCCATTTATTTTTGCAAAGCAATATCTAGTCATGATAAAAAATGTACATAAAGTCTCAAGATGGTATCTCAAATGATTCAGATTTTAAGTAATAAAATGTCTGATATATGAACAGATCGATGGAGAGGCTCACTCCATTATGTTGTACCTACTCCCAAACTTCATTTGCTGGTGGTATAATACATTGAAATCAAGCAACTGTGGTAAAAATCTAACAAACTATGTCTGCTGCATTTAATGAGCAAAACTCTCAATTATTACATGAATTATTTGTCGTCTACTACTGATTTCTTTAAGAAATATTCTGAAAAACAAATTTAATTATACAAATACCATGCTAAATACCATGATCTGATGTTACTATAACTGGATCTGACAAGCAAAACATTAGTACAACTGAATTTAAATTTGCTACCACTGCCTAGATACCTATGTGAGACAGCAGGCCTGTGATTGTAGCAATGCTATATATACTGGCATACAAAAGATACCTATGTGAGGCTTTGATTGTAGCAATGCTGTATATACTGGCACACCTATGTGAGCCAACAGGATTATGATTGTAGCAATACTGTATAGACTGGCATACAAGTAAGATACCTATGTGAGGCTGTGATTGTAGCAATACTGTATATACTGGCACACCTATGTGAGCTAACTGGCCTGTGATTGTAGCAATGCTGTATATACTGGCACAGCCATGTTAGCCAACAGGTCCGTGATTGTAGCAATTCTGTATATACTGGCATACAAAAGATACCTATGTGTGGCTATGATTGTAGCAATACTGTATATACTGGCAGACCTATGTGAGCTAACAGGCCTGTGATTGTAGCAATGCTGTATATACTGGCACACCTATGTGAGCCAACAGACCTGTGATTGTAGCAATGCTGTATATACTGGCATACAAGTAAGATACCTATGTGAGGCTGTGATTGTAGCAATGCTGTATATACTGGCATACAAAAGATACCTATGTGAGGCTGTGATTGTAGCAATGCTGTATATACTGGCATAAAAGTAAGATACCTATGTGAACCTGTGATTGTAGCAAAAATGTATATACTGGCATACAAGTGAGATACCTATGTGAGGCTGTGATTGTAGCAATACTGTATATACTGGCACACCTATGTGAGCTAACAGGCCTGTGATTGTAGCAATACTATATATACTGTCATACAAATCAGATTGCCTATGTGAGGCTGTGATTGTAGCTATAAGGTATATACTGGCATACAAGTCAAATACCTTATGTGAGGCCGTGATTGTACCAATACTGTATATACTGTCATACAAATCAGATTGCCTATGTGAGGCTGTGATTGTAGCTATATGGTATATACTGGCATACAAGTCAGATTGCCTGTGAGACAAATAGTCTTTGATTGTAGCAATACTGCATATATTGGCATACAAGTTACATACCTATGTGAGGTTGTGATTGTAGCAATACCGTATATACTGGCATACAAGTCAGATTGACTATGTGAGACAAATGGCCTTTGTAGCAATACTGCATTGTCAAGGCAGGGACAGAGAGACAGCAGCAGGAGGTCTTGTTGTATACATTAGGGAAGAAAGGCGACTTGACTTGGAGTCAGAAGAAATTGAGAGTATCTGGATGAAAATTTATCAAAATAATACAAAATCTTTTTTAGTTGATTTCATTTAGAGGCCACCTTCCTCCAAAGCAATTTGGAATAACTTTTCGAAACAAATGGAAAATGTTCTTGCACAGGAGAAAGAAAAATATATAATCGGTGATATAAATAAAACCTTCTCAATATTAAAAAAAAGGAAGGACTGGATGGAATTTATTGAATCATTAGGCCTAGTCCAGAGGGTAAATGACCCCACTAGGGTAACAGAAAAATTAAGCATTCTTATTGATCACATTTATACCAATCTACCTGACAATGTAGCTTGTGTTAACATAACAAAAGTTGGTCTTACTGACAACTATCCTACTTTTTCGACAAGAAAGGTTAAATGCAAGAGAAATAAGAAAAATATACACAAAACTATCACTTGCAGATCATTCAAAAATTTTAATGAAGAACAATTTCTCAATGACCTATATAAAGTTCCATGGAGTATGATCCAAAATTTGGATGACATAGATGAAACTCTGAGAGTGTGGACGGACTTATTTATGGATGTAGTCTTTAAGCATCCACCAATGAAAAAAACATCGAGTAACGAATGAAATCCAACCTAATTGGCTTACAACTGAAATCCTTGATGTTATGAAAACAAAAGACCAATTCAAGGCTATGGGAAACCATGCACAATATCAAGTACTGAGAAATAAAATAACAAGTATGATTAAAAAAGCTAAAAAAATTATTATCAATCATTGCTTGAAAACAAAAAGAACAACAAAAACTCCATTTGGAAAGTCTTCAATGAACTCATTGGAGGAACACACAAAGATCAGATAAATAAAATTCACTCACTTCTTGTAAATGACACCATAGTCACTGATGACAATGACATTGCAAATGGTTTCAATGATTTGTTCACTAACATTACCAAAAGTTAAAAGAACCAGTGATTGAAAATAACTTTAATGAACTGAAACACTTCTGCAGCAGCAAAATCTCTAAGGAGGCATGTTTCTCTATCCCACCAGAATCAAAAAACTTTGTTAAGAAATGTCTTAGTGAACTTGATACTAAGAAAGCTACAGGACTTGATCAGATTGGTCCATGACTCATTAAATCTTCTGCCTCTGCTATTGTAGATAGCACAACATTCATAATCAATGTAACCCTTTCATCACGGCAGACCGCATATGCGGTCAGGGGAATTTACTCCGTCAACACTATGGACCGAGTTTTCGGTCTAGGGCAGTGTTTCATTTTAATGTTATAGTACCCGACTAAATATCTTTCGGGGTACCTCTAATAACTTCCATCTGGTAATGTAGATGTTATATTTGGATTATCTCGTGAGTTTAGCTTGTATACAACTAGAAATAACGAACAAAGTAGGAACTTTTAACGTGTTTTCCGAATGCTGAAATTTGTATCCAAAATGGCGGCTTTTGAAGGATTTTTACAGGAGAGTTTTCGGAGGATTTAAATAATTCTGACCTGATAAATTTGTTTGACAATGAGAGAAGATGTATGGAGAGAAAATGGAATGCACTTGTGGGTGACAGTGATGACGATGAATATGACTTTGAAGGTTTGAACCAGAGGAATTGTACGCTCCACGTGGTTTTTATTTTTGGACGAAGCCCAAAAACCAAAGAGACTTTTTTCAGTTTTCTGACAGAGTTGGGCACACCCGAGAGTTATATGGCTCCAGGAAAGCTTCCAATTATTTTCAAATATTCTATTCAGATGAAGTGTTTGGAAAAATTTTCTGTTTAACGAACTTCAATGCGACGATCAAACGTGGCAGAGGCGATATAGGTCACTTAGGTGTGTGGACAGATCTCACCTTGGAGTAGTCCGAGTTTCCTCTGACCCTTGACACCCCATTTTTGATATATGCTTTTCTATGTTGTGGTGTAGGGTCAGAGTCTATTCCCTATCAAAAACTTGGAATTTGCTGACACCATTTGGTGTCGGCATAGGGTACTCGCCAGCTATAAGGCTTAGAAAACTTAAATGACCTTGCATTGACCCATAATTACATTAAATCGATAGGGAAATCATTTATCTTCTCAGAAATTACAAGCATAACACCGATTTTGTCTTTAATCCATTGTCAGATGAGACGTAACTACAGCGTTGATGAATTTTGACCTCGTTCGCACCATTTTAATTGCTAGTCACACGACTAACTAAATCTCGAAGCAGATGTGCATAAATGTCATAGGTCAAATAGTCACGGTATAACAACAAAGTGCGTTGACATGTAGTTTCTGCGTGATCAGTCAGCTTCTTTCCAGGAAGATACGACAGCGACATGCTTAGGGCTGCTGTTATCCCAATTAATATGTTGAATAATACGTGTTTTTTCTTGTTATTGTGTACATTGTGTGACTTTCATTCAATATTTTTGAATTTATGTCTTCTTTCTGCAATACTGGAATGGACGTTTTTGTGCATAAACCTATATTGCAACATGGCAGGTAAAGACGAATACTCGGAAGTTCTTGCCAATGAGATACTTTAAGAAAAGGGATACTATTTTAATATTAAAGAACTACAGTATGATGTAATAAAATCAGTTGTCAATGAAGGTGACACATTCGCCGTCTTCCACAAGGGGTATGGGAAAATGCGGTTTTTGTTGTTATCACGTGACTATTTGACCTATGACGTTTATGCATATCGGCTTCGAGATTTAGCTAGTCATGTGACTAGCAATGAAAATGGTGCGAACGAGGTCAAAATTCATCAACGCTGTAGTTACGTCTTGTCTGACAATGGATTAAAGACAAAATCATGTTATGCTTGTAATTTCTGAGAAGATAAATGATTTCCCTATCGATTTAATGTAATTATTGGTCAATGTAAGGTCATTTAAGTTTCCTAGGCCTGATAGTAGGAGAGTACCCTATGCCAACACCAAATGGTGTCGGCAAATTCCAAGTTTTTGATAGGGAATAGACTCTGACCCTACACCCCAACATAAAAAACCAAATATCAAAAATGGGGTGTCAAGGGTCAGAGGAAACTCGGACTAACCTTGGAGATCATTTTGGTTCATTTTATAGAATTTTATATATTATGGACACCATGAAAGAAAGACTTGTGTTGTTACTGTGATTATTCACTAGTACATCTAAGGTCAATTGAACAAGTTTTGAGAACATTCTAAGTTTTCTAAGAGGTAATAAAATAATTGTATTTTACCTGTTGTTACCTGTTTGTACCTGCATTTTAATAGTTGTAATAGATATGCACATTTTATTGAATTAGTCATAAAATTTGATTTTTAACCTTGATTTTGACACCTAATCCAGCCAGATATCTTTAACATTGGCAAAGTTATGTTGTTTCAAAGTCCACGTCATTTTGCTTTACAACTCCAAAGTTACTTAGTGTTGAGGACTCTATGCCTACAAAGTTACTTAGTGATGAAAGGGTTAAGTATTGCAACCTCATCTGTCCCAAATATATGGAAAACTGCAAAAGTAACTCTGGTCCTAATGATGATGCTGACAACTACCAGCCAATCTCAATACTAAAAAACTTGTCAAAATTTATTGAAAAACATGTCCATGACTCATTCTGTGATATTCAACCAAATACTTGCTGTTATACCCTAATCAATCAGGCTTTAGACAGAAACATCCTTGATCTCCCTAACTGATAAATGGCTTCAAGCACTTGACCAAGGTAGAATAATAAGATATGTATTTGTAGATTTCAGGAAAGCTTTTGACATGGTGGATCATGAATTCCTTTTGAAGAAACTAAAAATCTACCAATGTGATGAAAGCACAGTTAAATGGTTTACTTCATACTTAAGTGAGAGAACACATGTTTATATAAATAATGTTCTGTCTGAATCTGGAACAATTAGATGTGGAGTACCAGAAGTCTCAATTCTGTGTCCATTAATGTTTATTTTATTTATTAATGACCTACCACTTGTACCCAGAGACTTAATATCATCTTCAGATCTCTATGCAGATGACACAACATTGTCAGACATCCAAAACACAAAGCATGAACTTGAACTTTCTCTACAGAATGTCCTAAACAAACTGGACAACTGGTGCACATGCAATGGCATGGTGGTTAATACTGGTAAAACTAAAATATTACTTGTCTCAACACACAAAAAAGAGAATAAAACCTGATAGTGATAAACTATGACATAGAAGGATAAAAGATTGCAAATGATCTGTCATGACAGTCTACTTGGTGTTTTGGTAGACAGTCTACTTAGTGTTTTGGTAGACAGTCTACTTGGTGTGTTGGTAGATAATAACTGGACTGAACATATCAAACATATTAGTAAAAAAGTCAATTCAAGTTTATGGCTTCTCAGTAGGATAAGACACTTTCTCCTGGAAAAGCACAGAAAACTATTTTATAACAGTTACATACAACCCTATTTAGACTACTGTAATACAGTATGGGGTAAATCAAATTATAAAAACTTAGCAAAGCTGGCACATCACCAAAAAAGAGCTTTTGAGTTAATATCAATCCAGAAAGAAAGCAAGGAAAACTTAGCTGGTAAGTTAAAAATATTACCTATTAAAAACCGAATATGTTTGAGAAAAGCCAAATTAATGTACAAGTTAAAAATATTACCTATTAAAAACCGAATATGTTTGAGAAAAGCCAAATTAATGTACAGGATAGCCAATAATAGTGCTCCTGAATATTTACAATCACTATTCCAGTATAGGCTATTCGGAAATACTCTCCACCTGTGATCAATGTCTACCAAACATTACAAAATTCCCAAAACAAATAAGTAATTATTTTAAAAAAAGTTTCCAATACTCTGGAACTTTGCTCTGGAATAGTATTCCAGTTGAGATTAGAAATACCCACTCTATTTCCTTTTTCCAAACCCAGTATATCAAGTGGCATTAGAGATGCAGCAAAAAAAAAGTAAATATCTTTGAATGAGGGCCTCAAGATAGATTATTTCCTAGCTAATTAAGTTACCCTCTTTAAATAAAGTCATAATAATAATAACTGGCATATAGCAATAGCAATACTGTATATCCATGCATACAAGTCAGATACCTATAAGGCAACAGGCCTGTGATTGTAGCAATACTGTATATCCTAGCATACAAGTCAGATACCTATCTGGCAATAGGCCTGTGATTGTAGCAATACTGTATATCCCAGCATACAAGTCAGATATCTCTAAGGCAACAGGCCTGTGATTGTAGCAATACTGTATATCCTGGCATAAAAGTCAGATACCTATAAGACCACAGGCCTGTGATTGTAGCAATACTGTATATCCCGGTATACAAGTTAGATACCTATAAGACAACAGGCCTGTGATTATAGCAATACTGTATATCCCAGCCTACAAGTCAGATACCTATCAGGCAACAGGCCTGTGATTGTAGCAATACTGTATATCCCAGCATACAAGTCAAATACCTATAAGGCAACAGGCATGTGATTGTAGCAATACTGTATATCCCAGCATACAAGTCAGATACCTATCAGGCAACAGGCCTGTGATTGTAGCAATACTGTATATCCTGGCATAAAAGTCAGATACCTATAAGACAACAGGCCTGTGATTGTAGCAATACTGTATATCCCGGTATATAAGTCAGATACCTATAAGACAACAGGCCTGTGATTGTAACAATACTGTATATCCCAGTATACAAGTCAGATCCAACTTCAAACTATCCAGACCCTGATGCACCACCACAGACATCGTTTATTTAGAGTCAGAAACATTAGCTTGTTTGAGCTATTCTACCTTGTAAAAAAATGAGTTTATTTACTCCAATAAGTTTCTATTTAAACATTACTTGTCATATGGTGGGTTCCATGTTAAATGTACCCCCTCCTCAAGCCCTACATCTAGTTACAAACAGCCTTAGTTTTATTTTTAATGGTACCCTTTGGGATAAATTGGCCTTTCTTTTCCAGTGTTGGTTGGTAACTAATTCCAAAAAATAGCACCCAACATGTTGAAAAGTAGGACCAGGGTGGTGGTGAATAGACCAAGTTTATTCCTGAAAATAAATCTTCCTATGGAGGGTGAATAGACAAAAATTTACTTTTTAAAAATAAAGCTTTTTACAGAGGGTAAACAGACCAAGTTTTATTTTTGAAAATAAAGCTTCCTACAAAAATGAAAATACAAGCGCCAATAATGCTAAACCATGGTCTCTAAATGAGTTTGCACATTTTTGTTATTTTTTTCTTTTGACATTTGTATTTTCAAATTTAGTTACAGACCAAGCATACTCACTGCTTGTTATACCCCCTGTAGGTAGCGATATGGTTAGGGGAAGGTCTTTCAACTAAAACTTTTATCAACACCTATGTGATATTGCGACTGAGATCATGTAAATTTATTGCGATAAATCCATGAGGAATTGCTTGCGATTATGAGAAGTTGTTTCTTAATGTAATCATATTTATGTCTCCTGAACACCAAGTATGGTGGAGTTTTCTTAACATGTGGGTATCAACACCATCAAAGACAACCAGAAGAAGTTTTCTCGGATCACTTTAGGTATTTGTGTATATTGCTGAGTAACATATATAATATTGGTGTTTTTGTGTCTACCTTAGGAAAATATCTAAGCTGGATTTAATTGTTTGTCTAGCATCCCATCATCATATATTATGAGATTATTAATACATCCATCATCTTCAGATGGAGCATCATCAATATCGGTGATAAGTCAAAAATATCATTGCCGTCCTCATCCAACAATTTTTCTTTTTCATTAAAATCTTTAAGCACATCCTAGCGTTGCTGATCATCCAAAGATGGTGCGACTATATACAATGTATCCCGCTTGAGCCATCTCATTATCAGGTTAAGCAACAACTGTATCTTACCAGACCCAGATGGATCTATGACAATTGCTCTGAGTAAAATTAACCCTAATGGCTAGGTCAGGGAGGCAAATGTTGCTGGTCATAATACTGCCTCATGTAATCTCCCCAACAACAAAGTAATAAGCAAAGATTTATTAAAATACATTTATATTACCTTTTTTTTATAAAAAAAAGAACTGGACGAGAAAAACTTTTATGTTACACCACAATCATACATCACAGCTGCAGATCTGCCAACTCTAAAGAGGCATTCTCGGTAATTCAATGGATATTTTTCAGTAAGTTTGACCAATTTTCAGTAAGGTGTAAAAACTATTAAGAACTCACAACAGGTACAATTTTAATAACCATTACAGTATATAGCTACTAATGTGACTAGTATATGGCACTTTTCCTCTTTCTAGGAAACTTCTGGTCAAACTCCATTTTGAACCTTTCTTCCTCCCTTCTTCCAAGGTATCAACTGACATAGATGATCTGGATTTTGAGTGGGTTTTTTTGCAACAAATGAGAACACCCTCTCACAACCTGCATTTGAATGAGGAACAATAAGTATATTCTTCAACTAGCATCCTTGAGTTTTTAATAATATCCCATTGCTTGTCAACTAGTTTAGTGTTTAAAATCTCAGGATTCAATTCATCTACTTGGTAATTCAAAAACTCTGCGTCCTAGTTGACTCACCAGTTGGTTTCTTTCAATTCAATTCACATAAATCTTGATGGGAAATACATCACACTGCTAAAATCACTCATCTTCCTTTTGACACATCAGCAACTGCACTGTGTTTCAGAAGTTCATTATTCAAGGGAAACCTCTTAACAATGTAATCACAAACACCTGTGTAACGGTCCCTTACATCATTATAGAGTTGACAAAGGATATACAGCTTACTTTCAGCCAAGTATTTTCTAGTTTCTGAACTGAATGTACTAAGTGTATCATCTGACTTTTGTTTCTTAGTCATGATAATCAATATCAGTAAGATCATTGGCTTGTGAAGTTTCTGTAGCTTTACAAATCTGATCAGCAATTGCTTTAATAATAATGTTGCTCTAAGTTTGTGGCTCAGAGACTCCTCCAGTTGCATGATTAAGTTGTACTTATTAAATAATGGAATTATGAGGTCTAGAAATAAGCAATAATTTTTTGTACTCTGGGACTGCAAAGCCTTACACACACTCATAGTATTTTTCTCTCTGTAACAGATTATTTTACTGTCTTTCCAGTTATTTCTAACCAATGTTGTCTAGACAGAGCCTTTTTATCTGATTTCTGTGATTCAGCTTTCTCTAAGGAACCTATCTTGGGTTTTATTTTCTCAGTCTTTCCTGCTGATGCAGACGTGAGAGTAGTATGAGCCTGACTTCTAGATTTCTCACAGCTCAAAGTTTTACTGCATGTACCTGCACTGTTGTTATTTCCTTCTTTTTTACTAGATACATATAGAAGTTTATCTTTGGAACTAGACACCTTCTCTGACATCCTACTTTTGACTTTAGCTCTTTTGCCTTTAACCTTTTGTTTCTTGGTTTCTTTACCAAAATATATTTGCAAGGGTTCCCACTGTTCCAACAGTCTCCTTTATAATGTTCACCAAGAGACAACCATCTTGTTATACAATGCTTCAATATTTTTCTCTCATTTTTCCACAAAGAGTTGGAAGATCTTTCAGTTACATTTGTCTATTCACACTTTTATCCAAATAAAATATGTCCACTAAAAATTCATCAAAACTAAGAGGCAGCATATCAGCCCCCTCTTTTGCTGCTAAATGAATCAAATGGCATAAAGATCCTCTCAGATAGACTTTGGGATTCACATAGTTATATGTCCAAATACATCATTATTGCAACCTGTCATCACTGAAGCATTATCTGATTCAAAGGCAATACAGTTATTCCAACTTACGTTCATCTTTCTCAAATTATCATCCAATAATGTGATTTTTTTTTCTCAATAGAGGCTCCATCACATGTTGGAACAGACAAAACTGCTTCAGTTACAACCCCATCTGTGTTGTCAAAATATCAAACAACAACTGGGTACAGCTTCTCCCAATTATTGCTGCCATCAGTTGATATACTGAAAGGTTGGGATGAAATATTGTTAACAATGCCTTCCTATATTGATTTGCACTGTTGTAATACAATTGCAGTAGTTTTTGTTCTGCCATATTGATAACTATTTGTCACTGACAATTTGGGAAACATGAACTTGAATAGTTTAGAAGCATGGTCCAGCAATTGCAAAATTATGCTCAACCAAAATGTTTGTAAAATATACTTCGGTCTTAATGACCTCCAATTCAGTTTCTGGCACTACAGTTCCAAATACCACAGAGGTCAGCAACATACGACTTGATTTCATTGCAACATATTCTGTTTTTTTCTTTGGAATTCACGTGGTGATAGTCATCTTGCCCACCATGGGAAATGTTCAAGTCAACACGACATAATGTGCAATAAATGTAGTGGTCACCTTTTATACTTTTTCTAAGCATAATCAAGTATCTGAGTAATCTGTTTTATACTTTTGCTTGTTCAAGACTTGTTGTTCTCACCACCTTTGACACAATTTTGTTTGGGAGACATTTTCAGACAACCGGATGACAAAATGAAAAACAAAATCTAGATCATTTGTGCACTTTTCACGAACAAAATAGGCAGGTTTAAAGCATCTGAGGTACCACTGTATAGTAAGTCTGGATCCTTACCAAATTCTACTCAGTCTAAGATGAAACTCTGAATCCCAACACAGAGTTTAATATGAAAATCCAGATCCAGAACAAACCAGAACAAAAAATATCCGGAATAGAAAAAAAAATGATCATATCTCCGTACTTATTGCTATCATTCTGTAAGTTCATAATTTTAGTGTTATTTTTGTAAGTCTTATGGCAAAATCTTAAGAGTTGGCAGGTCTGCAGCTGTATTAATACTCTGTTACACTTAACTGGTCTACATAACGTCTACATTATTATGTTGGGTTTCTTAACCAATATGACAGACTAATCCATTCAATCAATCCAACCACTAACGCACATGGAATGACTTCACTAATAGGTTTAGGGCAAGCACCCATAAGATCCATATAGCAATTGTACCTCAACTGACTTAAGAGATCTGCAACATCCAAAAATGCCAGTAATAGCTCAAAAAATTTAGCTGCAGATTCGTTCAGAAACAACTCAATTATATATTTCTTTTAACCAAATAGCTGCTGAAAATTCCTGATCTGATTTTTCTCCTGACTTATCCTAGTTGTGAAGAAACCTTTATTTCCCCACATGTTCCCAGCAGTGTGGTTTATATATATATAAACTTCGGGAACTCAAATGATCTAATATCTAATCATACAGTGGTTTGCTTCTTTTCTTCATAATGCATACATATCCATTTATAATAACAAATACTCAAAAAAACTTGATGTTATCCAGTGAAATTTGCAAACATTCGAGAAATGAGATAGCATTCAAGTACAAGAAAAAAAATGTCAGTTCCCACTCTTTTTAATCATACGCATTAGTAGCTGATTATTCATGTAAACACTGAAGACAGGGATCATGAAGGCTATCTACAGATCAATACAATTTCAAACTGAATAAATAGATAACTGAAAGCAAATACCATGTTTGATTTAAATATTAGTCATTTCATGAATAAAAACAGCTTTTCTTACTGATCACTAGCATTCATTACTGTATTAAGCAAACAGAACACAAGAACACTGTTATTATTAATTACATTTCATACATATAATGGATGAATAAACAATCAGAGCTGTTCCAGTAAAACATATAGTCCTCCCAGGGATGGCACTTAAAATAAACTTCTGTAGTCTATTATGTTTCAAACTATTTTGATTCTGACAGTGGTAAGTTGATTAGGAAAATCACTTCTTTTGTGGGTTGTGTTAACAAAATGAAAACTCGCTGGTGGGGTTGCCAGAAAAAAACAAACAAACAATATATATTTAAAATCACATCTAACACTCTCCTAGCAGTCTAACATGAATAAAACTTTGGGTCGGAAAATGATGCCAGTACATGTGAGTGCACCTAATTTGTACGAATTTGCATACTTTTAAAGCAGTAATATGTGTTCTGCAAATTATGTCAATGTCGCTGATATAAAATGTGCTATCTCTGGAACATTTTAGTCTCTGGTGCCAATTTATTGTAAATGACAATTCCAAGTCTTGTGCCTATCTACAAATTATTCTCAATTTTATATACAAGCTTAAAGTTTTATCTTCAACAGTGCAAAAAGATTTGTGTGATACAAACACATACACATGGATGGGCATTTATCACACAGATGCCACATCTGATGTAGACTGAGGAGAAGAAACAAAACCAAAAGAAGAGTCCACTGCAAGATTATGAGACAACCACTCTTACATGCAATAGCCCGTAGTCTGACAGGCTGGTGAGCAGGAGACTGGGGTGGGCTGTCAGGACTGGTGAACCCTGGGTACACAGGCTTCTCAAAGGAGTCCTTCTGTACAGTGATGTTGTGACGGAAATCTGTTAAAATATGCAGATATTTTTGGAATCAATTGGAAATTGTACATGTAGAATAATATCCCTTCAAACATATTAACACTGATTTGTCCCTAATGAACTTGAATGCTATATCACCTTGAGGAATACCATTAAAGCAGTTTCTACTCAACTATAAGATTTCTTCTTTTCATTTAAACATGGTGATAAAAAGTCTCATATTCTCATCTCTAACACATCCATCCCATCCCTATGCATATGAAAATCTATTTCACTAATCATCAAAATCCCTAGGGCTAGTCTAATACCTCCAGCTGCAGTCAAAAAGGGATTAAACCCCTGCATCCAATTAAAATTAAACTATTCAAATCTGAACACTGCTGCTACATGATTGAGAACACAACTGGAAATAACTCATAAATAAACAATCTTCTACTGCTGGTCTGAATTTGTACAAATACATCCTTTCCATCAAATACACCTGTAATGACTTCTCTCTTGTATGTAGTCATACTTTTATTGTTAAACTTACAAAGTATCTTTTTGAAGACAATTGTCTCTACCATTTGTGGCTGATGTACAAAGCGCTGCTATTACATGCTATTAGTACACTGGCATTACATACTAAGGGAGACAACTATGAAATCCAATGGATTTCATTAAGACAAAGCACTAATTGATAGGACTAAAATATGAGAACTTGGCTAGCGAATATAATCAGACATCCTAAGAAGCTTTTTGGTGAAAATCCTATCTTGATATGACCATCCATCCTGGAAAAGCAACTAGTGATAAAATTTTCAGGAAGACTGCCAAAACAAACTTCAAATCAGCAAAATTTTCATTTAAAACCAACTAGACATCATAAGAAATCTTCTGTTCAAATCTCCATATAGATATGACCATTCTTCCAGAAATAGCTTTAAGAATATGTATAAAAAGACTGACATGGGAGGCATATAAGATTACCATTTTCATTTTGGAACAACTAAAAATTAGTCTTTAACTGAGAACACCATAATTATGATTAATATCCATTTAGGTGGAATAGTGATAACAAAAATTTCATGATGGCTTCAGCTATATATGCTGTAACGTCTAGACAGCACCACATTCATTTAAAACCAACTAAACACTGGGATGAAGGTGATAAATTTCATGGCTCTCCTCCACATAATTTAGGAGAAACCGTAAAAACAGATATGTACTAATAAATAGACAGATAGCAGACAACAGACCATCCATAAAGTTCTTCTGTTCTATAACCAGTAAAACTACAAACTGCAGAAACACACAATGACTGAATTACAGCTAGTAGTGATGGTGCATCACAAATGACCCCAATATCTAATGTATGCCCAGTTAGAAGATTAGATCACATACATCTCATCCAGCTGCAAGTCAAAAAAGACAACAATAATTGCAAAATACCATGATTTGTACTGGTTTTCATACAAAATCTATATAAAACTGCACAACTAGTTACAAGATTGTGCAATAGATTGATGAACAGGGAGTCCAATAAGAAGATTCCTAAATACAATGAGGCAGTGATATAATAAAACGTAGTCTATCAAATCAGATACAGAAAATAAAGTCAATGTGGTTTTGTTTCTCTAAAGGAAACTAAATCACAATTGATAAAAGTATGTTATGGAATTTGAAAAACAATTAGCTATAATTACAATTAAGTGAATGTCAAATAATGTTTGAAAAGTACCAAATGACCAAACCCTATTAACTTTTACAGGAAAAGCTAAATAAGAAACATCAATCTCTCACCAGAGATTATTATCTATATTTTGAAATAAACCTCTGTTCAATCGTATTTTTAATAAATGTAAAATGATGCAGCTGATAAAACACTGCTGTCAATACACTATGCTGTACCTCCAAATTTTACTTAAACATCCTTAAAGAATGTGGAATATCAGCTTAAATAACTCCAAAATAGGATTGTTTGAAAAAAACAAATGTTTTTTAGCTGCTGAGTTCTAGAAAATACCTGATGGCTCACTGATTCCTTTTCCACCAGCTTTTAAGGCTTTCTGCAATCGACTCTTCTTGAATTTACCTTTACGTTTATTTGGCAAAGGCTTTTGCATTACTTGTTGCAGAATCATTATATTCAGTTCTCGTTCTAATAAGTCTATTTCTCTCTCTGCTATTTCTTGTTCACGTTTCTTCAGAAATTCCTCCTGAAGTTTTTGCTGCAGTGCTGCCTTGGTAAGCTCTTCTTCCCTACTTCTTAATTCCTACAAACAAAAAGAGTTCAGGATTTGAGAATTATCTGATGTTAAAATTCATTAGGTTGAGGATTCGGTTCATGCCTACTTGAATGACAAATTTGGTGGAAATATTTTTTTACTTTGCACAACTATATTACTTAGATTAAATAATGAATAAAATCCCCTACTGTTTTTTTGTTAATTTTACATACTATATAAATCATATGGATACTGCACTCCATTAATATCCCATTCCCATTTTAATACAGGCATCATCATGAATTCCATCTGGTTAATATGTAGCAGAATTAAATGAATTACATAATTCATAATAAAGCAGTCTCACTATAAGACAGTGTACTATGCCTACCATGGATAGAATTATAATGCATAAGTGCCGTAATAAAACTAATAAATAAAACCGTACAAGTATAATATGCCCATCTTGAGTAATTTCCCTCGTGATGGTTTGACCTCAGAGCGAAGACCCAACTATGTAAATTATTGTCTACTAATAATTTCATCCAAATTCACTAGTTCACAAGTCAAAGACTTGCAATATGTGTTATAGCCTGAACCTCTTTGGGCTGGTACACAACACTACATCCGGTCATGAGATATATTGATTTTCAAGCATTATTTCTTAAAATTTAAAAGTTACAACCTGGATATAGTTTCAGGTCCTGCAGTTAGTTTCTTTACTTAATGACCTTAACCTCAAAGATAGAACTTGTAACCTTGTACATTACATAACTATTCAAAGTAGATACACTGTGTAAAGTTTCAAAGACCTGTGATAACAAGATAGATAACAAGAGAACATGTGTAATATTCAACTTTCCACAATGATCATATTTTGTTAAATTTTCTTTTCAAACAACATTCTAGGAAGCTGTAAATATTCAACTAAATTTTGATAGATGAAAATGTCACCCAATAACAACAGATGGAAATACTTTAGTGTAAAAAAATTTACAATGAATCCAGTTTTGTCAACTTATAGTGTAAATATCATAAATAAAATATTCTTTCTTGGTTCCAAATGTAAAAAATGGCATTCTATTGTCATAGCCATATCCATGAACTATTCTGTGAAAACCTATTTGGGTATTTCTGAAGAATCAAATTAAGTGCCATGTTTTGATTTCCAACTTATGAAAGTATCTGATGTATTGTTACATTCTATTAAAAGTAGACCTTTTCTGTATTATTTGCATTTTTCATATCAAATCAAATAAAGAGGATGAAATAAAAGAAAAATTAACAGCTAGGACTCATGGTCATGTGTCAGGTTAACTAATTTCAACTGATCATATTTAACACTGTTGTAAATATATTAGGTAAATAATGTAATTAAATTACCTTAAATTAACCTACTCAATTCACAACTGTGATCAATGCAATGCAAAAAGCATAATTAGTACTTGGTTTATACAAAGCTTTGTTTCAGTGATTAGATTCATTAAAAAAAGTGCAGTGAAATTAGGATTCCTAAATTTACTCAAGAGATTTCCTTCTGTATGAGAAGTTTTACTATTACTTCAATGAAATATTTATTTAACATAATTACAACAATTTTAAAAAATCAAGTTTCAGCATTGACTGTTGCTTCATGAATTAAATGTCCCTAGTTTTTTTTCTCTTCAAAACTGATTTTAATTTGTTGCTGAATCAACAACAAAATGATGTAATACAATGTTTTTGAGTATATATTATGGTTGTCGAAACCTCTTGGAATAATATTGTTAACAATCTTTCAGAGGGTGGGTATCTTAATTTTCAAGATAATTTATAGAAAAAGAAAAGCAAAAAAAAAATCATCAGAAAAGCAATTTGTTTGAAATTTATTCCCAATATGATTCCAAAACTAGTATTCAGCTCAAACTCAACAGTTTTATTATGTCCGGGGCAGTTCTGGACCCTGATGTGAGAGTTTTTGAGGAAAAGGCATAATATGAGAAGTCTTCTAATGAAAATCTGATGCTGACATGGCACTCCATTAAAAAGCAGACCTGCCAAACCCGAAAAGTCTGTCTCAGTATGGAAGTTGATTATTTCCACAAGTTTGTCCAGGCTTCAGTAAAGTGTAACAAAATAATATAAACTGATATTGTAAAGCTGGAAAACATAATTAAAAGTTTGGTATTTGAAACATGCAGGCACAATAAACATTATGTTCAACTAAAAATTTTGTAAAGTACACTTAGACTTTATTTACCACTAGTACAGTTGCACAAGTTTTAATTCCAAACTCTATACAGCTCAAGAGAATTATTTTCCTTTTCATCTTAAACATGCATCACTTGCTAGATGCTATTTTTTTTTTTAAAAAAACCCATCTATAATCAACAGTTTGATCATGCAGATGCTTCAGCATGAAAAAAAGGTGCAGTTTAAAGCATCTGATTTGCTGCTGTAAAGTTGGTCTAGTTGCCTGACTAATTCCACTAATTCCTATTAGAAACCTAGATCCAAATCAGAGCTGAACAAATTATCTGGATTTTTGGCAACAATCATTTATCCATATTTTTTACTTTTATGCCGTAAGTCTGTAATTTAAGGGTAGTTTTCATTAAGTCTTATGGATTGGCAGGTCTGAAGAAAGAGTAGCAATAACAAGAGTCTCATGAAGGCCACCATGATGGTCATACTCAATATCAGATTGCCACCATTTTCATTCAGAACCAAAGAGGTCACAAAAAAGCTTTCCATAGATAACAACATTCCATTTACGTGTGGCCATAACAATATTTTCAATATGGCTGCCATGGTGGCCATAATGGATGTCAAGTCAGCATCATTTTTAATATAAATTAACTAGAAATCATAAGTCTTTAGTGAAAACTCCATGCTGACACCATTCATTGTGGTAGCCATACTGGATGTCAACGCAGCTTCCATTATCATTTAGGGCAAACTAGATGAATGCATGTATGTGTGCTCTAATTTAACAATCCTCAAGGTAGTTTAGGAGGAATAGCAATAACAGTTTGTGCTAACAGACATAAGTACACATAACAAACATCAGGCCTTTTGGTCTGTGACCAGCTCACAGCAATAACAATAACAAACCTTTTCCCTGCTCCTAAGCTCATCAAACATTTGTTCAATTTCAAGCTTCCAGTCTTCCTGCATCGTGTGGAATGATTCTTGGGGTGTGTTCATAAATGGGGAAGCTGCTATCTCATCCAGACGCTGCAGAATGTCATAGAAAGTTGGGCGAAAATGAGCCTCCTGATGCCAACAATCTACATTCAAAATAAAAAAAAGGGAAAAATTGAAATGTCCATATGCCGTGCAATACACCTGCCAATATGATGCAAACAAATAAAAATAAAGCAAGGGACATAAAACCATAAAATTATACCTGCAAATGGTAATAATTGAACTTCTCAATGTAAAAACTTGTCCCTGATCTAATTTGAATGCATCAAGTCCTTCACATGTTACAGAGTGAAACAAAATTGAATAGCAACATTTCAAGTCAAATGGGCCATAACACCATCTAATTTTGATGGCAAATGATGAAACTCAATTTGGCCTGGGTATTTGCAGTGAATTTTAATTTAATGAATTTCTCAGCAAACTTTATTTCAATGTCTTTCAAAAGTTAACAAGTGAAAATGAAATTGATGGGCAAAGTTCACTCAAACTTAATAAACATCTGCTAGAAAATGGTGAAAATCAAACAAGAATGCAGTTTCATATCAAATTTGATTCCACATCATTAAATCTTTCTAAGATGAAAGAAAACTAAGCCAATGTACAAAGTCAAGCAGCAGCTTTAACTCGGTAAAATATTTTAGAAAATAGAGAAAATCAAACCTCAGAAACAACACTGAAAGGCAAATTCTAAGTTAAACAAGTAGCTGTAACTCTAAAAATGATTTGCTGGAAAAGGGTGAAAATCAAACTTGAGCCAGGTCCTTACAATAAGAAATCTCAACCCAAATTGTATTTCAATAATTCTGTCCTTCAAAATTCTTTAACTGTAACAAAATTGAAAGGCAAAGTTCTAGTTGGCCATACTGGACATCAAATCAGCATCATTTTTTTAAACATCAACTATATATCATAAGAAGTCTTTTTTGTGTAAACACCATATTGACATGACTTCATTCAAGAGTAGCCATACTGAGATTTTCAAGATTGTCACACTGGACATCAGCTAGACACCATTTTCATTCAGAACTAGACATCATGATTATTCTTTTAGTGAACCCCATATTGATATGAGTATCCATTCAGGAGGAACAAAGATAAAGAGATTTTCAAGATGGCCACCATCGTGGTCATATAGGATATCAGATCTGTACCATTTGGACAACAGACAATGGAAAACTGACCACCCTATAAGCTTGTCTGATCTATGACCAATAGAACTAATAATGCCTAATACCAATTTTGATTTCAATCCATCAAGTCTTCCAAAAGAACCAATAATATCAATCTTGATTTCAATCCATCAAGTCCTCCAACAGAACTAAAAATACCAATCTTGATTTCAATCCATCAAGTCCTCCAATAGAACCAATAATTCTAATCTTGATTTCAATCCATCATGTTGTTCAATAGAACCAATAATACTAATCTTGATTTCAATCAATCAAGTCTTCCAATAGAACTAAAAATACCAATCTTGATTTCAATCCATCAAGTCTTCCAACAGAACTAAAAATACCAATCTTGATTTCAATCCATCAAGTCCTCCAATAGAACCAATAACACTAATCTTGATTTCAATCCATCAAGTCCTCCAATAGAACCAATAATACTAATCTTGATTTCAATCCATCAAGTCCTCCAATAGAACTAAAAATACCAATCTTGATTTCAATCCATCAAGTCCTCCAATAGAACCAATAACACTAATCTTGATTTCAATCCATCAAGTCCTCCAATAGAACCAATAATACTAATCTTGATTTCAATCCATCAAGTCCTCCAATAGAACTAAAAATACCAATCTTGATTTCAATCCATCAAGTCCTCCAATAGAACCAATAACACTAATCTTGATTTCAATCCATCAAGTCCTCCAATAGAACCAATAATACTAATCTTGATTTAAATCCATCAAGTCCTCCAATAGAACCAATAACACTAATCTTGATTTCAATCCATCAAGTCCTCCAACAGAACTAAAAATACCAATCTTGATTTCAATCCATCAAGTCCTCCAATAGAACCAATAATACTAATCTTGATTTCAATCCATCAAGTCCTCCAATAGAACTAAAAATATCAATCTCAATCCATCAAGTCCTCCAATAGAACCAATAATACTAATCTTGATTTCAATCCATCATGTTGTTCAATAGAACCAATAATACTACTCTTGATTTCAATCAATCAAGTCTTCCAATAGAACTAAAAATACCAATCTTGATTTCAATCCATCAAGTCTTCCAACAGAACTAAAAATACCAATCTTGATTTCAATCCATCAAGTCCTCCAATAGAACCAATAATACTAATCTTGATTTCAATCCATCAAGTCCTCCAATAGAACTAAAAATATCAATCTTGATTTCAATCCATCAAGTCCTCCAATAGAACTAAAAATACCAATCTTGATTTCAATCCATCAAGTCCTCCAATAGAACCAGTAATGCCTAATACCAATAATGATTTCAATCCATCAAGTCCTCCAATAGACTAAAAATACCACTCTTGATTTCAATCCATCAAGTCCTCCAATATAACCAATAATACTAATCTTGATTTAAATCCATCAAGTCCTCCAATAGAACCAATAATACTAATCTTGATTTCAATCCATCAAGTCCTCCAATAGAACTAAAAATATCAATCTTGATTTCAATCCATCAAGTCCTCCAATAGAACTAAAAATACCAATCTTGATTTCAATCCATCAAGTCCTCCAATAGAACCAATAACACTAATCTTGATTTCAATCCATCAAGTCCTCCAATAGAACCAATAATACCAATCTTGATTTCAATCCATTGTCATTCAATAGAACCAATAATACTACTCTTGATATCAATCAATCAAGTCCTCCAATAGAACTAAAAATACCAATCTTGATTTCAATCCATCAAGTCTACCAACAGAACTAAAAATACCAATCTTGATTTCAATCCATCAAGTCCTCCAATAGAACTAAAAATATCAATCTCAATCCATCAAGTCCTCCAATAGAACCAATAATACTACTCTTGATTTCAATCAATCAAGTCCTCCAATAGAACCAGTAATGCCTAATACCAATAATAATTTCAATCCATCAAGTCCTCCAATAGAACTAAAAATACCAATCTTGATTTCAATCCATCAAGTCCTCCAATAGAACCAATAATACTAATCTTGATTTCAATCCATTATATCATTCGATAGAACCAATAATACTACTCTTGATTTCAATCAATCAAGTCCTCCAATAGAACCAGTAATGCCTAATACCAATAATAATTTCAATCAATCAAGTCCTCCAATAGAACTAAAAATACCAATTTTGATTTCAATCAAGTACTCCAATAGAACTAATAATGGCTAATACCAATAATAATTTTAATCAAGTACTCAACAGAACTAAAAATACCAATCTTGATTTCAATCCATCAAGTCCTCCAATAGAACCAATAATACCAATCTTGATTTCAATCCATCAAGTCCTCCAATAGAACCAATAATACCAATCTTGATTTCAATCCATCAAGTCCTCCAATAGAACTAAAAATACCAATCTTGATTTCAATCCATCAAGTCCTCCAATAGAACCAATAAGGCCAATCTTGATTTCAAAAACTGAACTTGACCTAGCTCTTCTCACGGTAAAACTTCAATACAATTGAAAATACTTCGAAATGACAACTTACATAATGAAAAAATGATCACACACAAATAAAGTCATGTAGCATAATGTACATACATTGTAAGGTATCTGTATCATATGACAATAAACAATGGTTTTTTAGAGACACCTCGTATGTTGTGGTATTATTAATATCTGTTGCAATTTTATTGTTTTTTTTAAAGGTTACTCAACTCCAAATGGCCAACCATTCTCCTGTCATCACAATTTCCACTGGAGCACCCATTTATTAAGATCCTAAATCCAGTCCTTGCTGGCTATAAAGCCAGGAGTCACAAGGACCATGTATCACTGATATTACTCCACTGGAACATGTTAAAAGGCAAATAATGTAATAATAAGGCAGTTAACTTAAACTGACAGACACCCATTTCAGGACAATATCCACATATCTGGTTGAAACTGGTGGTATCTGACATCTTGTTTATCTGTACTTCACCTAAATCAAATATTGTACTGGCATTTTTTTCATATTAAAATGAAAGATGTTAATACTATGACTATCAAATTTACTCCAATATGGTCAGTGCATCATAAAGTCATTTAATGAAATATTGTGTTATAATATATATATATATATATATATATATATATATATATATATATATATATATATATACATATATATATATATATATATACATATACATACATACATACACACATACATACAGTGTACTAGCAACATAATCATACATTGCTCTGTTTTCACATGGCTAATCTGGAAGCACACTGGTTGGTATGGCAGCACATGTTGCTAGGGGTGTTAATCTGGGCATAATTCTGGCAAAGTATGTCATAAAAAAATGTTTATACCATAATTATTGTAAAGTGGCTGACCAATCTTAAATAAAGACAACAAAAACATGTTTTCTACCTGTTTGCTAAAGAACCAATATCATTGTGGTTCCAAACCAGACAAATTCTTATGGACTAAGTCCTATGAAACATTTCTACCTGGTGTAATCTAAATCTGCCTCAGCTGTTTTTAACAAGAAATCCAAAATAGGTGTTACCATCAAGTTGCTATGGAAGCCACACTGTTGCTAGGCTAACCATCCCAACTGCAATTCTGGTAGATTATGTCCTGTGAAAAATTCCTACCAATTTTATGATCAAAAATGGTTGGTTCTTCTGAAGAAAAAGTTGAAAATAGGTTTTCTACCTAGCTCCTATATAAGCTAGTGTTGCTTCAGAAATACTCAATAAAATAAATCTGGCAGGACCTGTTATACAAATAATCACAAAATTGATCCAAATTGGCTCAAATGTTCCAGAGAAGCTAACGCTTAAGCATCCATCCCAAATGTAATTCTGGTAAAATATGTCCCTTAAAAAAATCATACGTCAACTCAAAGTTGGCTTAGCCATTCTTATGAGATGTTGAAAATAGGTTTTCCACCAAAGTGCTATATAGAAGCCACCTTTATAGTAGGAAACCACCCATAATACAAAATCAGGAAGGACACACCAAATTTAATCAGAATTGGCCATCTGTTCTAGTGAAGCTGCAAAAAGAATTTCCACATGGTTGCTAAATATGGCAAACTACTACATAATTTTGATAAAGCATGCATTCAAAATTGGCTCAGCTCTTCCTAAGCAGTAGTTGAAAATAGGTTTTCCATGCGATTACCACTTCATTCCCAGGATAGAAAACTGAACATAATTTTTACACAGCATATCATACCAAACTTTCCTAACTACTCTGATCAAAACTGGCTCAACTGTTATTGAATAAAAGCTTAAACAGGCTTTCTAAATAGTTGAACAAAAGCTTAACAGCACATCTCCTAAGAAATATTCATACCAAAATTGGTCAAGCCACTCGGGAAAACAGTTTTCCATTTTGGTTTCTAATGAAACTGGAAACCATGCCACTGCTAGGGAAGCCACCCCTAATGCAATTTTGGTAGAAAATATCCTGAGGAACATGTCTACTGATTGAAACTGACCCAGTGAATTTTCAAATGCTAAGAATATTAGCGTTAAATGATGGCAGCAAATAATGTGTTGAATGCAGGACCTTACCGACAACACTTGGCTTAATAACAGATGAGCTACAAATGGTGTAGAATTCCCAAAGGAAAAAAAATCAATGGATCTATTTTAGTAATATTTTAAGCCAGTAACATGAGTAGACCAGATGCAAAACTTTCTCCAACATTCTAAAATAACAATAAAACACAAATACAGACAAACAAAGCTCCTTCAATTTTATTGAATATTATTTCTGGCTTCGTTGTGGTTGCTAAAAAATGCTGATTTCAAGCCCAAGCATAGATTGACTCTCCATGTTTCTTTGCCATTAAAGATATGCCAATACCCTTCCAATTTTTTCACTTCGATATTTTGAGTAGCAGTAATAACAGCATTTTCACAAAGTTCACTAATTTCTTAAAAAGACAATTTCCTACAAGACCATTCTATTAAAAATATATATACCATCTGATCATTTGAGATCAGATGTCAAAATTTATTATATTACCAACTACATATAAAACCATCTTGGTTCCAAATTAATATATAAATTAACTGGACTTTCCTTATGAGACAGATGACACAACTTTTTGTCCAGATAGAATTTAGCACCAGAAGTTCCAATAATGGCCAGAACTGCTGGTAACCAAAAGGTCTGCCCCTCTCCCCAAGGTGGCATCATCTGGACAGTGGTCTTTTATTTACCCAGCTCTTTCATTATACAGTGTTTCCCCATGGCTCCCAATGGCAAAGGACACTGTGCCCAATCAAATCAATCTGGGAGACATACAACATTTTAAAGGAACAAAAGGAAGTTTAGTAGATAGCCCTTGATGTACAAGAAGTCTTATAATAATGAGATTTGCTGTCAGTTCTACCACCATAACTTTGCAGACTGCACTATCATCTTTTCCTTAGAAATTTACATTTTAAAATAAACATTTTATTAAGTGCTGAAGTGAGTCATAAAAACACCTGAAATGAGCTACACAATGAAACATGAAACTTTCTTTTCTGGATCATTATCACATTCATTGTTTGCAGCATTTATTATAACAATTATTTTCTAAATCACTATTATTTCCAAATTAATACTTCATTCATTAAACGACAAATTATGTATTTTGCATAAATTTTAAGTCCCTTCTACCATTAATTCAAGTTAAAAATAAATTAAATTGTCAATGCCTTAGGCATGCTTTCAACCTCAAAAATATGTACACTTGTAGTCAGCAAATACTTCACATTGCAACTCAGCTGACAACACCTTGGATTGCCAGATAAAATGTTTTAAAATGGATTGCCATCTCTTGGTTTTCACCACCTTAAGTAATTTAAGCCATTACTAGGGCTAACATTAACATAGACGCTCATAATAAAAGTAGTATGCGTAATGCGTATTGTTTTCCTCTAACAATAATGATGCCCAAGTAATGCCATGAGGTCAAGTTGTGCAGAAAATTCAGAAATAAATCTGCCGGAAACCTTTGGTCCTGCACTCAAGGGACGTAAGGTCTGAATGAATTATATGCTCTTTAATTTCCAAGTGCAAATGCAAAAAAAGCTTTAGCTACATGGCTTCTATTACCATATCCTGACAGTAAGAACTGCTTATCCAACATAATTGGTATCTATTATTACTTAAGTTATATTATTTTATAAAGTTGAATGTGGAAAGTCATCAAATAAAATATACAAAGAAATCTGAATAAATTTGATTTGCTGATATAACTAATGTTTGGATCAAACAATTATTACTGTTGTTTAATTAAATCTACCAATATATATATATATTCACATATACACTGAGGTCTTGTGACAGGGACTTCCTTATTCAAACAATGAGCATAAAAATTTTCAAACCTGCAAGTCTCTGACTTCCAAATTTTGAAAAGTTAACGAAAGCCATGCCACATGTTAAATAAAAACCACTTTATGATGGTCCACTGAGTGGAAATTTTTATTTCTGTAGTTTTTGACAGGGAGTACATCACATCTCACCTGACATGAGCTTGGCAAAGAGATTGGGACACGTAGAGGGAATGGGTAGGGTTAATTTGTTGACTGCCACACCATATGCCACACCCAGTGCATCTATGCCCTTGTAGGGTGTCTCTCCTGTCAGAAGTTCCCATAAAACCACACCATAACTGCAAATAAAATGTAATTTTTTAAAAATTTTTAGGCATAGATGGTTTCAGACAACTAACTACATGAAAAAAACCTCAATAATCATAAGTTATATATAGTTTGTAATAACTTAAAATAATTTATCAGTAAAACCATAGCAGTTATACAAGAAAGCTGGGTAAATTACAAACTCTATACCTTCTAAAACTAGCAAAATAAATGTATATATTTTAATGATCAAACAAAAGTTTCTTTTCATAAGCCCATGCTGGCAGGGCCTGTTTGGGTTATTAAAACTGGCATTCTGTTTAAATAACAAAAAAAAAAAAAAATTAGAAATGCCTCCACATGGCATGGGTGGCAGTATATATGATGCAACTGACAGACAAAGACCAAAGTCAAACTGGAGCTAGAACTGAAAAATTGCCAAATATGTTGAAAATAGAATGTGACTATAAGCATCCTTAATAGTAAACCTCTTACCAAATTTGGCAAGAGTTACACAGTGAAATCTTGAGGGCAAAGTTCTAAATCACACTAGGCTTACAATTCCATAAAACTTTCCTGAAAATGAAACTGAAGTTGACCTAATTTGTCACATGTGACATGATGTAAAGGAACAGACAGACATGAATATGGCAGGTAGCTGTGTCCAAGACAGACATGAATATGGCAGGTAGCTGTGTCCAGTTTAACGAGTGGGTGTAAGCAATGATTATTTAGCTTAACTTTACTTCCACTAGTCTCCAGTAGCTACTGTAAGCATTATCAAACTGAAATACTGTATTCAGAATAAGTGATCCTGACCTTTTTTTTTCAACTGTTATTTTATACTTTTATCTTTACAATTTATGTTTTACTACATTGCCTGTCCTCTTCTAACATGTTGTGAAACCATTTATCTGCCTACCCATTCACCCACCTACCTAACATGATAGGTCATACAAGACATCAAAAAATAAAAATGGAATATTCTTTTCTATTCTCTCTGAGATGATGTGACAAATTGACAAGAAACAGATAATTGTTAATTATTTTAATTTTTGGGGAACCCCCACTGGCGAGTGGCTCACTTTTACAGATCAGTGACATCTCATCTGTCTGCATGGGTTCGAGTTTTTGGCTCAGCTGACATGGATATGTGATAGTGACCTTTGGCTTTTTGAGCTTTGTAGTAACCAAGATGCATCCAGCTATCAAATTTCTTGGTTGAAACTTTTAACACAAAATGTGAACAAATTCACAGAGATCAAATTTAGGTTATTTTGTCATAAAGACTATAACTTGTGAAGATGCATGCACTCACCAAGTTTACTGATTCTAGGTATGGCAGTATGGATATAACAACCAAAAACTTTTGTAGTCATGAGCTTAATGCAAAAACTTAAAAAAGATACAATGTACTTAAAAAGATACAATGTACTTAAAAAGATACAATGTACTTAAAAAGATACAATGTACTTAAAAAGATACAATGTACTTAAAAAAAGATACAATGTACTTAAAAAGATACAATGTACTTAAAAAGATACAATGTGCTTAAAAAGATACAATGTACTTAAAAAGATACAATGTACTTAAAAAGATACATGAACTTTTATTTTAATTTTATGTGGTAGTAATGTGGTAGTAACAGAGACTGCATATAAACATCAACTTCATGATTACAGCATGAACTATTTTAAGAAATTAACACAAAGTTGGTAAAGTATAAAATATGGCTGATATTGACCAACTACTGTAATGAGGGATGCTCATACAGATGCATTCCTAAGTTTCGTGATTTTAAGTTAGTATTCACACATATTGCCCTAGTATGAAGATTCTGGCATAAATAGTGCTTAAAAATGAAATTAAATGCATGATGCATGAAATATAGGTCACAGTGACCTACTTCTGTTGTGACAGTATAGTACTAATCAAGGAAGTATCTACTCGACAACTTTCCTGAATCTAGGTATACTAGTATGCATCTATAGTGCTAAAGTCCTACCTGGACATGAGCTAAATGAAAAACCTTAACCTCAGCCAGTAAAATGTGAATTGTAGGTCACAGTGATGGGGGGGCATAGTATGATACTAATAGAGAAGCATACAATCATCTAGTTTGATGATTCTTGCATCAGCTTAACTTCTGAAGAAAAACAAATGCCAACACTTAATGTATGAGGATAAATGTAGTCTTTTCAGTGAGAGGGAGGGAACTCTGTGAGGAAAATGCCCTATGACAAATTCATCCTCCCATTAGTGTGAAGAGATTCCACCAAAATATTCTTTTTGCCAGGAAAGTGGCAAACTCGAAAAGCAATTCCTTTTTAAGTTACCTGATGATGGGAGTTCCAAACCTCCACAAGGAGAAAGGTATATTGAGTGCTCCCTTGTCTCCTGTGCAATTGTTATGACTCTATGGTCTTCAACTAAATGGAGAGTGAAAACCAACAAGTGTTGTAAAATTCAACAAATAATATTATTTCCCTAGAATAGAAAGTGAAAATGTTAAAAGATATTAAAATATTCTGAATTAAATCCCAAATAGTTCTAAAAATTCAACCACAAGTTCAAAAGTATGAAGTATTCTGAATGACTGACTGGTGTTCCAAATAATTCCTATTTTGAATGTGCTGATCTACTAATAGAATCAAATGTGTTAATGTGCCAACATTCTTGATATATCACAATGACATAATCCAAAATGTGCTTGAATGAATTAACAATAATCCCAAGAGTGATTTACTCTGAAATCAAAAAGATTTTTGTAATTCCAGTAAATAATTTAAATCATGTCAAATAAAAACTGAAGACTAATTTCACTTTGAATGTAAAGATAAGAATGAGTAATTCTAATATAACCAATCTTAATATAAAAACCTAAGCCACAATTTGAGAACCATGACGATGGTCAAAAGTACATTTCCAGAGCATTCTGTCATCTTAATAGAAATTTCCATCAAACTGTACACAAAACTCATTTCTTGAAAATTCTAAGGTCAGATCAAGGCTGTTATAACTCAAACTTAGTCAACATGTTTACCCTACATGACATTAGCCATTACCCTCAATTATTGATAAAGATCAATCACACAAAAAATATTCTATAAATTTAACTTATAATCATGGAAAAAAGCCAACCAACAATATAAATTGAATATTCATAACAATATGTCACCAACAATATGTTGTCAGAGGAAACCATCACACAGAAACATTTCATTTAGTGGATTCATACCCAAACAGCTATGAACAAGGCTCTCATATCCAAATTATTGATGTAGAGAGTAGATTCTTCCCAGGGTAATGAACCCTGAGAAAATGAGCCCTTCCAGCAGGAGATGAGTACCCCACCCTGAATCTGACAAGTCTGTAAACAGGCAGGAGTTGAGTTCCAAGGACGGGGTGGATAGGGTCCCTGATCCAAAACTAGTCTCACCCAGTTGTCCACCAAATCAGTTGTAGAAATCCAGGTCTACTGCAGAGTTCAAGGTCACCAGCAGAGAGACCAAACAAAGTACTGCCAACATGGTCATGACACAATGCTGAGATGAAGTGATTTCTCTAAGTTTAACAGCTCAGCCTAGTGGTCATGGGCCAACCAAGAGACAGATCTATTGTAATGTACTCTAGCCAGCCACTGGGGATCAAACAATCATCAAACTGTTGGAGGATTGGGGTACTCAGTGGTTTTAAATAGGCTGCATCTACTCCCATGACCCTAGCAAAAGCTCTAGGTGCATAGGCTAGCCAAACAGCATAGCTCAAAATTGGTAAACCCTCCAAACCCATGCAAAACCAGAGATCCTTTCTGTATGGAGGAAAACTTGAGATACACATCCTCAAGACTAATGGAGACCACCAAATGGCCAGGTCTTGTGGCATTCCCAACTGAGGCTGTGGTCTCTATTAAATGGTCATAATTAGATGAAACTTGGGAACCAGGAAAAATCTTGGAGTAGAAGACCAGAAATTGGTTGCATAACACCCTCTCTACTGTATCCTTCCAAAGAAGGGAGTGAACCTCTTCCTTTAAGTGCACCAAAAATAACTAATGGAAGAAATTAGAAATTAGGGGACCTTCCTAGAGGGTAATCCCAAACTGAGGCCAGCAGTTAAGTTTTTATGCCAGAAAGTACCCAATGATTGACCATTATGCCAAACAAAGCCTCTGAAAAAAAGGTTGAGTCTGATGCCAACAGGAATCAATTATGCAGAGAAGGAGCGAGTCCCTAGGGCTGTCCACCATTGTCCTTAGGAAAGCGGTAAGGACACACAAACTTCCTCTCTAAGCCAGCAACCTTCTTGAACCCACCTGCCAAGAGGGAGCTCTGAGGAGCCATTGGAGATGAAGATTCCTCTTTATCCCAGATAGAATTTCATTCAATACTATGAAATGGATTGTAGGACAGAATGTCTTTCAACAAAAAGTTATTGAAAGAAACTCAAAAATATGATTTTCACAGTTATGAAAAAGGTGTAGGACAAAAAGTCACAGAAGTGATTTTGACTGTTATAAAAGAAGTTTATGATCAAAATTGACAGCAGAATGTGATAATTATTTTATTGGAGTTAGGATAAAGATGTCCTACTTTATTCAACAATTTTTAATTTTCAATTTATGCTTTAAGGCTAAAAGTGATAAATACATTTACTGATGCAATATATGAGACATTTATATTGTGTTCTTTCACATTATTTGCAGCATGTTAACATATTCTATAATGATTTGTCTTTTCAAACCTAGTTTTTGTACATTTATAAATATTTACCTGATAAATTATTATCAAAACCAACCTTTCCTGCATTACCTAGAATTTGATAAAGAGGGAGAGCAGACATTTGCTTCTATTGTACCTATCATGCAACTTTGTTTACACAGTAATTAAAGAAACAAGCCATGCAGCCAATTGCTACATTCTTATTAATATCACTCTTCTTGTATTGCTCACCTGTATGCAAACCAAAAATCAACTGCTAAATTATTGCCAAAACCATACCTTCAAATCTTACACAACTGATCTACATTTTGTGTAAAATGTTTTTCATAATTAATGTTACCATTTTATAGCATTAAATATTTTCAAGTATGACATTTTATTATGTTTGTGCTACATGTTCATCATAATAAAAATATGAATTGTGACTTTCAGTCCTGTGTTTTTTGTGAAATTTTGTCCATAACTTTTTGTCCTGTGACTTTCTGTCCACTTACCGTTAATATGGGAGGGGGGAAATAGGAAACAATTCCACTGAAACCAAACAGACGTACAAAATTAAAGGCCATTTATTATACAAAAAAATACTATTATATCTAGCACAGATACCTATTTCAAAACAAAGCTGGGGCCTCTAGTGGACCCGAGTGGTCTAAAGCTGGTCTAAAGCGCTCTTTCCATTGCAGATCACTGCCATTTCACCTGTCTACATAGGTTCAGTAAGATTAGGTGAATGTGGATATGTGAGAAAGCTTGCCGGTAACTTTTAGTGGGATGATGGTTCCTTCAGTGGATTTCCCAGTTTCTCCCTTCACCATTAATAGGGCTGCCATGTATAGCCTAGCGTGTGCTAAAAAATGGTGTTAAGCCCCAGAACAACAACAACAAAACAAAGTTTGCATTAATAGTAGGCATTTAGGTTGGAAAAGGTTCCAATATACTACACCATGGTGGAGAGGGCTGATATTTTAGTGCTCTGTCCTAGTGACATCTATTGGATTTCATGCATTGCCTCCATTGGGATGTAATGCCAATAGCGTTTAACAATAGCACATTTGTACATTGGCCTAAAATGTTGGAGACATTTGACTTTAACAGGATACTTTAAGTTTGACATCAAAAGTGTGACTATGAACTAGCTTTGGTTCCCAGATTTTTGACATTTGGAACAGTTTTGCAGTTTTTATCATGTGGATTTAAAGATATGTACTGTACCAAAAATATTATATTTGTATGAACTGAAAATAATACCTACAAGTTTATCTCCTACCAAAAATATTTAGGCAATTACACTTTTTCATCACTTTCACCTGTCCATTTGGTAATATTAAACTTCTCACATGACCAAACAAGCAATCTGAAGTATATGTTTCAAGCTGTTGGTTACAGAATACAGCATTGGTGTTTACACGAGTTTCTGTAAAAACAGAAGTTTATTATAAGACAAAAATATGTTTCCTACTGTCTTTTCTACGGCACTGGATTAAAATTAGGCTAGGCAGGTTCGTTTAGTTTGTATAATTGTTGCATTTTTTGTTTGCTTGTGTTTTTGTTTTTTAAAGTCATTTTTGCTATAAACGAGGGAGAAAAAATGCTATAGGAGAAAAAAAACGCTAATTTTCCTCAATAAATAATGTGTGCAATGTATGTAAACTTGAATGGTGCTTTTTGTTTTAAAATATACAATTCACTCATGCTGCACTGTCCAAAAGATACATTAAAAATAAATATTAATTTTCACGCAATTTTTATAACAATTTTTTTCTCTTATTTCATTCTTCACTTTTCAATATGCTACTTCACTTACAATACAATAGACATATCTCCAACAGCATGAATATCACTAGTAAAAATGCTATCAGTCTTGACACTTCTAGTGAACCAAGGTTTTGTCCTTTTTTTTATATATAGTCATAAAATACAATTATCATATAACTATTTTTCATAGATTAAATGAAATAATGTGCATAATATTCACAGTGCTATACAAGCAAACATCTTGTTGGTACATACCTCCACACATCACTGTGTCGAGAGAAGGTGTTATTTTTTATGACTTCTGGTGCCATCCATGCATACGTTCCTGCAGCACTCATTCTTGTTGTTCTATACATTTCCCGTGCCAAACCAAAGTCTGTAATTTTAAGTGTCTTGTCACTGAGGTCTTCATTGATAATTTTCTCCTTAATCAGAACTGAAAAGAAATAGGAAAATATATTAAATAATTATGGATATTCAAATTACTGGGTGAAACAAACAACTGCTGTTTGCAAGTAAAAGTGTGTAAAAAAATTGATGCAAAAATGAATTTACATTCAGAAATGTGATAAGCAAAGTGGTGGCCAAAGGAATATTTGTTATAAGGCATCATTTCATGTCATAATTATACACGCTAGATTTTTAAGACTTTTTTTTAAAAAACTGGAACTGTTGGGAAATCAGAAAGTTTCAATACAAATAGTTTTGTTAGCAACCCAGATAATGCAAAAGAACAAGATGTTCTCATGAGATCTGGGAAGAGTATTCTGTAATGAAAGGGCATATAAAGCAGCCAAAACTGTAGACACCTGTTTCTGAATGGAAGATTCCATATACTGCAGCAATTATAAATCAGCATGTTTAACATATTTGGCAAAATATGTGGAATGAAAACACAACAATAATAAGGTTAAACTAACTGTAGATGAGCGTATCTACAGAACAAATCAGCTGGATGAAATTATGTTGTGCCAATAATGTATCTATCAGACATAGAAACTGAGTTGTACATAAGATCCCCAAGGATGAACCTCAATCAGAGTGTATACCCTGCTGAAGTCCAGTGACAGATGAGCATATTATTGTAAAGTGTTGACTTCACCTTGTGAGACATAAGTATTTTGATGTGAACTACTTAAAGAAACTATATCAGAATGTATCAACCAGAAAATCCACAACTATTTTGAGAATGCAGTTTATAAAACAAATTTTAATTATGTTTTAAGGATTTTATGTGTTAATTTTATCCATTAATTTTATCCATTTTTACATACACACACAATTTTGTTTACATCTTTACACTTCATATATTATCTTATTTGACTTAATTTTTATCTGCTTGGAAGGTTTTGTCTTCCACAATAATTTTGACAATTCATTTTTAAAATCTAGGGATATGACCTTTTGATTGCACTTAACAGCCATTTTTGTACCCAGCTGCCATAAACACATCTACATACATCTGATTTACCAGTTGCATCAAGTAACTGCATTATTACAACTTAAAATTTGGGTTGATGAGGAATAAAAAATTAGAAACAAGCAGTGGTTGTAATGAATGACATTTTCAACCACAACATTTGTTAAATTATGCAAAAAGTATGACTACACTCAGTAAAGTAGAGGTGCACCAAATGATTTCTTGTCCCTGCTGTCCAGTCAAACAAAAATATACAAAGTGTCATACTCCATTTCAAACATATTTCAAATTTGGAATGATATGGTCATTAGTGGTCCACATACATGCATGTATACAAATGTCTGTCACACTGACCATCCACACAAATCAGGTCTAGTAGAATAAATTTCATAAACTGATGGTAATCATGTGGGAAAACTAGAAAACAATCTGGAAGTCCAACTTAAATTCAAGAACCAGGCATGGATTCTAATTTGAAATGTTAACTTTGAGACCTTCATATCTCCTTCTTATACATTACTGAAAATTAGTAAATTTTGTAGAATATATTTGTCACAATGGGTACTAATATTAGAGATGTGTCCATGCTTGATACAACTGAAGGCAAAGTTCCGATGTAAAACAAGTGCAATAACTGCATACAATTATGCCCGAAAATAGTTCAAACTGAACCTTAATGTACAGCCTCATAACAATTTTTATTTTATCTCTCATGTCCTTCAAAAGTTACTGTGACAGACTTGATGGGACAGGAAAGGCAATACTACATGCCCCTTCCACAGATAATGGGGGCCACATAGATGCAGAACAAGTCACAACATCACATCTGAAGTTAGTGGGCTACATGCCCCTTCCACAGATAATGGGGGCCACATAGATGCAGAACAAGTCACACATCACATCTGAAGTTAGTGGGCTGCTAACATAAAATGTATTAGCATACACCAGGCTTGCTAGCTGTACCTGTTATCAGGGAACAATATTTCTCAGGGATTATAAATTGAAGAAAACTGAAGAACATGACATGGACTCCTTAATGTACTAATATCAATATCTAGTATAATTTAATGAGTGACAGAAAATCCTGGACAAGAGGCCAAGGGAGCTTGAGTGAAATACATAGACCTAAGATTATAGTGGTCCAAGAAGATGTGGGATGATTTTTTATGTAGCCCACACTCATGCAAAACGCCAGTTCTACAATTTTAGCATATAGCAATGTTTTTTGTGTTTCATTTGTTTGCCTTTTATGTTTTTGGTTTGCCTTTGAAAAAGACACATTAAGAGTCGAAAGCACTCAGGATAGTTAAATACTAGTTTTGCACTGTTCGCTGTCAGTTTAATGCATTTATCTTAATACCTGAAACATGTGATTCCTTGCTGGATCCAGTTCACTTGAAAGGACTGTTATTTGCCATATCATTTGATATAAACATACTAGCCTCAAAAAACAATTAATTCACATGTACATAGTAAACAAATCTGCCAATATAAACACTGATTAGAACAAAAAGAGTAAAGAGATTAGTTAACATAATCAAACATTTCACTCCCGTTTTTCTGTATATAAAACAAATTTTTCAATGAACTTGCTCTGAACTTGCAAAGTGAATGCTTACTTCCAAACTGTTGGACCAACCTGCCATAAAGTATCTGCATTAAACATTACATAGTTTTCCATTCCCTTGTGTTACAAATTTCACAGGGCATAATATATAATAGGTCATATTTATGTCACTGTGTGAGTGTGTGTGTGTTTCTCTCTCTCTCTCTCTCTCTCTCTCTCTCTCTCTCTCTCTCTTTATATATATATATATATATATATATATATATATATATATATATATATATATATATATATATATATATATATATATATATCACACACACACAAAGCTGCAAAAAAAGGAGATAACCTGGTGAAATGGTTGCCATATGCTTATCATTTTAAGCACCTGAGAGCAAAGCCAACTACACCTTTGTGAAGTCAACATTTTCAAACACACAGCCCTCTTCTCTAGCCACCAAAATGTTTATGTGTACAATATAGTGTCATGTTTTCTCATCAAAAAGCAAGGCTAATCAGCTTAAACAAACTATTATCATATTTTTAAAGCAATTTTTAGGTCAATATAATGATTAGTTATGTTGGCATTGATATTTCAATGAAACTCACACATGAAACAAGAAAGAGAAAAATTCCATGCATTTGTAGACCAATGGCATGCATTTAATACTTCTTGTTAGTCAGGTAAATTTTTAATCTGTTTTGAGCTATGGGGCAGTCACTGCAGCAGACATTTAAGCTGTTTAATCAAGTAAAGTTTCTGGTGACAAGTTGTATTCTTTCATTCCATTAGCAGCTGAACAATTTGATGGCAGATAATTTATACCCTCATTAATTTCTGGTGAACATTTGGCAATTCTGATTAAAAATTATAACATTCAATCAGGGAAGCAAAATAAGCATTTTTCCATTTTGAGACTTAAAAAAGCAACCATATTCATATTGAAACTAAACACATACATGCCCAATCAGTTATAAAGAACTACCCTACCCTTATGAACTAACCTACCCTTATGATCTCTATTATGTACAACATTTACCAAGAAGGTCACATGTGACAAAAATATCACATTCAGACCTCAGTTGTTCAACACAACCCATAAATAAGTTTGTTGTTTTCTGTCAGTGCACTCTTGATACTTATTCCTTTGCAATTTTTTCAGTAAAATGTGACATTAATGATCACAAATTTGTCTTGCTACCTTTTCCTAAGGACAATTTATTACATCATTGGAAGTAATGAACACTTTTTTTGTAGGCTACAGGTACTATGCACAATAGGGCCAGTCTTTAGTAATGACAGTACAGTCTTTATTGGAGACACAGATAACACTGAATAAGGCCTCTTTAATTCAAGGTAAACTGTCATCTTCTTTACAAAAGCATATAATAAGGTCAACTCCTATCTATGAAGCAAGATTAATGCTATAAATAGTCATCCATACATCTGAGTAATATAATGGTACTTTAAACCAACATAATAATCTTCTCACTTACCAAAAAA
Organism: Potamilus streckersoni; assembly: GCA_016746295.1. Lineage (NCBI taxonomy): Eukaryota > Metazoa > Mollusca > Bivalvia > Unionida > Unionidae > Potamilus > Potamilus streckersoni. The sequence goes on along the minus strand of JAEAOA010001436.1, from coordinate 225,418 downwards.
GCTATATACTTCTTATTTCTGAATCCATGTAAAATGTTTTGTGGTTTTATAAGCACTTTTAACACATTACTGGCTATATTATGCCCAGAGAATGCAAGCAAAGTGCCTCTCCATAGTGCCTCTCCATACTGACACATAAATATCAAACCTACAACCCTTGAAATCTATGGCATGACAGTTACAAATCTGGTATGGCAGTGAAACTTTTGTAGGATGTTTTGTCACATTCCAGGTCCCCAGGGTGTCTCAGTAGTTTAAGCACTTACTTTACAAATCACCCATATCTCACCTCTGTCCATGTATGTTAGAGTCCACACATGGCCAACATCATACATGCCAACCCAAAGAGAGGTATAAGTGTAATTTTTAATAATAAAAGTGGTAAAAAAAGGATAATCCCAGCAGAAAAATTGTATTAATACACTACTTTGTTGGGACTAAGATATTGTAGCTAATATATTACATGCCATAATTACAGTACACTATATCAAGAATGTACAATTATTTTGACTTCTAACTTTGATCTACAGGTCAAAATGGCAATAATGGGCCAAATCCAATTTAATACTATATTCAATATTAACTTCAACTTGCCTACATGTCAAACATTTGACAAATAATACTGAAGTCTGCAAATTATGCAGTGGGCATGAAATGCACAGTTTGAGTGCAGTATTACATTATTGTCAAATTCTTTGTTGTTGTTTGTTGTTTTTGGGCTTAACAACACTTTTCAGCACACAATAGGCTATTCATGGAGGCCAGTATTAATGGTGGAGGAAGAAACCGGGGAAATCACCAGAAAGAACCACTGACCCACAAGAAGCTACTGGCACACTTTCTCACATATCCACATTCGCTGAATCCCAGACTCAACCCACGCAGACAGAGGTGAGATGGCAGTGAGACCACTCGCTTTAGACCACTTGCTTTAGACCACTCGGCCACTCAGGGCCCCATATTGTTCTTTACATATTTATAAAGTGGTGTTGATTTGTCCTTTTTGTGATTAACCCTTTCATCACGGCAAACCGCATATGCGGTCCAGGGGAAGTTGTCCGTCAACACTATGGACCGAGTTTTCGGTCTGGGGCACTGTTCTTTGTTAACGTTATAGTACCCGACTAAATATCTTTCGGAATACCTCAAATAACTTCCATCTGGTAATGTAGATGTTATATTTGGATTATCTCGTGAGTTTAGCTTGTATACAACTAGAAATAACGAACAAAGTAGGAACTTTTAACGTGTTTTCCGAATGCTGAAATTTGTATCCAAAATGGCGGCGTTTGAAGGATTTTTTTTAGAGGAGAGTTTTCGGAGGATTTAAATAATTTTGACTTGATAAATTTGTTTGACAATGAGGGAAGACGTATGGAGAGACAATGGAATGCACTTGTGGGTGACAGTGATGACAATGAAGATGACTTTGAAGGTTTTGAACCAGAGGAATTGTACGCTCCACGTGGGTTTTTTTTTGGACGAAGCCCGAAAACCAAAGAGATTTGTTTCAGTTTTCTGACAGAGTTGGGCACACCCTAGAGTTATATGGCTCCAGGAAGCTTTGGATTATTTTCAAATATTCTATTCAGATGAAGCTTTTGGAAAAATTGTCCGTTTAACGAACTTCAATGCGACGATCCAACGTTGCAAAGGCAATATAGGTCACTTAGGTGTGTGGACAGATCTCACCTTGGAGATCATTTTGGTTAATTTTATAGAATTTTATATATTATGGACACCATGAAAGAAAGACTTGTGTTGCTACTATGATTATTCACTAGTACATCTAGGGTCAATTGAACAAGTTTTGAGAACATTCTATGTTTTCTAAGAGGTAATAAAATAATTACTTGTATTTTACCTGTTGTGTTACCTGTTTGCACCTGCATTTTAACAGTTGTAATAGATATGCACATTTTATTGAATTAGTCATAAAATTTGATTTTTAACCTTGATTTTGACACCTAATCCAGCCAGATATCTTTAACATTGGCAAAGTTATGTTGTTTCAAAGTCCACAAGTCATTTTGCTTTACAACTCCAAAGTTACTTAGTGTTGAGGACTCTATGCCTACAAATCACTTAGTGATGAAAGGGTTAAACATTTTGCTTAAAATTTTTTTATCCACAAGTCAAACTGTAAAAACCTGTTTTGTTTACTGTCTCCATTTTCTTTCAAAGTGCAGACTAGTCTGCTAACTGCAACATGAATATAGTGAATCTATGATGCAAAGTTTCAAAAATTAAAATTAAACAAACCTGTCTATTTTCTTGGAAATGGGTCATATACAATTACTATAAATAAAAAATTAGGAAAGTAACACAATTATGGACAAATTAGCTCTAACACTATTTTGTACACTATGTCTTTTGTTTGAGAATAGTCTAAAATTTTTATAATTATTAGACTTAAGAAGATATTATAAATGACAAGCAACTGCTTTACTTTCCTTTTTAATGTACCAGAAATCACTATCCATATTCAGGCTAGTGTTAAGATGTAATTTGGTGAAAAGTGTAATGATTATACCAAAAGCATAATGGCTGGCATACATGCAACATGACTATGTGAGAAAACTTGCCAGTAGCTTCCTGTGGGTCAGTAGTTCTTACTGAGGTTTTGCCCGATTCTTCCTCCACCAAATATACCAGCCATATGTACAGCATATCATTTGCTAAAGAATGGAAGTTCATTTGCAAAAGAATGGAAGTAAACTCACAAAACAAATAACCTTTATCACATTCCAATGATCTGCTAGTTTTAAGAAACCACCATAATCAATGCATTACTTTGTTTCGGTTGGGAATCATATTGGAATATTGTTTCTACAAATGCAAATAATCAGGTATATTTCTGCTTTATGATGAAGAGAAACAGACCTGCACCCACAGATGTAGAGTTCCAAATTGTGAGTAAAATGGTAGTAAATGCAAGTGAAATCAGTACACTACTCTTAGCAATGTTAATAAACATAATGCAGCATTCTGAAATTACAATACAAAGTTTTACTCTAACAAGATCCCTTTGAAAGAACTGACACTCTACTAACCATTACTGAGTAATAACAAAGCTTTTCCACTGACCATTCTGGTGGCCAGTTTAGGTAAAAGATCAGTACTATGTACATTTAGGACCAACTAAATATCATTTGAAGTCTTTTAGTGAAAAGATGTCTAAGGTAGTGAAAGGATTTTCAAGACTGTCATTGTGGCAGCCATATTGGAGGTAAGATTTGAACCATTTGATTTAGGATCATCTACATATCATCACAATTCTGGTGAAATCCTATATCAATGTAATTTTTCCATTTTGGAGGAGAAGCAAAACAAGATATTGGATGTCAGACTGGCACCATTTTCATCTGGAATCAATGAGGCATCATATCATGTCCCTTGGTGAAAACCAAACCTCAATATGACCATGCATCTCACAGGGGCAACAAGATTTTCAATGGTCACCACAGGTGGTCATATTTGAAGTCACATTTACCTTAGATTCAAGAGGAGTAGGATTTACAAGATTCTAAAGATGTCTGCTATCATGGCCATAGTGAATATAAAGTTGACACCATTTCAATTTATCACCCAACTAGACATCATAAGAAGTTCTTGGGTCAAAATCCTATGTTGATATGACCAAACATCTTGTGCTGTATTTGAAGTCTGGCACCATTTCATTTATACCCTGCTAGACATCATAGTAGACATCACAAAATGTCTTTTGGAGGTGATTTACAGTTTCATATTTAGCATAAGGTTAAAAATTTAAAAAAAAAAATTTCCACAGTTTTTCTAACTAGTAAAACTGGCTATTTAAAAAAGACTGTATATCTTGGGTACTGTTCAAAGAACCTTTAATTCCATTTATTTTGGTGTATGATTGTTGGGTTAATATGGGTTATTGAGTATACAGTTTGACCACTTGCTCATTTTCACTTCCTGAACTTCTGAGGTAAATTGTAAAAAATGAACCCATAACTTTTTTTTTTTACATTTTATATATTTGGTAATTCATTCATTGTACTTTAGACAACATCAAGTTGATTTTTCGAGCACAAGGGAGCAGTAATTTTAGTTAGCAGTGTGCTAAGATTTTTTACAATTTCCCAAAGTACAATTATTTACATTTCCCAAAGTACAATTTCCAAAGAAATGTCAGCAACATTATGTGAAAGTAGTATAGAGGTATGCCAACATTCTCTCTGATGTGCATGTTTTAAATGCAAACAACTTCACCTTTACAGCACAGAGATAAATGTGTGTGAAGTTTTAAGGCAATCCTCCAATCTCATTAAAATCAATCTCCACTGTCGTATGTGAAGTCTTGACAACAAAGATCTCTCTCAAAAGTATATAATAACTGGTGAGCACCACCTCTGATGAAAGCCTATGCTGATATAACCTTCCATTTATGAAGAGTATCAACAACAAGACATTAAAAATGGCCACCATTTTCAGACATAGTGGAGGTCAGATTATAACCTTTTTCATTTAGGACCAAGTAGAAATCATAAGAAGTCTTCTAGTTTGATGAGATCATCAAGATAGCTGCTTTTACAGCCATATTGAATTTTAAAAGGACACAATATTTGCTCTGACATAAAAACAGATGATCATAAATCATCTTACAATGAAAAACACCAAGTTTATATCGCCATCCTTTTAGGAGGAGTTGTGATAAAAAGACTTTTAAGAGGTCACTGTGAGAGCTATATTGGAAATCCAAGTGATATCATTTTTGTCCGTTGCAAACTAGATCTTGATATAAATGTGTGTGAAGTTTTAAAGCAATCCTCCAATCTCATTAAAATCATACTCCACTGTTGTATGTGAAGTTCTGATAACAAACAATTCAGGGTCATATTCTGGTGACCTATATCATTACAATAATCACTAATTTTAACAGCCAATCAGAAGAAGTCATATGGTCATATAGAAGATTGAGTAGTGTAGTAGAACAACATCAATGTGTGCTGAATGATTTGATTCACTTTCAGATTTCTGCAAGCTGCATTTCCATTGGCTAATTCAGATGCCACCAGAACATATCCCTTAATCTGTCACTGTCAGATATTAATGTAGGACAGTGGTAATCTGATTTTAATCAGATTGGGAAATACTCCAAATTTTAAGGAGCAGTGACCATAACAAACCAGCACTTAGGTACAGATGGATGAAGAACAACAGGTCATCCTTTAAGCTCTTCCAGTCTGCAATCGGTCAAGTAAAACAATCTGATGTTATTTGGAGTGAAAATTTAAAAACTTCATCTATGAATACACATAAAAATCTGCTAAGCAAATCTGTCTGTGTTGGGGGTAATTTTTTGTGCAATCTTGATAATAAGCTCCTCAGGATGGACATAGTGACAGATTAATGGACATTAAAGACTAAATCAAGATGTCCCTTTGGCCACCAGCAAGGGCAGAAAAACCTTCCTAATAATGTCCATTGTCAAATGTCACTTGCTTTTATTATTTTTATTTTAAGATCACTTAAGGACCAGCTTAGAACATATATAGATTTACACCTACAGTAAGAACTTTATTCAAGGTAAGAATAATAAAGCTCTTTTGAAACTGGATAAAAGTCAAGTGTCAGGTGCCTTACACTCACAGTGAGGACAACCTGGGATAGTGACCCTCATCAGTACACTATGACAACTCAACCTCAGCATGAACAACTGCAGTATTAAAATTGAAACTTTTCTTGTAAAGTAGTCTTTTTTCCAATGTATAAGAAGAAGCTGCCTGAAGATAAATGACTGCACAGAGACATCTATTATAATAAGACCCTGGCAGACTTGCCAACCCTAACTAGACCTTAGAAATGCATGCAGAAAACATCAGAAGTGTGATTCAAGACTGAAGTAGTGATGGTAAACATATGTTCAAGTATGAAGTTTGTTTAGTACACTCAGACCTTCATTATCTCCATTACATTTGTATAAACTGCAGTTGCAAATACTCTGGAGATCAATAGCTTCTTGATAACTCTCAAAATGACATAAACCTTGGATTTTCTTTTTAATTTTGCATGGCAACCATCTATCCTGCCATGACACGATGTCCAATAAATAATTGCTGACCTACCTGATCCCCCACCCCCAATGTAAAAATCATTTTATTCTTCACTACTATTGCAACTTTTTAAGATGTTTATTGACCATTTTATTTTGAACATGTATCACTTGTTGGATGTAACCTTTAAAATATTTATACAAGCAAAAAGCTTGATCATCCCGACATTTGGCATGAAAAATATGTTCAGTTTAAAGCATATGAGGTAATCCTGTAAAATTAGACTGGTTCCCTGACTAACTCCAATGAATCTGACATGAAACCCTAATCAATTCAAAGACAATCTAGTATCAGTATTTTAGCAGAACAATCATATTTCCATAAAACATTTAGCCAAATCATAAAGAACTGGTAGGTCTGACCTAGTATTCTTTAACCTATGCATCCACAACACTGTTTCCAGTATCCAATAGCAGCAATTATTTTGTCATATCTGGACTTTTCTAAAATGTAGGAACATGAGAGGTAAATAAAAGGAACATTTTAGGACACAACAATTACACTCTCCATCTAACAGGGTTCAACATCTATGTGTAATTGTAAATCAAGGCCTAATATTTTATTTACTCCAATATATAGCCCAAGAGGAACTTAACTGAGGCAAAAGTTAAGCACTGCACAAAAAAGTCTCCAGGAGCTTTTGAAAAACTTAACTATTGTTAAATTGAAGTGAAGTATGAAACAATTCAAATCCATTATCAGAGCTGTCCTAAAAAAATTGTAAAGAAATAATGCAGTCCTACTAAATAAACAAACTGTAAAGAAATAATGCAGTCCTACTAAATAAACAAACTGTAAAGAAATAATGCAGTCCTACTAAATAAACAAACTGTAAAGAAATAATGCAGTCCTACTAAATAAACAAACCCTAAAGAAATAATGCAGTCCTACTAAATAAACAAATGGTAAAGAAATAATGCAGTCCTACTAAATAAACAAACTGTAAAGAAATAATGCAGTCCTACTAAATAAACAAACTGCAAAGAAATAATGCAGTCCTACTAAATAAACAAACTGTAAAGAAATAATGCAGTCCTACTAAATAAACAAACTGTAAAGAAATAATGCAGTCCTACTAAAACAAACTGTAAAGAAATAATGCAGTCCTACTAAATAAACAACCTGTAAAGAAATAATGCAGTTCTATTTTTACCTGTAAGCAACTACCATGGTGATGTCTGCTCAATCATCCCAGTTATAGAGAAACCTACAGCTTAAAATGTTAAAGTATGACAGGACAGATAGGATTTGATACAATTTTTTACTTTTGAAGAAATGAAAAGCAGTTATTAATGGAGATGAATGACATCACAAATATGATTTATTGTTATCCCCAAGATTTATTGGAAAAGGCTTAAAAGTATATTTGTAACCCTGGTCTGCAAGTGGGTCAGGAAGTAATAAAATGGGTGAGATTTGCCATGGCAAGCTATCAGAGTAGCTCTAATTTGGCTTTTAAACCTTACCCAGCTTCCTCAGCACCAAATCCAGGCCTAAAGGTCTGGGAGGAGAGGAGAATTTCACTATACATTTGAAAATAAATGGACATTTTCTAATTTCTAAATATAGGAGGTATTTAAGAAATGAAATGTAGGGCCTGAACTTGAAAATATTATGTGTGACTTTGTGCAATTTGCTAATTTATCAGCATATTTTTTTTTAAATCAGCAGGAATGTCACAATTGTGTTCTTAAAAATATATCCTAAGGCTCAAATAAGCCTTCAAAGTTTCTTTTTCATGTACATGATTCATCTGACTTTCAAGATAAGGAATACTGTATCCTTCAATTATGGAACTCTGGAGTCCCTGGACTGTTTCTTAATCCCTAAGAAAAGTACTTTCAAAAGGATAGATGAGAAAATGAAAAATTGCCTAATCAGTGTAATAATACATGTCTGAATGAAATTCTCAGCCTCATAGGATCACACTGGACAGACACTATATATCTGTAAGGTGTCTGAAACATTTATATAATACTACACTCTACCCATTTGTAAACTAGTTTTTCAAATAAGTGAGTTTCTTCACTAATTCCTATTCTTTGATGTAACAAATGCATGTATGGTACTCTGGGGATCAAAGTACAGGCCCCTCCTTCACTATTCTGAGTAATCTATAGAGAACACGGATAATTTTAGACTTGCTGAAAATGAAAATATTTTTGGTAATTTAAATGCATTAAAAAATTTGATTGTAGCATAAACGTAATGCTCATGTTCCAGATGCTCTTTGCACAATTAAATTAAAGTTTGAAAACTCACTCAAACAGACATATAATCAAACATTCCCTGACTTACTCCGAGTCACTAATCTATTTGATGCATTCAAATAAGAAGGACTAAAGCATGACCAAAACTGTGATGAAAAGACTTTCTCTAGTAGAGTTTGTATCTCGCAGGTTTTGTAATGTTCAGAAATACTCTACTGAATTTTTACAAACACAATTAGTTCCAAAGAAATGTGTGAAATACACAATTTATTAAATTGTTATCTAGAACTTAACAAAACTAAAATAAACTATTTAAGGCATCAACAAACAAGTGTATGATTTTTCTTGCTTCCAGTTACATTGAAAATGAGCTAAAAAAATCAAGTTTCATTCAGTTCTAGTGAAAGTATCTGCCAAAATGCTGTTGCCTAATTCTGGTTATATTTAAGTTTTTTAAAGTGTTTATAAGATATTATACAGTAATGGACCATCAAATGTAGGTTACAGTGCAAATGTATGAATAATGGTAACACATTATTCAAAACAATATGCCAAGATATTCAATGGTCATAGCTGTTCTAATATCTAGCAAAATCTGTATTGATTTGACCCTGCTAAATTATGGGGCCAATGTACAAACTGGATCAGGCTGAGGGCCTTGGATTTCTCTGTAAACACCATTGGTTCTCAGTTCACCTAGTTTACATGCTTGATACAAGTCCTGTGTACAAACATTCATGTAGAATAAAGTCACCTAGTATACCATTTGCCATTTGCAACATGTATCAAGCCATGGAACATACATAAACCTCTAAATCCTAGCCATGATTTAATAATGTTCACTTTTGCAAATCAAAATTGATTCCACAACTCAAAATGACATGATTTATTGATGTTCACTTTTGCAAATCAAAATTGATTCCACAACTCAAAATGACATGATTTATTGATGTTCACTTTTGCAAATCAAAATTGATTTCACAACTCAAAATGACATGATTTATTGATGTTCACTTTTGCAAATCAAAATTGATTTCACAACTCAAAATGACATAATTTAATGATTTTCACTTTTATTGTTGTTGTTGTTGTTGTGCTTAACGCCATTTTTCAGCACACGATAGGCTATTCATGGCGGCCAGTATTAATGGTGGAGGAAGAAACCGGGAAATCACCGGAAAGAACCACCGACCCACGAGAAGCTACTGGCAAGCTTTCTCACATATCCGATCTTCACTTTTGTAAAATCAATGCTACCTGCACAAGTCAAAATGACATGATTGACAGATCTTCTCTTATGAAATCAATGCTTACTCCAAAAAGTGAAAAGATTAAAGAATGTTCACTTTTGAAAAACATTGCTTGCTTCACAGGCGAAAATGACATGATTTAATGAGCTTCACTTTTGTAAATCTATGCTTACTCCAGAAATCAGCATGACATAATTTAATAGTTCCCTTTTGTAAATCAATGCTTACCCCACAAGTCAAAATGACATAATTTAATGTTGTTTCCTTTTGTAAATCAATGCTTACCCCACAAGTCAAAATGACATAATTCAATGTTGTTTCCTTTTGTGAATCAATGCTTACCCCACAAACTACATGATTTATTGTTTCCCTTTGCAAATCAATGTTTACACAAGTCAAAATGACATTGGCGGTGGTTGGCTTCCGTTAGTCTCGAGAGACGATGGAAATGCACCCATGAAATGTGTCTTAGTTTGTAGCTGTGCAGTGTCTTCTGTGACTATAAAGTCCCACACGGGAGTGGCAATCCTTGCTGCAGTTGCTACACTTTAAGTATGAATCAGGTCTTGGTTGGAACTACATCCTCTTCCTCTGAGATCTTTTCTCATCAGTGAGCTGTCATAACTTTTCCTCGCTGGCTTTCAGACCTGTGTACAGAGCATGTCGCCAACTGGACTTGTCGAGGGCAAGCTCTTCTCAGGTGTTGACCTCTATTCCAAGAGCTTTCATATCCTGCTTGCAGACATCCTTGAAGCGAAGATGTGGCCGTCCTATTGATCTTCTGCCTGAGGCAAGCTTAGAGTAGAGAAGGTCTTTGGGGATCCGTCCATCATCCATTTGATGCACATGGCCCAGCCATCTGATGCGACACTGGCGGAGGAGTGTGACCATGCTGGGAATTTTGGCCTGTTGAAGCACCTCGTTGTTTGTAACACGATCGCTCCAGGTGATCCCGAGTATGCGACGGAGACAACGCATGTGAAAGGCACTCAGTCGTTTCTCCTGAGAGGCGTACAGGGTCCAAGTTTTGCTGGCATACAGAAGAGTGCTAAGCACAGTACACGGAGATCTTAGTGTTTAATGTCAGCTTGCTGTTGTTCCACATTCTCTTCGACAATCCAGAGAGAGTTGTTGACGCCTTTCCAATCCGCTTGTTGAACTCGGCATTGAGTGAGAGGTTGTTGGTGATGGTAGAGCCAAGGTAAATGAACTCACTGACTACTTCTGGTTTGTAGTTGTTAATGGTTATGCTGGGAGGGTCTGTGTCCTGAGCCATCATGTTGGTTTTCTTTAGGCTGATGGTCAACCCGAATTCATCACATGCTTTAGCAAAGCGGTCCATCAGGCGTTGTAGTTCAGCTTCTGTGTGAGTGACTATAGCAGCATCATCTGCAAAGAGCATGTCCCTAATGGTTGCTTTCCTTACTTTGCTCATTGCCTTCAGTTGTGCCAGGTTGAACAGTCTGCCGTCTGAATGCGTGTGCAGGTAGATCCCTTCTGTGGATGTCCCAAAGGCGTACTTAAGCAGGACAGCGAAGAAGATGGATGCCAATGAGCGTGGGGGCAAGGACACAGCCTTGTTTCACTCCAATATGGATATTGAATGGTTCAAACGATGAGCCATCATACTGCACTGTGCCTTTCATGTCTTCATGGAAGGACTGGACCATGCTTAACAGCTTTGGAGGGCATCCAATCTTCGTCAGGATTTTGAAGAGTCCGTCTCTGCTGACCAGATCGAATGCTTTGGTGAGGTCTATAAAAGCCAGGAAGAGGGGTCTGTGTTGTTCTCTGCATTTCTTTTGCAGTTGTCTGATGGAGAAGACCATGTTGATTGTGGACCTCTCTGCGCGGAACCCACACTGAGACTCTGGATACACTCTGTCGGCAAGCGTCTGCAGTCTGTTCAGGATGACTCTAGCGAAGACTTTACCCACGATGCTGAGAAGTGATATGCCCCTGTAGTTCTTGCAGTCACTTCTGTCGCCCTTGTTCTTATACAGGGTTATGATGTTGGCGTCTCCCATGTCCTGAGGCACTGCACCTTCATCCCAGCACTGGCAGAGAAGATCATAAAGGTGTGTGAACAGCACACTGCTGCCACATTTGATGACTTCTGCTGGGATACCATCCTTTCCTGGGGCTTTACCTGTGGTCAGTTTCTCTAATGCCAGCTTTAGTTCTGTCTCAGTAGGTTTCTCATCCAGTTTGGTCAAACAAGAGAGGTTTTCAATGCATATAGGTCTACCAGAAGCAAAGTGCAGAGGTTTGCTTGGCAATGCACTAATGAATACTGGCTTCTACTCTGTCAGAGCATCCAGTCAGCAGTAGACAACAGAAACATCAGAGGCATGTATAATGGCATAAAGAAAGCAATGGGTCCAACGAAGAAAGTGATAGCTCCACTGAAGTTTTCTGCAGGAGATATCATTCATGACAAGGGCAAACAGATGGAGCACTGGGTGGAGTACTACTCCAAACTGTATTCCAGAGAGAATAACGTGACCAACAATGCCCTCAACGTGACCAACAATGCCCTCAACGTGACCAACAATGCCCTCAACGCCAAAACGCCATTAGATGTCATTTACTGCATGTGCATATCAATGAGTCCTATGATCTCTGCAAAAGACTGAATGTAAAATGACATGGTTGCCTTGTGTCTCTAACTTGTTAAATAATGAAGGAAAAATAATATCTGGAACAATTTAAATATTCACAAAAGCATAAACAAAACTAAAAAGGATGAGACTTTAGCAATTCAGAAACAATTTCCAGTATGCTGTAAATTAGCTGTGCTTCTTTCTTTAGCAGATAACCAATGTGATCTCAGTCATATTTAATTCTTACCTATGATCTTCAACTGGTGCAAATTTGGTAAATTTTAAATATCAAAATGAGAATAAATATTCAGCTAAAGTAGTACAGGAAAATGCAAACCAACCTCTACATTTTGGATCATTTAGACCCTTCACTTTGTAAAAATATCAATTCCATTGCCCCATTCAGGAGTCCAGGAGATGGGGTAAATAAAAAATATCAATCCCATTGCCCCATTCCGAATTTCAGGAGATGGGGTAAATAAAAAATATCAATTTCATTGCCCCATTCAGGATTCCAGGAGATAGGGTAAATAAAAAATATCAATTCCATTGCCCCATTCAGGATTCCAGGAGATAGGGTAAATAAAAAATATCAATTCCATTGCCCCATTCAGGATTCCAGGAGATAGGGTAAATAAAAAATATCAATTCCATTGCCCCATTCAGGATTCCAATAGATGGGGTAAATAAAAAATATCAATTCCATTGCCCCATTCAGGATTCCAGGAGATGGGGTAAATCAGGGGTCTTCCAATGCTAATATTTTAATTTTAAAGTGTTTACAATGACCACTGCTCTGATCATGCAGAACAAGGGAGATGCCATTAAATGGGGGGGGGCAAAGGTAGTATTTCTTGCTCCTTCTCATATAATGGACCCTGTGCCATTCCTTGTCTTACTTTAAATAATTTGTGTCAGCTATACTGAAACATCTTGTATTTCATAACAAGGCACAATTCCCTCCTTATAAGATAGGCAAAATGTGGCATTTTATAGAAGATGTTCAGCTGCTGGATAAAAGCAAAAGTTGAATGAAAACTACACAAAGGAGAGGAATAATTCTTATAATAGGGAAAAGCATAATTGAACATTTCAGAAGACATGGACAAAAGACATGGAATGACTGAATTATGAGGAAAAGAAAATTATGTGATTTCTGTACTGCTGCATTTTATATGATAATGCTATTAATGAAATAAAATTGTTAATCTGAATACAAGTGTGTGACATTGTTTTGAGGACAGGAATAGTAATGATTTGGCAGGACTAATAAGTTTCTCAGTATACTAGTCCTTCTGGCTACAACGAAATCTGTTAAATTCAAGCCCTGCAGTAGTAATATTAGGTGCTACAGTCCATGAATTTACATTGGCAACTTTGCCATGAGCAACTGCTTATATTCAGTAAATCAAGAGACATTTCTGAGGGAAAAAAAGTAAATCTCTAATTTTTGTTGAAAATCCTGGTACTTGCAAAATAAACATACTGAATCCAAAATCCATGTAACTTATGAAAACATCATGTTTTTGTTGTTATGTTACATGTAACTTATGAAAACATCAACAGTTTGTTGATGTTGTTATGGATTAAATGAAAAAAAAAATACTGTGATGTACGCACCTTTCATATATTGTATTTAGCCACCTTTCATATATTGTATTTAGTGTAGACAATTTAACATGGTTATTAGCTTGAGTCTTCATGCCAAAGTCCTATTTAGCTCTTAAGAGTTGTCAAAAATATATCTAGTTTAGCCCAGAGTAAGCCTTTAATCAAATTTTCTGGAAGCACTTACAAGCATTGCCACAAGTTAATTGACTCTTCACATATGAACTGAACTGGCCAGATTGAATTTGAGCATGATTTCATCTGGAACTAAATTAAGAAGTAAAATAAAACCACAAATTTCAATTGACAAGATGTCTTTACTTTTTTCTTACTGTTCTGCCACTAGTAGATATTTCCCAACATTTCTATTTAATGTTTTGTACAATACTGTGGTATATATTTTGTGAAAGAAAAAAACTACATGCTTTCTTCTTTAAAGTCAAGAATATCATTAAGTAAGTTTCACATTTCCATGCACTAACCACTGTTCTGAATGAAAAAGGAGCAAGCAGAGTTTTCCTTTAGAACATTCATTCAAACATTTTGATGATGGCTTTTAAATGTTTATCAACAAGCTTTCTCCTTTACGAGGGCCTTGAGTGTCTGAGTTGTCTAAAGTGCTCACCATTATGGATCACTGTCATCTTACCTCTGTGTGGGTTCGAGTCTCAGATTCGGTCAATATGGGTATGTGAGAAAGCCTGCCAGTAGCTTCTTGTGGGTCGGTGGTTCTTTCCAGGTTCTTCCTCTACCATTTATACTTGCTGCCATGTATAGCCTATCTTGCGCTGAAAAATGGTGTTAAGCAGAAGAACAACTCTACCACTCTGACTTTTCTTAAGAATAAAAATAGGATCCCCAGCTGCCTCTCTACTAAAAAGCAGTTTCCAAATTACAAGGGCACAATTAAACAAGAATATGGTACATGAAGAATACAAACCATCATATGCAATGCAGCACAGAGAATTTTTTCCGACACTGACTCAGGACAATTGGCCTTAAAAATACCACTGGCCTGGACTTAAATTATATCAGTTCAATCTCCAACACCAAGTGCCTAAAGAGACCTATTTAAATCTTCAGTATTATTTTGAGACAACACTGAAATTGCTGTACTTTAATATGAAGATAAACAAAATCATATCAAACTGACTTGTGTCATTATGTGTGTCTGAAAATTTTTACACTAAGCAATGTTTCTTTCAGATCCCCATATCAAGTATAACTTTTCCAAATGCTCCAGTGCTCAAAGAATTTTTCAGATGCAGGCCTTGGCAAGACTCTTTAAACAAGTGATTGATTCATTTACAATTTATCTTTGAAATCCAGGAAATGAAAACGATAAAATGGAACTAGCAGTTTTTTTTTATAGGTACACATTTGAAGTATACTCTAAAACCTATATTATATCCATCAATCATACAATATTTTTTTTTAACAATACCCAAAATATACCAGGCCTTTTGATTACATAGTCAGGATAACCAGTGAGGAAAAGTGGAAATTCTTTTCCTTTAAAAATCTAACCCAATGCAAAATATGAAAACTGTAGAGTGCCACCTAAGTAGTGAAAATCCAATTTGATATAGCCATCAATTCAGGAGTAGAGATATGTTCAAGACTACCACGATGGTGGCCATATTGAGGGTTAGTCATTTAGGACCAAGTAGACACTATAAGAACTAATCTTATGATAAACCCATGTCAAAGTGACTTCCCTTTTAAAAGTCACGAAAACAAAACTTTTTCAAGATGGCCATGTATTGGAAATCAGAACAGCATCATTTGAACTAAAGATCAAGAAAAAAAAAATAAAAATTCTTTCAGCAAAAACACCATTATGATGTAACCATTCATCAAGAGTATGGATTACGATTTTCAAGCTGGTCACTGTTGCAGCCATCTTAAACCCCAGATCAGCAATATTTTCGTTTTGGACCAAGTAGGCATCATAATAAGTTATTTGATGAAAACCACCTCAATACGACTTTCTGTTCACGAGGTAGCCATAAAACGACAGGCTGCTCTGGTAGTCACATTGGATGTCATATTGGTAACATTTCAATTAGAACCAAGCAGACACATGAAGTCTTTTAGTGAGAACCTCATACTGATAAAACCATCCATTCAGTATGATTCATGATAAGATGTTATAGATGGCTTCTGTCTGGTGGACATGTTGGCAGTCAAATCAGCACCATGCTCATTTAAGATCAAGTGGGTATCATAAGATTTTTGGTTGGAAAGTCTACATCAATATACCTTTCTTTTCAGGAGGAGTTCCCATAAGATTTTTGGTTGGAAAGTCTACATCAATATACCTTTCATTTCAGGAGGAGTTCCCATAAGATTTTTGGTTGGAAAGTCTACATCAGTATACCTTTCTTTTAGGAGGAGTTCCCATAAGATTTTTGGTTGGAAAGTCTACATCCGTATACCTTTCTTTTCAGGAGTTCCCATAAGATTTTGGTTGGAAAGTCCACATCAATATACCTTTCTTTTCAGGAGGAGTTCCCATAAGATTTTTGTTTGGAAAGTCTACATCAGTATACCTTTCTTTTCAGGAGGAGTTCCCATAAGAATTTTGGTTGGAAAGTCTACATCAGTATACCTTTCTTTTCAGGAGTTCCCATAAGATAGATTTTTGGTTGGAAAGTCTACATCAGTATACCTTTCTTTTCAGGAGGAGTTCCCATAAGATTTTTGGTTGGAAAGTCTACATCAATATACCTTTCTTTTCAGGAGGAGTTCCCATAAGATTTTAAAGATGGCTGCTGTGGCTCCCATATTGGAATTCAGATCAGCATCATTTTTACATATGAAAACCCCATGCTGATATGACCATCCATTCAAGTGTAGTTAAAAAAAAACGATTTTCAAGATAACTGCTGTGGCATCCATACTGATGTCAGATCAGCAACATTCTCATTAGGACCAACTAGACCAGTCAAGGACAACTTCTTCCAGGACATGGAATTTTTAAAGGATTTTTAAAGCTACAGCCTATGAAATAAATTAACCCACAAAATAATGTGACTGTCTAGATTTGGCCCTTGGGCCATATTGTAAAGTTTCATGGTAATCCAGTAGTTTAAAAAGAGTAGCAATGGCAAACAGATGGACAGACAATGGAAAATAGACCATCCCATAAGCTATTCTGGCCTATGTATGTTTGAGTTAAAAACCTAAAGGATATTTAAAAATGCATAAAACAGCATTTCATTCCAAAATGTATGATTTTTAACCTAATTATTAGTGGTGCGTCTCTAATGTCATCACCTTCACATCTCAGACAAAATGGAAATATCTGGCATAAATTATGAGCATGTTCCCAGACATTTTTGAGTTCACGAAAATGTAGTGTGATAAGGTTAAAATTTAAAATATTATAACAACACTTATTCCAAGTAGTGGAGAGGAAAATTTGCAAACGAAAATGAGCTATGTGAAATTAAAATAATAATACTATGGAAAAGTATCTTAAACTGATTATTAAGAATGAAAGGTGTTCAATCACTTAACAAATAACAGAACTAGTGTGCAACCTCCAAGTAATAAAAATAGTACAGATCAGATTAAATAAATATGAATTCCTTTCATTCATTACTGTATTAAAATAGCAAAATAGAATCAAATAGTCTACACTTTAAAATGGCACAGACAGAGAGATGTGAAGACCTATCTGAACTTGAAAAAGGAATAAAATAATTCTCAAACACACTAATTGTTATGCAGATTTATTTGTTAGGGAATAGTCTAAATACAAGTTTATAAGAAAAAGAAAAATGTCACCAATTCATGCCAAAATCTCTAATTCAAAACTCAATGCTTGATCGGAGGGTATTTTAACACAGTCAATGCAAATGCAAATGCATGTAGTGGAAATGCTAAATTTGCAATGTATGCCTCAAAGCAATGGCAATTATTCTTTAAAGTATTTTAAGAAGCCATAACAATTGCTATTACCAGGAAGTGTAGGAGGATGAATTCTTAGCTTATGGTCAAAGGTATTTTCAATCCAAAAAAGACCAAGCTATTCAATAGTAATAGATTATGTATTAGTGATATCAAAATTTCAAAATCAAAATTCTGTCACCATCAATGAAAATTGGTGCCAAAAGCAAGTCCAGATTAATATAACATTATAATATAGAAACAGGAATATCACGTCATTAAAGGTTGATCAAATTAATGAATTATTTTTGTAATATTCAAAACCAGATTGTGGCAAAAACACAATTTGGCAAAAATATAAATAATTTTTTTGAAAAATTCTTTTAAAAATGAAAAGATGTTTTTAATTAAATCTAAACAAAACTGAACCAAAATTTCTGCTCATTGCTTGCTGATGGAACTGCCAATGTACTAACTTAGTGGAAATGAATTGTGGTACATACTGCCAGAACAAAATATATAATAAATCAGGCACCTCTAGCAGCCTGAGACATTAAGTTACAAATTTTGCTGGTGTCACAGAATTGTGTGTGCTTAATATCAATGTATTATGTATTAATGTAAATGTACTTGGTTTCATTCCCACATAGTTATTTGATGATTTTTTAATTTTAGCCATGGTTAGTTCAAAATAGAGTTCAGTTTGCCCACTGCTGCACATGCAAAGTGCCTGCAGTAAGAAACCCAATTACCACAAATTCTCTTATAGATTTGAGTACAATCAGGATACTTGCAGCCATAGAATATCTCTGTATTATTAGGTGTCTTGCCAAGCTTTCTTGCTATCCTTTTGACTGAGTTCATTCTAAATATTATGTCAGACATATGTCAAATAATGCTATGCCTCAGGTTTTGTGTGAGCCATTTTTATAACTGACTGAATTGAATTGTTACTTGCACTAAATTACAAGTAATGTTGAGTTTTCTTATCATCCATTGAGATCATAATTGTCACACATAGCTTCATGTATGAACTAAGTTGTTATAATAATAATTATAATAAACTTGTACAGTAATTCAGATTAATTAAATTAAATATGAAATAGTCAATTCAGTTGTGTGTGCATGTGTAATGCATATAACTGTATTTGCACTTAACTGTGTCTTGTGTACTCCACAGCTTAATCTTTACATTTTTAGATTGATGGGGAGTCAAAAACTATGTGAGAATACCTTGTAACCTGGATGCTGAGTTCTGGGTTCAATAGAGATTTTGGCTCAGAGGATGGTATTGGTTTAGTTGCACTGATGAACCAAAGTTGTGGGGCTTATGGATCCAGTAAATATGAAGTATATCAAGAGAACCTTCAGATAGGGAGGGGAAGGCCATGCATGGTGGCTCCTTGACCTTTCAGCTATAGCTGTGGAACTAGAAATATCATGTTCATCAACTAGATGCCACATTCCATTTTGAAATGATATTATTCATCATCACTGTGGAAATCAATAATAGTCATCTTTCTTGTGGATGAACCATACATTCTTCACATTTTTGTAAATTCTATACAATGATCACCCATGTTTTAGATCTATATACAGTCATCATCATTGGTGTTCAATGCATACATCAATTAAAATTTGTTTGCAAGTTCCATACCTTGATTCTTGTTCAATTACTTGGTTATGTTACATGCTCTGGTAAGTTCCATTTAGGAATAATATCATTTCCTTATATCAATTGCTGAACTTGTCATTTTGTTAAATCCATTGTTAGACTTCATGCTGTATGTCTAGTATCAGATTCATTAATTGTTGAGTTGCAACAATCTCATTTATAAAATTCCTTTAAGTGTCTTTAGTTAATCTAATCTCATCCTGGCTTCATCCTGTTACAGCTAGAGAAATAGAATTTTAAACAGTTCGAAAATCATTACTTTTGTCCATGTTAATTATAAACAATGTTAACTGAGAGCCAAGAGGTCTATTTAGGATAATAATAATAATAACCCTGGCTTAAAGAGTCATCTGTACCAAAGTCTTTCCAAATGAATCTATTGGAAAAATGGCAAAGAAACAGACAGCTCCATCACTCAGCAGGTCTACCATCAAAGCTTACCAATGATAAAACTCTGGATCCTGTAGGCTTCAAGATAACACATGTAAGACAATGCCTGGAACCCTCTTGAACCACAATATGTACAATCACTTGCAAGAAGGTACAAACAATAAAAGCATAAATTCAAGCTACTGCCTAGTGGTGTGTCAGTAAATCAGAATGTATGCTAAACTGTCTTTTAAACTGAGGGTTATGTCCAATTAATGTAGGCTTATTGTTGTGTTTGTTGTGCATGCTATATATGAGAAAATCAATATAAATATTAACACTTTCCCAACTTTTTAATGGAATAGCATTCATTGCAAATCTACCGTATCTAACATTCTTTCAATCCTTGTAAACACATTGTTTTACTACTGAATACAATAAACACATCCATAATGGTAAATTTTCAGTTTCAGTGGAAGCGTGCTTTCATGCCCATCAAAAGTCAGTACGAAAAATCAATTGTTTAGTTTTTGTGTAGATGCCACCTAAATAAGACATTTTCCCATGATAAGACCTGTTCATGCTCAAATATAATACCCTTCTTGGTGGTTATTAATCAAAAGTCAAATCTAGTCAGTTATCCTGAAACATGCATTAGCAATGATAACTGCAAGTTCTGCATTAAAAGAGTTGTTTATTACAGGCAAAAGGATGAGAAATCACTGCAAATGAGAGAAAAACTTAAAAATTATTTTTTGTGGAAGACCACTGTCTAGTAATAACCACCCTCAAAGGGTAAACAAGACATTGTTCTAATTGGCATGTGTCATGAGACCAACTCTGATGACAAATAATAATAATAATAATAATAATAATAATAATAATAATAATAATAATAATAATAATAATAATAATAATAATAAATACTTTAGAGAAGGTAACTCAGTAAGTTACAAAACTAATCTACCTTCTATATGTTACCTACTATATATACATGATGCGAAGAATCTGGCTTGACACTAAATAACTAAGTGATTTTAGGTCAGAGTTAAGCCTGGAACACATTCACAGGCATCTGTGAATACATAAACATACATAAAATATAAAATATCATCCTGCGTTGAAAATTCAACTTTGAAAGTGATGTAAAATTACAGAAAAGCTGTCTGTATTTATTATACTGGAACTGTTCAACTTTCTAAATATTTCATCCATTTGAGAAACTGATTATGAAAAGAAATGATAGGAGCCTGCCAATTATATTGAAAACTTTTTAAACAATTATTTCTTTGGCCTTGGTATAAAGTAATTTTTACTTTTTATGGACCTTAAATTTTGGAGTACCATCAGCATCACTTTGGTGAAAGATATTGCTTAGAGAGACAGCAATGACTTTTCTGGATACTTTATACATCAATTTGGCTTTTCTAAGAAATATCTTCATGCATTGTTAAAATCTGCATCTAGGAAATTGTCTATACACTGATCTAAAATTAAATGGCAGACCATCTTTTGGAGTCTTAAAAGTGTTGTTATGCTTGAATTAATAGGTATTACCCCAAAATGTATTACAATAGTCCAGATATGGCTAAATATAACTTTCATAAAAGATGACCCTATACTGAAGAGAAATTATTGTTTTGATTTTCCTCAGTAGCTAAAGAAAAGAATTTTTTTTGAAACATGTTTAATGTGAATACATCAAGATTGTTATCTACAAATACATCAAGAATTTTTTCCTGAGAGGTCAAACAGAACATGGAGTGTGTTGCTATCTAGCTATGCTCATTTTTGTTGCATTGTAATTAGTAGGGCTTTCAAATTTTTTAGTATTTATGATCATACTGTTTTCCCTGTACCATATTTGAAGTCTACAGAGAGCATCTTGTAAGTTATTTTCAAGTACAGTTTTGGTTTTACCCATCTCTGACAGTATAGCATCATCTCCATTGAGGTCAGTGGAAGAAACTGAAGTTCAAATCTTATGAGGTAAGTTGTTGACAAATTGAATGAATAACAGAGGTTCAAGGATAGAGCCCTGTGGTACTCCACAATTAATATTTATACTTTCAGAAAGTTGACCATTTAAAGATACTTTTTGCAATCAATCAGTAAGTAAGAAGTAAATCAGTTTAGTGAGTTTTCTCTGCATTTTTAGTTTTTCAAGCAAAATTTTATGATCTACAAGATCAAAAGCTTTATGAAAATCAACCACAATAGTGACTACGATTTCTCCTTGATCACTTATCAATCTCTCCTTGATCACTTATCAATCAAAGATACAAGTGCTGTTTCACAGAAGTGGAAAGCCAGACTGATTATCATGAATAAGATCCTAAGGTAAGTGCTCAAATAGTTGAGAAAAGAATCAGGTACATGTTTTTCTATTAAATCTGAAGAGACCAGAAAGGATAAAGATGGGTCTTTAGTTATTTACATCATCTTTTGTTCCTGGTTTATGCAATGGTGTAACTTTGGCAGTTTTCCATGTTTGCGGAAATTTATTAGACCTAATAATTTCATTGGAAATGAAAACTATGCCCTCTACAATTGCCAGAGCGGCTACCTTTAGCTTTGGTCCAATCTTAACAAGTCCTGTAGCTTTACAATCATCCATTTTTTAAAAATATAACTGAACACAAATTATGAACTCATTTCATGAATTTCAAACTATATTGTCTGGTAGTTTTTTTTAGTCCAGATGATTAGATCAGTTCTAGGTTCTTTTAACTTTTCAGCAATTTAAACAAAAAAGTCATTAAAATTATGAGATGTCAAATGGAATCAGCATAAATGCCTTCATTTCAGTTTTACTATTACATTTGCATGCAACAAAATCTGTAATCACTTTCCAGATATCTTTTGAGTTATTTTGGTATTCATCCAGCACTTTCACATTTTTGTTGTGTGCTTGTATGGTTTGACATATCATTTTTTAACTTTATTCCTCCAAACTCTATATTCAGTTTGATTTCCTAATGATTTTAGTTGGTCTCTTTGCTTTATTGCTTCTAAAATTTTTTGGGAGATCCAGCCTGGCTGGTGGTCTTTCTTTATCCTGTGTGTTTTTAAAGGGGCATGTTTGTTCACTATACTGATGAACAGACATGTCCAAGTATCTAAATCATCATCAATATCTTCAAAGATATGGACTGTATTCCATGGAATTGGTTTCAGATCTTCCATGAATTTAACATTATCAAAGTTTTGAAAAGAGCTATAAGTAATGGATTTATGGATATTATTTTGTTTTGATTTGTCATTGACTTTATATGTTAGAACAACTGCAAAGTGGTCACTTACACCAATCTTTGTAACCATTACTTCCAAAACAAATTTTATTTTGTACTGGTATAAATTTGATCTATAGATGTTACTCTGGTGGGTTCATTTACTGGTTGCTCCATACCTAACGAATCAATAAAATTCATCCAATTCACTATTTATATTGCCTAGAATATAAAATTCTTTCTCTTCATTTGAAATTTGATCTAATGAAGTTTAAAATGCTAAATCATATGTTGTTATGACCATGGCTTCTGTAAGAAACTTCCATTTGGCAGTCTGGGGTTTGGCTGGTACTGTAGGAAATATGTCAAAGAGTGATGGTGGAATCAGTTCTTCTTTCCTTAGAGGGTTACCACCAAGTAAAGAACCACATGCAGTAGTTTGAGCTACTTTTGTGACTGAAGTGCATGGTACATTTTCAGATGTTGACTTGGTAAAGTGTGATTTTATCAGCTGAGTTTTGTCAATAGCATCTGGATTGATGACGTACATTCCTGCTTTTTTATTCTTGCTGGTGAACACAACTGATCAATTGCATTATTTATAACTGCAGGTAATTTGGCCTTATTGAAGACCTGATTTTGTGAATAAAGGTTAGTTCCCAATGTACAAAATGCATGTTTCAGTAGACCATTAATGCCAACATCAAAGGGCTGTAGGATGTGTGTTGTTTGTGGAAGTACACCAAGTAGTTCAAGATGTTATCACATGCAACCTTCACCAATTATAAGTTGATATGACTGTCATGAGTATCATATACAACTGGCCTTTCTTTCCCCCAGTTTGAAAGAATCAGATCCTCCTTGAACCAGGTCAGAAACAGTTCCGAATCCATCTATCCAGACTCACAATAAGCAAAGTGACAATTGATGGGTACAGCATCCCTGTAGGTCATATGAGATGATTTTTCAAAAATCAGAAAGGTTGGCAGAATCCTACCATCAGCAGAAATACATAAATGGGCTGTTCTACATACTACTTGACTATCATCTGAGACATTGGAAAGCCTTGTTGACTCATATATTCCAAGCAGTGGACAAATGCAGTCTCCTCTTCCTCGGTTATTTTCATCTTAGGTCTAAATATATGGTTATTATCCGTCTCGGTTGTCAACAGTTTTCCGAAGGATCCCAAAATCCCATAAAGCATGAGTTACTGTCAATCTGCCTCAGACTTCATAAACAGCAGTCTCAAGCTCATCCAATTCATAGCTCTGCCTTTTTTGCACTGTTTTTGGATGGAAAGAAAAAAAGCATGTGTGCGAGATCTCACTTCATTTCGAATATTAAAATTTAGTCGTGTATTTTATTTTTTGGTGTATGGTGCTGAATATTAATAGTTCACCGCTTATCATAAATGACTCAATGGCTCCAAAGAAGTAAAACACTGGTATTCTTTGATTGACAATTTCCACTTTGTACCATACATAGCTGTTAGACATTTGTGCATAAACTACTAAAATTTAAACAGCTTACATACAGGAAAATAGCTTTATTCTATGTAACTCTATCCAGTGTTACTTGGATATAAACTGTCTGGATGTGAATACATATCTGCAGGTTTGCAAAGAAGCATTTCAGTAAAATTTGCTAAAGTTACTAATTGATTACCATGGTCATCTGGGCACAGAATGTGCAAGGAGGAAAACTCTAAAGTTTAAATTAGGTTTTAGAAAGGGACAATACTCAGTATCAAATAATGAAAAAGGTTATAGGACAGGAAATGATGCAATTAGTACATGCAGATTCCATGTTACAGAAGCAGACAACACGCCAATATGTGATAGTAGAATTTATAAGATACAAAGGAAACAAGTGGCATTTTTTATTTCAGGATATGGCATTAATGAAGGTAAGCTATTTATTTTTTACATTTGTGCTGGTGGACAAATGACAACTTTTGATATGATAACTGCAAAACATAGAGGAGCCGTGTCAAAGGTCATGACCACACATGACAAGATATATACACAGGGAATAGTTTTTTTCATTTTTTTCAGCTTACCTGTCAATTTCGAAGCACGTTCATTTTTTAGCATCTATTTCTTTTCTTCTTCTAAAAATTACCAATCGGAAGTGACATATCACGCGCGTTCACGTAAAATATGAGACCGGTTATGACTGGTCTTTGGTCATCATTGGTCCAACACCAGTTAGTTACTAAAATGGAAGAACAACACAATATGGGTGCACACTGTGAATAATAAAACAAAAGAGACTCATTGTATTGGAGTATAGGAAATGAATACTGTTTGCATCGAGTCCCTTGCAAAAATAATGCTAGTATACTTCACCAGTAACAACTCCAAACACTATTGTAAATGCTTACTGTTCTTTTTTTTCCACATAATGAATCTATACTAATCTGTTCATGAATAGAAAAAACCCCGAGGAATACCACTGCCTCCATTAATTTCTAAGCTGGGAAACCTATATGCCACTACAGAAATTATTTATGTCCACGATTCTTTCTGGATTTATACTGTGTACCAAAATTATATTAGTACAGTAGAGACAAGGAGCCTGTCTAGCATTTCAGCCAATATGGTGACCATAAAAGAGTTGCCACTTACCTGTCCTAAAAATTAGACACCTCATATGTGTCTGATAGGTTTTCTTTGCTATCATTGAGAAATCTGCAGAAACCTGATACACTACAAGTACAATTAAGTGTATCCCCTAGGGGTGCAAGACTGAGTAAAAAAACAAACTGAAAACAAAACTGGGGGTCAAATTAAGAATTTGGGGTTCTATGAAGTGCAAGTGAGGGTAAAGGGCAATGTGAGTTCTTACATTTAAGTCTGTGTATGCATTAGGCTTCAGCATCTCTATGTGAACTGCGCATATCAGGTCAATGTTTTGTTTGTGTTAGTGCCAATAATGCAAGATTCATATACCTTTTTGCTCCCTATCTCCTGAGCACCTCAATAGCTAGGCAGATTTTACCTAGCTTGTATCCTGGGCACCTAGTTTGAGTGGCACTATTTAGCATGGCTTATTTCCCTCAAGAGCAAACCATTGGGTAATTTTAAGCAATTTCCTAATTATGCAGGCTGTTAAACCAATACAATAATAGCTTACATAGAGTGAACACTGCTGAACACACTGAAAAAAAAATTTGATTTCGCTAGTTTCAGAAATAGTGAAGATATTTAGATCCAAAAATGATGCAAATTGACGGGAATCAGCCAGTTGGAGCAGACTTTTACTTGACACATTCTGACAGATAATTTTCAGGATTTTTATAGGATGAGATTGATAGTGACAACGAAACAGCCATTGATGATAACAGCGAAAACTTGATGAGAACAAGTTAAAATTTTATTGTGTTTTATTAGGTTTTAGATTTTCATTGAGAATTCTAAGGAAGAAAGGTAAATCAAGAGCAAGGAAAATATTTGCATCTTTGAACAGTATTCACAGGAGGTTAAGTTTTCAAAAGTGGAATTTCTGAGTACATAAAATATAATTATTTTAAGTGTTAATTATTGTCTGTGAATTTCTAATGGATTTTATGGATTATTCATGGCAAGAGAAGAAAATTGATAAGTACATCATTTATTTTCACCTTTAGGCAGAGTTTTATTTCTGCATGTAGCATGAAATTTATACCATTATGTACATAATCTTATTGAGAAAAGTTGTGCCAAATTTCAGTCTAATTAAACAAACGTGAATAAAATAATAATTTTTCTGTTAGTAAATCCTCTGGAAAAATATGCAACCCAAGTGCTGCAAGTCTCAGGGATACAGGCACTGGTAAGGTGATCTCTGCAAGTATGCTATAGGGGACTGCCTTGGCTCAGGGATTAAGGAGTCAATATAGTGCCTATCATCATAAACTTCTTATTATCCATTCTTAGTGTAATGTCCTTTGCTTTGCTTATACCTTTAAGTAGATGTAAAGGATCTCACAATGAGCTGTACAGAAGGTGCATGTTTTCTTGTTATTTTCAATGGAACCCATGCATGTCTGATTCAGACCCATTCTCCTATCAACAGTTGCTTTGTGCTTAGATTTAAGGCAAAAATATGTTTCTGGTTGGTTGACCATCTGTTTCTCATTCCTGCCCCTAGCACTTTCTTCACCATGTAATAAGAAAAAAAATAATTAAAATATATCACATGAGGAATACATGTCTAAACTAAAAAAGGACATGAATACAATAATTTTATAACCAGTGCAAAAGGAAATAGATGGGGGGGACATGAGGTCCATGCATGAGCAGATCAGTGAAAATTAGACCTTTTCTTTATTGTTGCATATCTGATCCAAGATTCTCCCCTACTTGTCCACCTTTGCTCCAAATCCTCAAGTTACCAAATTATTTTTATTGTTGTTGTTGTAGGGTTTAATGCCATTTTTCAGCACAAGATAGGCTATACATGGCGGCCAGTATTAATGGTGGAGGAAGAACCCTGGAAAACCCAGGAAAGAACCACCGACCCACGAGAAACTACTGGCAAAAACTATTTTTATTTTTCCAATGGTTCATGTGAAGTTTGGTCAGGTCGACTTTAGATCTAACAAGACAAAAAGTCTGGTAATGCCACTGCCAATTTATTTTGTGAAAAAAATTGGGTTTGAAATCTGCAGGCTTTTAAAAATGTATTTTGAATGTATGTAGAATATCAACATTACTTTACATCAGTGTAAATCTACATCCTAAATATTTTCTGTAATACCACCTACTAGGGTCTATTGTGAACTGTGATGTCACAGACCATGGAAGCAGGGTAAAGCCTCAAAGCGCAATTGTCTCTTAAAGGTAGACTTAGTGTTTCTGAAAAATTATGTCAGAATGAAAAATTATGTCAGAATGAATATTTCAGTAACTTTTGTTCATGTTTAGACCCAATGATCAACCTATTACGGGAATAATAAAATTGTGAAATTTACAACAAAAAAAACCAAAAAAACTTTTGTACATGTTTAATGCAGAAACAAAGAAAAAAGCAATACATTTAGTAATGTGGTAAATAAAATACATCAAAGACCTGACTTTATGGTAGGTGGGTGTGAGATTAAAGTATCTCTCCCATGATAAGAGCTGGTACCAGTGTAAGAAATTGTTAAAAGGTAGATGTAGTCTAATTATCAAGAATATCCTTTGCAAGATAATACTTCACTAACTTACAAGTTGAGTCTAACAACGAAGTGCATTATGTGATGGCAGATTTGGGTCAAACCAAAGAGATGAGGCTCTTTTGACACACAATGCAATAGCAAATCTATGTCAAAGCTGTTTGCAGTTGGACTCAACTTATAAAGTAGTACATATGGTATTTGCCATAACTAAAAACAGTGTGGGGTTGATCTATCAAATGCACTGGTTGCTTATCTTTTGATAAATATGGTATGTCTGTTATAAGTATTAAGAGATAATCCAAATATTCACGTCATCTGATCCTCAGAAAAAAGAACAAACAAAGTTGCTATCTGTGAGTTAATGCTGAATTCCCCTGAACTATACAAAAGATTAAAAGCATACTGAATTTTTAAACCCCCAACCCCCAATAATCTGAATAGTGAATATATGAAAAATCTATCTGAGGTGCAAGATTTTAACATCAGAAATTCTGTATGCATTTCACAGCAAGCAGCTGTAACAAAATATATACCTGATAACAATGAGGTGAAAATGCAAGGAAACCCTGATTCACAAATATACACAAGGGCATAAATATATTATTTATAGTCATCCAAATTTGATTGCAATCTAGAGTATATTTAGATCAAGACATTACTGTAATGATATATAACAGATCTTGAAAAACTTTCCTATCACTATATAACCAGTCAATCTTGCCAACTGCATGAGACAACATTGTTCACCCACTTGCAGCAAATTAAATGAGAGATAAATCATACCCTCAAATCTGTGTTGGTACTGATGGACCATATGTGGGCCTGATAGTATCTATCCATAAAATCAACAAAACATTTTCAGACAAACCTGTCCACAATATACTGGTGTACATTTTAGACACTGATATTTCTCATGTCTCTTGAGCTAATTTATCATCATTTGAAGGGTACTATTGGCAATATCTACAGAATATTTCTGGATCAAGTTGTATGTTTGTCATCTTGTAAATCCACTTCAATAATACAACCCCTATGTCCCCTGACCATTTTAAATGTCATGATAGATTGGGCTATCACCAAATAACAGTATCTCAACTGCATGCAGGAAAGTCCAGAAAAATTTGCATGCAGCAGAATTACACACTTTAATGAACAAGTGAGGTCAGATTCAAACTGAGTATAAAGAGATATTGCAACTTCACTGGCACAGGTTTCCTAGTTAACACATCAATCCCTGAGGCAAAACCCTAGGAGTTCCATTACAGCATACATGCAGAGGGATTGCCTACAGCCATGTTAGCCTTACCAGTGCTGGTATCCCTGGAACTCCCTGACAGCACCTAACTTGCTGATTTTTACAAAGAAGGCTATTTGCAACAAATTACTTATTGTTTGCTTTGTATTCTTTTAATTAAAGATGCTCTCAATATAATCAAGTACATAGTGGTATAAATTTCATGTAACAAACAGAAATAAAACTTAGCATAATACTAAAAATAAAAGATTTACTTACCAATTTGCTTCTTGTGTAATTTATAATCCATAAAATCAGTTGTGAATTCATCATCAATTCATGAAATAATTTTATTTTTTTAAAAATTCCATGTCATGTTCTTTCTAATCATTAATTCTGTGTGAATGCTGCAGACAGTAATACTTTTCTTGCCCTTTGGGTACCTATCTTAGAATTCTCCAGTGAACATTTAACAAAATAGTAAAATACTTTCAACAAACTTGGAATTATGTGCACTTGTGCTAGCTAAATTCATTTTCCCAAACATTATTTACCAAAGATTTATTATCTTCAAAAGATCTAGAAAATTCTCCATGAGTCTTTAAGATAACTTTCTACTTCCAGTAGCTGATTCTCCTCATTTTACATCATTTTCAAATCTCAATAATGCCATTATACCTGCTGCCCAGAATACAAGCAAGGCAAACTGCCCCACTTTATAATGGAACTCAGGGGACGAGGGAGGTATAGTAACATGAGACATGGTAGAATGGGTTAACAAGTTAAGATGTCCCAAGTTTGATACAGCAAAGATATAGATAGTAAACAACATTTAAAAAATATTTGTGAAAGGTGAATTCAACTATTTTAAAGAGCCTGATTTTGATGACAGGTACAGCACCCTATACTAAAACAAAAGTAAAGGTTGGTTTGACTTCAGTTACATTAAAGTCAATACCTATGACATTCAAAGCAAGGACCATTTTATTTTTTTTCTTCAGATCACTAATGAAAGGAAACTGCATTGTTTAAAAATAAAGACTTTCTCATTTATTAAAACTCATACATAGAACTATGCTTTCATACTGGATTTGATGTTCCTCACAATGGCTCTGCAGCTCATACTTGTTTATATGCACCCTCCGCAGGCGACAGGTCTTGGACCTGCAACACATCAACACTATTTTCTAGCTGACTTTGAGTTTTCTACACCAATCTGCCTAATATCAAGCATATTAATAAGAAAACCAATGAAATAAAACAGCTGTACTTTATTATAAACAAATAAACTTCCTCTAAGAGACCCTTCACCCACAGATAAAGTTATAAACAAAATTGATATGCAGATTTCTACCCAATTTACCTACACAAAAGTGCATTGTAACTATTCAGCACACATTTGTAGATGACTTGCTTGGATACATCCTAAGTCATCAAAAGAATCTGCACTTTGGTTTATCTGATGTAAGCAAAATATAACAGACACAGGAAAATATATCACTGCACAAGATAATATTGTGGTAAATAATTTCCTTTTCAATCATAGAAATGACTGTCCTTTGCAGTTGTTTTGCATCTGCCAGACATACAATGTCATGGATTTGGTTGTTAGTCATCTCCATTCACATACCATGACTTGTTCAAGATAAGATTTTCATGCATGAGGAACAACTTCTATTTTGATGATAACACAGTCAAATTAAGTAAAGACATTCTGTAAAAAGCATAATTGCAGTGCTAAACAAAGAGCCAAGTAGCCAAGATGAGCAACTTTAAATGGCCACAAATGGCTGAAAAAATCCAATATCAATCTTTTTATATGGATTTTTTTTTCATCTTGTCATGGCTATGGGTGGCATATGAACAATTACAATCCAACATCCTTCTGTATTATGCACACTGGATATACAACCAATATGTCAACACATAGAATGTCACCCCTGCTAATATCTCCTTTCCATAATGTTTCATATCCCAGGCTGTGCATGTATCATCAATAGAATCAATACCTGTATCATTTAATCTCCATCCCAAAAGAAGCCTTCTGACAAAAAACATGGCAAAATGATTTTCCATCTAAAAATAGCAGTAGCAAGTTTTTCAAGATGGTTCTATGTTGGTGATACAGGATGTCAAATCAGCACCATTTTAATTTATGATCAATAGAATGTTATAAGAAGTCTTCTATTTAAAACCCTGTGTTGATATAACTTTCAATTTTTAAGGCATAATGATGCAAGATTTTAATGGTGGCTGATGTAGAAGCTATAATGGGTATCAGACTGATGCAATTTTGGTGAAAAGCACAATGTTTATCTGACCATCCATCTATCAGAAATAGCAATAACTAGATTTACAAGATGGCCAGAGTGATATCTGCAGATTCTCAGTCACTTCAGCTTTAATTTCAGGGATATCAGATGCCTTTTGTACACATGACTAGGGATCAAGCTAGACTTAAAATGTATGGAGAAGTGACTTCTTCTTTTAATCAGAACAGGGAGAAGTGGAAGCTAAACCAGGAGAAGTGAGATCAAAGCAAGAAATGTGAAATAAGCTCTATATATCTGCATTATCTTATTTATGTGCACTATTTCTCAGCATGCTTTTAACAGTTTTATGCAATGCCTTATTTTCAAGTTTAAAAATATGTTATATGTTTATTATCAACCCATTTTGTACATGTATACAACTTATTATATTCATACCCATTCTATTCATACTTGTAGTATATGTTTCAATTGAGATGCAGGCAAATTGGTGATATGACTTAAAAGGCACAGCAGAAGCTATACATTGTAATTAATTTTTAACTGAAATCTTTAACAAGATTATTCTCTTGTAATTTCGAGTTAGTAAAAATGCTTAATAAACTACCACTTAATTATTTTATTTTATTTTGTACAAATTTTGTGTAACATTGCAGCCAACAAATTTTTAGCATTCTTTGCAACAAACCCTAATTCATGTACATAGGAATAAATGCACAAGAGACTTCAAAACATACTTTATCCTGATTTCCTTGTTCCAAAAAAAGACAAAACACAGAAGCACTACTAAAGTAAATAACTAAACTAAACCTTTTTTTCCCCCAAAAACAAATATCCAAGAACATGTATTGCATCAAGTGAGTGCATCTATTTTTAGAAAGTTTTTTTTTCTAAATACATGTATAACTATTCACTTTCTTGCTTTGTTACAATAAATTCATTAATGGGACTGCATATTTATGGTTGAATTATTTGTCTACCTACTGGTATTAACTGATATAAATCTTCAATAGTAATTGCTTCACTACTATATATCTCTTTTGTAATTTTATGGTAGGTCAGGAAACAACCTTGACCTTGGTGCATTGTTTTGAATTCCACAAGAGATTGTCATGTGTTTTTGACCTACATTATTAAATATTTAGGTTAAATCTACTATGACATTATATTTAAACTTTGTTTTCATTATATCATATATTTTCCTGAATCTATTTACCCAATTATTTACAAATACAGACAATATAATGATGTGGTATATCATGTCTGCCACTGCAAGTCCATTTACGGTTTCAAACTTATTTTATCAAGAAAATATGCAAATACGGCTTTTAAAATCTCCATTTAAAAAAAAGAAGAAATACATTAGAAAATACTCTTCACAGATCAATTTTTTTACAAGCAAACTACTATTTATATATTGATGCATTTCACTTTGGATTACAACAGTGCCAGGACTTACTGGCTACTTCGAGGTGGAATCTCAATCTACAGCCATTTTATAACAGAAAAATCAAGTCAATCATTTTTGCTTTCCTAACAGAAGAGGGTAAAGTTTACAGTTCTCAGGTGACTTTTTCACCACTAAGCCTGGTAGTGTGACCCCTGATGATGTGGGGCCCTGAGTGGCCAAGTGGTCTTAAGTGCTCACTGTTCCAGATCACTGCCATCTCACCTCTATCTAGATGGGTTCAAGTCTCTGGTTTGGCAAAGTTGGTATGTGAAAAAGCCTGCCAGCAACTTCTAATGGGTGGGGTTTTCCAGGGTTTTTCCTCCAGCAGTTATACTGACTGCCTTGTATAGCCTATCTTGTGCTGAAAAATGGTGTTACACCCTACAACAACAACACATGATGTAATTTTACCAGTGCAAATTATGATCCTTATCACTCACTGAGGCATTGTGGCTGTATAGTTAAAGGTCAGCCACACTTCAACAACATATTTCTGTTTACATCAGATCTGCATTACATGATTAAAAGTGATTATACTCACACAAAAAGAACAAAACAATTATCAAGTGTAAAGAAGAAATAATAATTTAATTACATGAAAAAGAAATATACAACGCAGTTACTACCCTTTAGCTACGATTTCCCACCTATAGAGGATGCCAGCCAGAATGACCTACATTAAAAACCATGGATAGGGAACATTTAGATGAAACTACAGAAAACTAATTTACTGTTCAGTCTTATATCATATGCATGCACAACATACTAGATTGTGTCCATTTCAAAACCATTCCATCGTTTCAATTTATTTTGAAAGTTCCTGTTAATACAGGTAAAATGGAATCAATGTTGACTTCTCTAGGTCAGTCAACTTCATTAAAAAAAAAAAGAAAAAGAAAATGGGCACATCTAAAAGGTTCTAAAAGAACTAAACTTCACATACTTATGTCACATTTACACAATGCAGGTGGCCAGTGACCTTTAAGCTGAAGTGATATTTTTCATTTGCCTACTCATTCCTGTAAGTAATCAAGCTTGAAAATTCATCCTGAGCAGAGTAGTCACCATCAGGAAATGTCACCTCAATGGTGCTTCAGTTCTTACAAAAATAAATCCAACATCTCAGCCTGAGAAATTTTTCTTTACATACAGGGTTAACTTATTGTGGGTCACCTGTTTGTGAGACAATTACAAAAGATGCTCTTTGCCCAACAGAGGACAAACTTGATAATGGAATGGAACCTACTAACAGGAAATGTGCAAATGGATACATTTCTAGATCTAAAATAACTAAGAAAGTATGCAGTGGCTAACAAACCTGAAACCATGTTTCTTCAAAATAATATTTTACTAACCAATGGTTCTGTCAACAAACACAGACAACTACTGGGGTATAGCATATCAGTAAAATTGACCTGACATGTAATGTTCTGTTTATATGTACTAAAACCAATTTTTGTCAACTCATGCTTTTTCCTAGTGAAGCAGCACTTAAGCTGCTAAGTTTACAAAAACATACACATGGCTATCAGTGACACAGGAACTACTGTTTAAATTACATTACAAATTTCCACATCTCTGCATTAGTAGGATTTTTCTATTAATTCTTTTCTTGAATGTGGTATGACTCACACATCCAAAATTAGACATAGCAAGAAAAAAGCCTAAATTGTTGAAAACTGGTCATAACTCACATCACACTGAATATGAGAATGATGTACTGATAACACTAAAAAAAACCCCCAAAATAAATCTTAATCATTCCCATTTCATAAACAGAACTTCTGATAACTAAGTTTAATTAAAAAAAAAGTTTGTTAGGCCACTGAAGAGCCTACAAGAGTATCCAATACTTAATTCAAAGCAGATTTTTCTTATCAAGTACATACATGTAGCACAACAAAATCAAAACAATATCAGGAATATCCTGAAGAGGCTTAACCAATATTAACAGGTATTTTCAGCAATGGCATACTCTATAAACTAAATCATGTCATAACAACAGGTATTTTCAGCAATGGCATACTCTATAAACTAAATCATGTCATAACAACAGGTATTTTCAGCAATGGCATCTCTATAAACTAAATCATGTCATAACAACAGGTATTTTCAGCAATGGCATACTCTGTAAACTAAATCATGTCCTAACAACAGGTAAAAGACATGCAGCCAATGGAAAAAAATCACATGTTGCATGAAGAATGGCATGCACATTGCCAATACTGGTGAAAAGTGAAATTTATTTATTGCTTTTCAATTCTTACTTGCAAACTAGTCATATCAGAGTAGAATGGCAAATAGTGTCTCCACCAATGATCAAAGTTTTAATTACACAATAATTCACATGATCTTTAATTTCTCCATGCACATAGTACAATGTGGTACTTAATCCACAATCACCTCACTCACTCAACATTGAAGCATCACAGTGGAGTGGTAATTATCTAGTAAAACACCACAGTAACTGTGAACATATGCAACTAACTGTAGCACCTACTCCAGTCCAAAGAAGAATGGGAAACATCCTAGCCTTAGCAGTTGAACTGCCAATAATAATAATAATAATAATAATAATAATACCAATACCAGTCTTAATTTCAAAAGGATAAGACACATCTGGTCATCAGAAACACATCTGTCACATTGGAGTGCAACATATTTATAGGTTATTTTATAATCAAATAACTTAAACTCACACCTATTTGAAATAAATTTATTATTATGTATAACAACAATGGTTAACAAGTGCACAAATAAATAAAGACTGTACAAAAAATATATTAATTTCAAACTAGCAGTCATACAGACATAAAAAATAAAATATACTATCATTTCAATAGGAACACATTTGGTCTTTTATGACCCATCCAGTTGGTCCTCAACATATTTATAGGAAGTGTTGCACTTAGTGTGCAGGCCTGCATGTTTCTTACATCTATCCCATGTACCCCAAATTTGATCATGTGCAAGGCCATATTCAAGCAAACAGCATGAATCAACAAAACTATTAGTCTGAGTTTCCTATGACCCATGACACCAGGTTTTTTATATTTAGTTTTTTAACACCCCAACATAAAACTAAACAAATATAAAAGATGTGGTGACAAGGGTCAAAAATAACTTGGACTACATAACCATCATTGACATATGCTCTATTTCTTGATGTCGGCAAAAGCTTTCTGATCACCTTCTGAGGAAGAATATGTTGAGATTTTGGAGCATTTTGTTCTCTGCATGACAAACAGTATGTGACTTACATTTAATATTTTAATTTTTTTTACAATAACATTAAAAAAGGTTTTATTATTTATATCATAGAACTCTTGGACCTATTTCATGGACATGCTGGTTGTGAGATACGTGTAGTCATTTGACTTGTAATGCAAATGACAAGTACCAAGTCCAACTTCAATGCAGTGGTTTTGTTTTGTCTGTCAGTGGATTAAAGACAATTATTTTTACATTCCAAATAACTCAGAAAATAAATTTCATGCAGGTATGATTCAATGTAAGGTCTTTTCATTTGGCCCAATAGTAAGTTGCTATGGATGGGATGGGATGGGTCAGAGGAAACTCAGACTAGGAAAGTATTTTCAATGAGAGACATTTCATTTGTTTCCCCATCATGATTTAATTTCATATAGCAATTATAAAATTCAGATGATTTTTGATCATCATGATTCTTTAAAAAACAATAGGGCAATTTCAAAATCATACAGTACTAGATGCCAAACTTGAACTTGAGAAATGGAAGTTTGTGATAGAAGTATCCATAGGATGTAACTAACCCAAGGACAGTTGTCCAGCCCTATGGAAAATGATTGAAGCCAATCACGATTCAAAACCCACCAAATCTGCTACAGTTAATACACCTTGTTCATGTCTTTTCTCTTTGAACAGCTACATATTAATGTGAATTTAACACAAAAAATGGAACAATGACAATGAAATGCAATAGATTATCAAAAGACATATTTAAGTGATTGATGAATATTTGTTGAAATGGAACCAGAGGTGAGGATTACAGCACTTTTACTGGCTCTAATACCATGGAGAGATAAGAATATTATTTAAATAACTGAATAGATAATAGTTTTAATGTAAACTTAAGCAATGATATGTATGCCATACAAAGTACATATGTACTTTCAGATCATGTTACAAAATTCTATATCTATCACAACAGTTTTCTTGTCCCTTCTAAATTTTGCATTTCGACTTAACCTTGTCCATCTCTGAGTGTATGGTATTTTAGCCCTTGATAGCATGTAGTAAAGTTACACAGTGCAGTCCCTATGCATAGGCCTGTTAAGCAGTGAAGTGTATGTTATGTTTAACAGCAATTTTTAACCATTTTACATTTTTTGGTATATTATGTATGGAAAGATTTAAGAGTAGAATACGGCCATTATAGCTGTATAATTATTTTTCACAAAATAATTTTGTATGTGCTTTAAAATCTTGAGAGAACTCGTTCATTGTCAAATGAAGCTGCGTGATCAACCATAGCGACAATTTCACATACTTAAAATTTACAAGTTCTTTGTCTGTGTCTACATCACTAAATCAGCTGAATTTGATAAGTAATAAAAACTAATGGGTTAATAAAATATCAGTAACAGAGCCTTTACCTAAGTTATTGAAGCTTTAATAGTTGTGATTCTACTCAAGCTTATACTGAATCAAAGATCGCCATTTTGTTGAATGGAGAGTTACGACCTACTTACATTAACAGCAGATTTCAACCAGAGCATATACAGTGACCACAAGATGACATCTAATAATGTAGCATCTAATAAGGGGTTTTCCCCAAAGGTGGTGCTACAAAAACCCACTCAAAATGGCTGCTGTTTACAGAGTTGCCAAAAGGCGCTTGTATGGGAATTGGGTAAAGTTCCAAAAGGTACCTGTATGCGACTGTGGTAGAGCACCAAAAGGCACTTGTATGAGGTAAAGGGTTAATTGTGGGTAAGAGGGACACAATGTCCCTTGCCCACATAATACAAGGAACAATAATATATAGGCTATTTTATAATAAAACAACTTACATACACTCCAGTTTACTCAGGCATTCACACCAATTTGAAACAAATGTATTAAATTTAGGTGGTTCAAATCCTACTATAGCAAAAGGTCTCATCTGGTAACATTTGATGGACACCTATCAAAAACTAAAATGATAAATGGTGGAATGCCATAAGGTTCTATCTTGAGGCCTTTGTTATTTGCTCTGTTCATAAATGACCTATCCCTAAAAGTAGGAGATGCTTGTCTCATCAACTGACATGTTTGCTGATGACATTACTTTGTTTGACTCTCAAAGTAACCAAGCTGAGGTTGAAAGAAAAGAAAACCTTCAAACTGCTTTCAACAGACTTCAAATATGGTGCAAGGCAAATGGTATGGTCCTCAATGAGGACAAAACAAAGATCTTTTTGGTAAGTACACTGCAAAAAAGAGAATGATTGCAAGCTGATTAGCTATATTCTCTTTGATAAAACCGATCTGAAAATGATGTGATAAAAATCTTGGAATATTTATCAACAATTAATTGCAATGATCTCATCATATAAATTATATTCCAAAGAAATATCTCTGGTTCCTTAAGAAATCTTGGAGTTACTTTTTACAAAAGTTATATTTAACAACATCTTGACTAACATAACGTAATATGGGGGAATGCAACTGCTACAAATATGAGCCAGACTCCAGGTAAAAGGTATGAAAAATAATTCTAGATCAGCAAACAGAAAATGTTCAAACTGAAATGCTCACATTCAAAGTTTTACCAATACATGAAAGTATATTCCTTGGAGAGGCCAAAAACAATGTACAAGGTGTTCATAAAATCTGCAAACCACTTACCTGAACACCATTTTTCAATGAAGGAGAATCTAATAATATCCCATATCTATTAACATTATTTAGGCAAAATTTCCATGTACCCTAGACAAAAAAGGAGTTATTCAAAAATAGCTTTCAATCTGTAGGTGCACTAGTTTGGAATAACATTCCATATGATTATAGTAAATCAGCTCCAAGCATCTCCTATTTCCACAACAGGTGTTGGAATGGATGATATCAAGAAAAAAAAAATTGCGTACTTAACACACATAACATTAACCACCTCCTGTGCTTAGTTTTAATTTCTGCAGCAATGAACATTTAGGTGATTATCTGTTTACATGCTGTTATTTGTTGTGTTTGTGTATGTGTGAACATATTAGCTTTATATATATACACACACAAGGTAGATTAGTTCTCATTTGTAACTAAGTAATCCTCTGAAAATAAAGTTATTATTGTTGTTATTATTAATTTTGATTATTATTATTATTATTGAACAATAGTGGTTAACAAGTGCACAAATGAACATGTTTGTACACGGTATGCACATTTCATGCCAGCAGTCATAGACATATAAAACAGCACAACTTTTAACTGCACTATGCTTTTGATGAAGCCAATCTATGGAACTCTGATACAAAGACAGCAGACCCATCCAAATATTTATTTCAGCAAGCATCTTTGTCACCATCTTAAGTGTTGCACCTTAAACCCTAAGAGCAGTGGATTGTCTCCCATTGCTTTAAAATGGGGGAGGGCATACAAAGTTAATAGAAAATTTTGAAAAAATAGCTTATTGTATAAACAGTGGACCCTACAGCCCCTAATCTACAGCCACCAGCTTAAAAAGGTCAGAATCCCATTGAATCAATTATTTGATGTTCAAAAGTACCCCTTTCGAATGGCCACCCCTCTAATATGGACATGTGCTGGTATACTGCTGCAAAAACATTTACTC
The DNA here is from genome assembly GCA_016746295.1 of Potamilus streckersoni. Taxonomy (NCBI): domain Eukaryota; kingdom Metazoa; phylum Mollusca; class Bivalvia; order Unionida; family Unionidae; genus Potamilus; species Potamilus streckersoni. Next base: position 185,588 of record JAEAOA010001436.1, on the reverse strand, counting down.
CTCATGAACAGCCACATTATGGGGTTTACAGATAGAAATCTCATGATTACTTGCTGATTTCTAAATTCATCACACTGAAATTTGTTCCTACATGCTTATAAAGCAACTAAATTTATTCCAAGGAAATTGGTAAGTAATCTGATTATCCTTGTGTGTCTTTTAGATGTTAGGTTTTGTCATTTTTAATTAATAGCTACAGTCATACCCACTCATCTTGACCTTGGTCATCTCAACATCCCGCATATGTTGAGCATTTCGGTCCGGTCCGGTCCCCAAAAAACTTTCTTTGTTATGCTATTTTTTTGCCCACTGTTCTCAACCTCTGTTAAGTTGATAACCCGGTTATGTGGGCATAAGTTTTGGTCTAAAGTAACATGTTTATCTGCTTAATTCAATGAAATGCAATTTTTCAATGTCAATCTCTGAGAAATTATGCAAGAAATGGTCAGCAAAAGCGCTTGATTTTCACTCAAAATTTTGGTCAGTTATGGTGTTAGTCACATGCTCATTTTGAATTCTTTCTATTTTTGGTTTCTAAGAGTAGCTTAATAAATTAGTTTATTAAGAATATATCATGTTCACTCACTACATAAAATATTCAAAGATTTACAAAAACGAGAATGTGCATAAATTACAATGTAACTTTATTTTATTAAAAAAAAGAATCTTAGATGTCAGTCACATGTGTATTTTATCATTTTCCTTCTAATTCTTAAGGTACGTTTCCGATCTGAATTATGTTTGGAAATACATGTATACAAGAAACAACAATCAAAGAGATAGAAGTAATGAAATATGTACATGTACATGTAAAAATTATTAATCAATGTGCAGATGGAAAGTTGCTCATCGACTGAATATTTAAAAGTCATGAAATTGTTCCATATGCATGTAATATCATGACAATTTATTTTTTAGCACTTTATGACAAATTAGCCAAATAAGTCTGCAATTTTCAAAATATCAAAGACATAAACTGTACATAATGTAGTGGAAATACAAAAATATACAGTAAAATTGCCTACACTTACATGTACAAGAAACACATCCTGTGAATGAATATAAAAAGAACACTTTTCTCATTTTGAATATATACATCAATAAAACACAAAAGTATATAATGAGCACTGCATTATTATTTTTAGTAAATATGAATATCAGCCTGTTTTTGCTTAATCTGACACCGATTTTTACAGCAATTCAAAATCAATTATGTTTTCACACATATTGTAACACCCTGTGTGTTAAATATCAAAAAGACCAGAGTTTAGGACATAACATGAACACAGTGTCATAACACTATCAATTTCAGATAATATAGAGGCAGACTTGCTTGTCTAAATGCCAAAAGACATTATAATAAACTACAATTGTGTAATAAATCTACTTAAAATTTCTCAACAATATGATTCAATTTTGGGATTTTATAGTGCTAAGTTAATAGGGCAGAAATCCTTTCAACTTAGATGTTCATACTTGGCTGCTCTGACTGCTATCTGTCAGTACACTGTCTGCACTCATATTTATTGACTCTTCACATCACATGACCTTAGTTAGCCAATCAATGTTTGTCCTTCTCAGGGCTAGCCATGGCGGTAACCAAGTCAACTGTTCAAACTGCATGGAAAAATACCTCTGAACAAAAAATTTATATAGAATTAAGTTGTTCTCCCAATGTCCAGGTGTGTGCTTTTACTATTACCCTTTATTGTATATTCATACCTATAATTATGTAGAACTGAATGAAACAGACAAGTGAATTCTGATGCGAATTGAGCAAGAGTACAACATACTGGTGATACAATGAGCCGTAATACAGTTAGAAATAGTCCATATCAAGTGCATACTGTCTGCACATTAAAGTAAAATAATACACTGTACACAACAAAGAACTCACAATAATAAACGGTAACATTAGTTCTAACTTATTGTGCAACAAAAGTCTGAAAAGAGAATTGTTATTCTTCAGAAGGGAACATTTATTCCATCACCATCCTGAATCTGCAGTTTCTGTAACAAACTCCATCAGATGGTTGAAGTCACTAATTTATTGACTAACATCATATTTCTGGCTTTGATATTCCAAAAGTATGGAAGGCATGATAACTCATTTCCTAAGCTATTCATGTGAAATTCCAGCAGGACACATGCAAGGTCCAACATTGAGATGAATTGGACACAATAATTATTTGTTTAATATATATTGACAACTCATTTAAATGTATAGTCTTGACTATTATAGAAAATTATGTATCTAGAATTTGATGCCTTATTTTAGTTGAGGTGAGTTATGAGAATCTGTGTGAATTCTCCAATGTTATATTAAGTCACCTATGATAATGACCTGGTTGTAAGTATTTGTCATAAATACCGTAGTGTAAAAAATTTCATTCATTCATTTGTGTAATTAAAACCAGACTGGAACTAATGACTCAGTGGTGAGTTGAAATAGCCATTAGCTGAACCATTAATCTTTTGAAACTAGGTTTGTTTATGGTAGGTCAGGGCTAGTCAGATTAGATAGCTGTTGATATTTGTTTGAATTCTGATAGAACTATATCTAACATAAGAAGGTGGGGGGTATTGATCTATTCCCCCAGTATAATATGATAGAAAATTTAAGGCTTGTTTGTTTATTTTTGGAAGACGAGGTAGCTCCACATGACATCTCAGATTTATAAAACCAAAGTGACCACACAAAGTTGAAAGGGCTGAAAGACACAAGGTACCTGAGAATTTGGAAAGAAAGTGAAAGTGAAGAGGACCCAGACTTACAGACACAAGGAAGTCAAAGGGGACAGTCACTGTAAATTTGGACTGAAGACCATCAGGTTATGAATCTGCACAAGGTAGTGTTTTAGATTTTTTTCACATTTTGATGAATTATTTTGTTTAACAGATCAGTTAATGGTATAAGCATATTTGTACATGTATTTGAAATTCCCTAAATAAGTTAATTAAAAAAAAAGAAGCATATCTTTCAAATTGTAATGCATTATCACAATTATTGATGAATATTATGAATTTTGATTAAATCTTGTCTTATTTGTAATGGGGGCTCATGTTATTCTGTTCTACATACCTGCTCAGATCTTTACCTATTCCACCTATAAGTTTCACATTTTATATTGATATTTACTCCCTACAGGCAAATTATACTGTCTGTGATCATGTCTAGATAACAATAACTAAAACCAACAAAGGTAAGGATTGGTTTTTGACAAATGCAAATTACACTATTCTATCTTGAATATGACTATGGGCATATTACCTCATTCTATCCTGAATACCCCTGTGGTCATAGTATCCCATTCTATCCAGAATACAACTATGGTTGTACTTTACTATGTGTGTAGCATCTCTAGAAATGTGTTATACATCACAAATATTTGTGTACTTTCACCCAACACAGGAAATAGCTAAAGCATGCATGCACAGTGAAATTTTACAGAAATAAAACAGGTTTTGGAATAAAAAAATTGTTGGCTTGAAAATTGATCTCTAAAATGATGGACACCAACTTGAATGTAAACATGGATGTTCATAATAATAATAATAATAATAATAATAATAATAATAATAATAATGCTTTATTTATAGATGGTGACTCATTAGTCAAGGACTATTCTTCGTTGAGGCCCTCTTAAGTACAGTATAACAATGCACATTATATGAAGATAGCAAAAATTACTGTTTTACAAATTTAGTATTATAATACTAAATTCAATTATCTATTAGAAACACATAGATGTTCATGGTGTCTCTTCTTAAATACTCAAATATTTTCAGCAGATTTTACATGTAGTGGAAGTTTGTTCCACAGAACTGTACCAGAGTATTGGAAGCTCTTTTTAAATTGATGTGTTCTTGGTTTTGGTGTTTGAAGGTTTCCATGTAATATTGATCTCAACTGGTATTGTGTTGAAAAAAAGGATCTGAATAAGTCCTGGAGATACTCTGGTGCAGTTCCATGTAGACATTCCTTGTGAAAATCTATCCTTTCATATATTGTGAACCATTTGAGTTCCGTAAACAATGCTTTTGAGGGATGATCAATAGATGCAATTTTGGATGAGTGTTTTACAAAGCGGATCAATATGGTCATTCCATAATAAATTATCTACGGACACCTACAAGCTTTTCATGTTTGACATTTTCTAACATATGATCATTTATTGCAAGAGATAGTGTTGGCTTCCGTGACCTTTGTAGCTTTTGTGATGTCCCCAAAATTATACATTTTGTTTTGCCTTCATTAATTACCATCCTATTTTGTTGTGCCCAGTTTTGGACTCTAACAAGATCTGAGTTTAATCTTATTGGGTAACTTCAAGTTCATAACTAGATGTATACAAGGTTGCATCATCTGCAAACAAATCTGTATTTTTTGTGGATTCATTATTTAATGGTAGATCATTGATATAGATAAGGAAGAGGAGAGGACCCAAAACTGAGCTTTGAGGGACCCCTAAATGAATAGTGAGGAGTCTGAGAGCTAATATTGCCAATGCTTACTCATTGAGACCTTTGGTTTATATATGATCTAAACCACTTTAAAGGATTGTTAAAAAGTGAGGGTAGCAATACTGAAGTTGATGATTTGAATGATAATCTGATGATAATGTTGACTTAAATGATGGGTTAGAATTTGATAAAGTTGATGAAAGAGATGATGCCTGGCTTCATGAACTTCTTGACAGTGATTTGGAGAATGAAGCTGACTTTGAAGGCTTTCAAGAGGAATGGGTCTGGGATGATTTTTCCACCTCAGTTGCAGCCATGATTTAAATAAAGTAATATTGGTACTACTGACACAGTAATGATGTGGACTTCAAAATTTAGACGAAATTATACTGATTAATTACCTTTATCTTGTTGAAAGATTTCTAAGATTAATTTGTGACAAGTTTTCATGAGAAAGTACGCTAAAGTATATGTTCTAGAATGTGAAGTAATCAAATTATTCCAAGTGTTTTGTTGTCCAATTTTAGTAAAATTATTATAACTTTTTGAATTAACAGTGCTAGAAACTTCAAATTTGGACCAAAATACTAGAATTATCTTCATTTTATTTGCATATTATTGGATCATTTCATACATCTTCATTGACAAAAGATTAACTGAACATGATGGTAGGTAAGTTTTTTAATTTTATTCTTTCTTTCTTTCATGTCATATTTCAAAATTATAGTTGTGAGCATGTACTTTCATAAATGATAACAAAACATGTTTTGTTAATTTTATTACCTTTTCAGAGATACATAGTTTTATAAACTTTAAAAAAATAAATAACAATGTTGCTACATTTTTAGTAAACATGGTGAAGGTCATCACAATTTCTACTGCTGCTGCTGTATGATGCTCTGTTTCACCAGTGTATTTAGAATTGCAGACACTGCAGATGAAATTGGTAAACAGAATAGAATTGAATAAAACCATTTTGTTAATGATGGCAATGGAGTGCCCAGTCAAATCTAAGTACATCACTCCCTCGATAATCTGCACCCTGCTAAATCACAAATCCGAGTATAACCTGAGGTCAGGTGTGTATCCCATTTTTTAAAATCACAACACAATAAAACTGATCCTTGAACTTGAAAAAAAAAAAATTGTGTCAAAGTCAAAACTGATAAATGAAATGTTTGAGTTATCACTTGTTTTATGGTCAAAAACAGTATATATGACCTGAAAATTTTGATCAACATTTTGAAATTATCAACTTTTAAATCTTATAATTGGCTACATTTTCTTTCCAAACAGCATTTTTAGTACAATATAAATAAAGATTCAAAGAAATTTTGATAATGAAAATGTCACTTATGCCTAGTGCAGGCAGTATATTGATATTTAAATGCCAGTTAAATATATTTTATTAAGTGAAATTTGTGTTTTAATTCTATCTTTTAGTTCCTCTTCAGAGTAATCATCATAAATGCAATGTGTAGTTAAATGTAAAATGTGTCAATACAGCTATGTCTGCAAGTGTTTCTCTCAGAAGGTAATTATAAGTGCTGACTGTTTTGATAACTAACTTGTGGAAGTGTTGGTTCTACTGCTGCACTGAATTAAAAGCTGGCCTCCTTTGTATTATCCCATTAATTATGTTTATTAAATCAAATAAAGAAGGTGGAAGTTAAGAAGTTAAAAGGCATGAAAAGGAATGTTAATATAATTGTTTACAGAGACATACATTATTTTATTTATAAAGGATAGACCCATCAAATTAGATATCCACGAATATGTACACTACTTCTTTCCAAAGCCATGAAAATTTGAAACCCGTTAATAGCTTCATAGCACTGTATGATACAATTATGATAAATCATCTGTCACTTTCAAATGCAAAGTCTGTTATTATTTTTACCATTCCCATCATATATAAAGCTCTATAAAAGTATGAATGATATTTAATTCATATTTGCAAAAGTTAAATTGTTCTCCCATATTCATCCTTAAATGTGTGGTGTGTTCACACCAGAGTGTATTTATCCAACCTATCAATCTGAGCATATTATTTGACCATCAAATTTATACACTGAATTTTCTCCACAGTTATTTGTTGCTACCCATATTTTCTGACAATCAAAAGAAAACCCCTTATTACTTTCTTATTATATTGCAGTGGAATTTGAAACAATTCTGCAGAAAATCATTAAAAATTTTCAGAACAATGGTTTGGAATTTTTTCTTTTGGGAAAAGTGTGATGCAGATTGTTGTGGTTGTTAATGGAATCAAGAGGAATTTTGTTAAATTTTCCTAAACCAAACACCTGCCTTGAAGTTATATACATTATTTAAAACCATACTTCATATATGAATACACAAAACTGTTTTTATGTTGCTAAGTTCTCCACTGTCATGATAGCTTGCAAGCCACAGCAACAGTAACTAAGTGAGCCAAGCTCATCATTCAAAATGAGAACCATGTTGCTTTCACTGCTTAACAGCATATCATCTGTGAATAAAATGTAGTGCTACTATTATTCCAGTGTCATAGTAATACAAACTTTGTCCAAATAAGTTATGAAGAAGGATATCTCATGACTCCATATTACAGAAATGGTTTTACTAAAGGACTAGTGTTCCAAACAAGTAATTCAAGAACACTGAAGACATTTCTGGTACATGTTGACCTATAAGATGTCCATGAAAGCAGGTAAGATCATGTTACAGTCTCTTCTACAATCAAACCTGTCTGAAAACAAACAACTTTCCATCACCTTATTTACAATTTAAGAATGATTACAAGCACTATAAAATACTCCATATGAACTGATGTGATATGAACTGAAACTATGATCAGAAGATGGTAACTTATCACAAGCCCAAAACAAAATTCATAGCAATGGACTAGGTACATGAACGATGACCCACATTTTTTAAATTAAAAGGTATAATTTGCCTATATTCATTTAAGTATACCCTAGAATATATTTCACTTTATTTAAATCTAATGATTAACTAGACTGACTTCCATGAATTACCATGGCAATTTCCATACAATACTTTAATTACATTCTACACCCACCCACTCACCAATCCATAAAATATGACTTGGGGGTCATTCTGTAAAATATCCTCTTCCAGCAAATATAACCAAGTTTAATCAATTCTTTTTCTGAAAAAAATCTCACAGTAATTGTGATTTTTACACATCTGACCTCTAAATCACTCCTAGTGACTCCCAAAGTGTACTCTGAATATCAGTCACAAATGTTACCAAAGTAAAGGGATCAATGGGTACTGGGTACTCAACCATTCATAATTAACTGGGTAATAAAATTAGCTAAAGGTACCCATTTAATCCATGTAAAAAGTAAAAACAAAACAAAAAATATGTAAGTTTAACAATTGCTTTATTTTCTATTTTTAGTAAATGTACATGACATATTTCAAGGAAATGGATAGGTTTCTTGAATTTGAAATCATGGAGACAAACATAATTGGCAAACCAGTCTATATTGAAAAAAGGAGGTACCAAATATTAAGTAAAAGTAGCTTTATCAATGAGACCAGTGGATATTATACTTCTAAAATATGTTAGAAGAGTGATTTTGTTAAATTGATGAACATGCTGCATCTGGAAAAGACAAATCAATAGAAATAGAAGTTTACAAATTTTGAAAGAGGAATTCTACAGTAATGTAACACAGCATTCAGAATTTGTGGACTTTATAACCTTTGTGTGAACATTAAAAATGTGACGAAGACTAATTAAAGTGAATGTTCTGTATAAACAACTTATCATTTTGTTTTGTGTCTGTATTATCATTATAATCAACATGGATTTAGCCGATTTGTGACAAAAATTTTAAGTAATTGCATATCCTGATATGTAGCAGAAATAAATGTATGTTTTTCATTTGGTTAACGGTAATTATGCCATGTAAAATATAGATTACCCTTTTGATGCTCAGTTTGCAATAATTACTCTTATGCCTTGGCTAGGGGGCGCAGGGCTGGCATATGTGATCTTACAAAAAAGCAGTTCAAATTCACATTTTAATATAACTTTCCTTTTTATTATTATTATTATTTATTATTATGACTTTATTTAAAGAGGGTAACTCAATTAGTTAAGAACTAATCTACCTTGAGGCCCTCATTCAAAGGAATTTAATTATTTTTGTTACATCTCTGAATCCATTGTATATACTGGGTTTGGAAAGAGGAAATAGAGTGGGCATTTCTAATCTCAACTGGAATATTATTCCAGAGCAAAGTTCCAGAGTATTGGAAACTTTTTTAAAATAATTCCTTATTTGGTTTGGGAATTTTGTAATGTTTAGTAGACATTGATCGCAGGTGGGGAGTATTTCCAGGTAGCCTATACTTGAATAGTGATTGTAAATATTCAGGAGCATTATTATTGGCTATCCTGTACATTAATTTGGCTTTTCTTAAACAGATTTGGTCTTTAATAGGTAGTATTTTTAACTTACAAACTAAATTTTCCTTGCTTTCTTTCTGGATTGATATTAACTCAAAAGCTCTTTTTTGGAGATGTGCCAGCTTTGCTAAGTTTTTATCATTTGAATTACCCCATACTGTATTACAGTAGTCTAAATAGGGTTGTATGTAACTGTTATAAAATAGTTTTCTGTGCTTTTCCGGAAGAAAGTGTCTTATTCTACTGAGAAGCCATAAACCTGAATTGACTTTTTTTTACTGATATGTTTGATATGTTCAGTCCATGATAGGTTATTATCTACCAAAACACCAAGTAGACTATTGTGACAGACCATTTGCAACCTTTTATCCTTCCATGTCTGACATAGTTCATTGCTATCAAGTTTTGTTCTTTTTTTCCTGTTGAGATAAGTAATATTTTAGTTTTACCAGTATTAACCACCATGCCATTGCATGTGCACGCACCAGTATTCTAGTTTGTTTAAGGCATTCTGTAAAGAAATTTCGAGTTCTTGTTTTGTGTTTTGGATGTCTGACAATGTTGTGTCATCTGCATAGAGATCTGTAGATGATACTGAGTCCTTTAGTACCAGTGGTAGGTCATTAATAAATAAAATAAACAGTAATGGACCCAGAATTGAGCCTTGTGGTACTCCACATCTAATTGTTTCAGGTTCAGACAGAACATTATTAACCCTTTCATCACGGCAAACCGCATATGCGGTCCAGGGGATGCAATCCGTCAACACTATGGACCGAGTTTTCGGTCTGGGGGCAGTGTTTTATGTTAACGTTATAGTACCCGACTAAATGTCTTTCGGAATACCTCAAATAACTTCCATCTGGTAATGTAGATGTTATATTTGGATTATCTCGTAAGTTTAGCTTGTATACAACTAGAAATAACGAACAAAGTAGGAACTTTTAACGTGTTTTCCGAATGCTGAAATTTGTATCCAAAATGGCGGCGTTTGAAGGATTTTTTTTTTTTTAGAGGAGAGTTTTCGGAGGATTTAAATAATTTTGACCTGATAAATTTGTTTGACAATGAGGGAAGACGTATGGAGAGACAATGGAATGCACTTGTGGGTGACAGTGATGACAATGAAGATGACTTTGAAGGTTTTGAACCAGAGGAATTGTACGCTCCACGTGGGGTTTTTTTTGGACGAAGCCCGAAAACCAAAGAGATTTGTTTCAGTTTTCTGACAGAGTTGGGCACATCCGAGAGTTATATGGCTCCAGGAAGCTTCGGATTATTTTCAAATATTCTATTCAGATGAAGTTTTTGGAAAAATTGTCCGTTTAACGAACTTCAATGCGACGATCAAACGTGGCAGAGGCGATATAGGTCACTTAGGTGTGTGGACAGATCTCACCTTGGAGATCATTTTGGTTAATTTTATAGAATTTTATATATTATGGACACCATGAAAGAAAGACTTGTGTTGCTACTATGATTATTCACTAGTACATCTAGGGTCAATTGAACAAGTTTTGAGAACATTCTAAGTTTTCTAAGAGTTAATAAAATAATTGTATTTTACCTGTTGTTACCTGTTTGTACCTGCATTTTAACAGTTGTAATAGATATGCACATTTTATTGAATTAGTCATAAAATTTGATTTTTAACCTTGATTTTGACACCTAATCCAGCCAGATATCTTTAACATTGGCAAAGTTATGTTGTTTCAAAGTCCACAAGTCATTTTGCTTTACAACTCCAAAGTTACTTAGTGTTGAGGACTCTATGCCTACAAATCACTTAGTGATGAAAGGGTTAATATAAACATGTTGTGTTCTCTCACTTAAGTATGAAGTAAACTATCTAACTGTGCTTTCATCACATTGGTAGATTTTCAGTTTCTTCAAAAGGATTTCATGTACCTGTATAACCAATCATTAAGATCATCTGGCACATATAAGTTTTGTGTACAATTGCAGTCAAAAAGATATATAGCATTCTTTGAAACAGCCCCTATTACATGTACATAGGAATAAATGTACAAGTGACTTCAAACCATACTGTTCGTCCTGATTTCATTGTTTCCAATAAAATATTACTGTAACTATTCATAGACAACACTGAAGCACTAAAGTGGATATATAACAGAAGTGGACACTTTTTTTAACCACAACCGAAAATCCAAGAATTGGTCTTGCATTGAGCAAGTGCATCTATTTTTAGATGCAGGGCTATTCTGGAACTGCACACTTTCTTGCTATGTTACAAAAATCCATTAAAGTCACTTATTCCTATGTACTTGTATTAGGGGATGTTTCAAAGAATTCTAGAAATCTTTTTGACTGCAATTGTACACAAACTTAAGAAAATGAAATAATTAAGTGGTAGTTTATTAAGCATTTTTACCAACTTGCAGTTACAAGGCTTTAATCTTGTTACTTCTATCAGTGAAAATTAATTAAAATGTATAGCTTCAGATGTGATTTTTAAGTCGTACAGCCAAAATTTATTGCATTTACTTTAATTCAAAAACATATACTTAGTATGAATAGAATTGGCATGAATATATTTATTATACGCGTAAAAAAATATACTGATACTCACAAATAACATATTTTTCAACTTGAAAATAAGGCAATGCTTAAAACTGTTAAAAGCATACCAAGAAATAGAGCACATCATTAACATAAGATAATGCATCTGTGTGTGTGTGTGTGTATATATATATATATATATATATATATATATATATATATATATATATATATATATATATATATATATATATATATATGTGTGTGTGTGTGTGTGTGTGTGTGTGTGTTTATTGCTTCGTCTCACTTCTCCCTGATTAACTCCCACTTCTCCCTGTTTAGCTCCCACTTCTCCCTGTTCTGACCAAAGGGAGAAGTCATTTCTGCCTAAAATTTAAGTCTAACTTAACCCATGAGACTGTATATACATTTTTTTATCAACCAAAATTGCTGTTACCAAATTATTGCCAGATGGTATATTTTGTCACCAATAAGAAAAACAAAATTGCAACTTAGACATTGGTGAAGCTCAGTGCTATCACTGTTATTGATATCATTTCTGATTATTGCCTGTGAACTTGAAATCAAGAGATTTGGACAAAATGCCGTTTAAAAATTTAGATAAGTATTTTGGGGTTAAAAAGAAAAATAATGAAGATTTCAATGCATTCAGAACTGTGCTAAAGTCACTAGAACTGACAGTTCAGATGCGACACCGTCCAGGTGTTGACTTGACAGTAGACCAGGTAGACCAGGTGTTCGAAAGTATGTGATGCCTGGCTTAGTGCTTGGAATCAAAACTTTCCTTGGATTGACAAAATTCATTCTGATGGACAAACAAGAGCTATATGCCAGTGGTGAAAAGAATGTGGGATATTAAACTCTATGGCAACTACTGGTTCTTCAAATCTGCAAAGTTCCACATTTTCTAGGTATGAGACATCCAGAGACCACCTACCTGTTGCTGAGGTTCATCAGAGCCAAGCATCAGAAATTTTTTTAAAATGCAACACATGCTAAAGTGAACTATATTGTAGTTAAGAATATGATATTTGTACATGATATCAATTTTAATACATACTTAAATGAATAATAGTTACCAATAAATAAAACTGACAAAGTTTTGTGTCTATTTATCCCTGACATTTTATTGCACATTTAGCCACTTCAACATGCTTCTGGGAGGGTACTGCAACTTCAATTAGTGGGACTGCAACTGTTGCTGGTGGGACTTCTATTTTTACCAAATTAAGAGTCCTCCAAGTTTTAAAATCCTAGTGAGACCTCTGCAGCTTGCATTTTTTATGTACATAATAAAGTACATCAAGGTAGATTAGTTTCTCATTTGTAACTAAGTAACTCTAATAATAAATTCTGTATTATTATTATTATTTTTATTATTATTATTATTATTATTATTATTATTATTATTATTATTATTATTATTATTATTATCTATAGGTTGTCTGATTAGAAAGTGGAGGCCTCAATGTCAAAATTTGAATCAATTATGAAAGAGTCAATCAGTTGTCCACAAATCATTCAAGACAAATCAATAAATATTTACTACATCATACTGACTATAATTACTTAATTTTAGTTGAGTTTCTCACAACATATTCCAACAGTACTTGAGTACACTCTATGTCAAACTGAAAAATGTAATAATAATAATAATAATAATAATAATAATAATAATAATAATAATAATACTACTTTATTTAGAAAAGGTAACTCTATTAGTTACAGAACTAATTTACCTTAAGGCCTTCTATCTGTTATGTACAATATATACAGTATATACAGTCCAATCTGGTTATGTTGCTGGCCTAGGGGTTTACCAAAAGCATAGAGATAACCGATGATCCAGATAAATGAAAACCAATAGGGTGTCAATATAATAACATGTGCTTGAAATTTCATTATGTTCATGATGTGTGTTAATAAATGAGAATGTACATATTTATGGATGTTTTTTTTAAAACACAACAGCATTACAGCGTTTTGTTTGATGAAGTGATGCTATAAAAATATACATACGTTTGTTAACTAGGGCTGTCATCTGTACCGACCCCATAGGTACAATAGGGTGTCAATATAATAACATGTGCTTGAAATTTCATTATGTTCATGATGTGTGTTAATAAATGAGAATGTACATATTTATGGATGTTTTTTTTAAACACAACAGCATTACAGCGTTTTGTTTGATGAAGTGATGCTATAAAAATATACATACGTTTGTTAACTAGGGCTGTCATCTGTACCGACCCCGACCCCCGACCCTGACCCGACCCCCGACCCTGACCCGTATAAAAGACCTATAGAAAAACCAGGTACCCATAAAAAAAAATCATAAAATAAATCACCACACTCATCAACCACTTCAAACAGGAGTGACAGCTATGGCTATAATTAGAAACCAGATCTCTGCTTAATATAAATAAACAATATGTCAAACAGTTGGTTTGAATTAATAAAATTTATTGGCATTGTGCAAAAGGACCAACCATTATCCCCAAGGCATTATATATCAAGGTTAAAACCTAGCATTGTTCTACAGGTGATAAAGTCTTTGTAGATGATAACTATTGAATGTGGGTGCTAAATGATCGGTACATTGATCTTTTAATGAAATCCAGATGGATATCTTTGATTTGGGAACACACATGTCAAAAAAATCCCAATTATCACCTAGACACCTTGAAATCTTCCTAATGCCTCAAAGTAATCTTTGAGCAGCTCATTGTTTTTCTAGTTTCTAGCTCTGCTAATTTTGAAAGTTAGCCATCTTGCATATACCAATATTTCTATTTTTAATACTACTATGTTTTTGCCATACTTATCTTAAGAATTATAATTCCAAAATAATAACACTTATGCAACTGCGTGGTCATGTGGTATAACTCGTAACTGGGCACATATGGGCACATATACGTGGGTAATTCAAATTTGTGGGTAATTCAAATTTTTCATCAGATGAAAAAATACGTGGTCTGTTCTAACAAGGACTTGTACTTTAAAAAAGGCAGTGTTCTAAAGCTTTTAACGCGGCTGATCACAGTGATCATTAAAAGTTGGATTATACCTACCATTTGTGTACAAAGGTCATTCTAAATAAATTTATTAATTAACAGCATGCGGTCAGACAATTCGCATCTCCTCCATCTGTGTGGACGAATCAGACTGGTTAGCCTCTATCACCAGAAAAGAAAAATATTAAAGAAATGAATATATCAATTAGTTGGTCTACTGTTGTACATGTCATTCATACGGGTACCTGTTAAAATTTGCAACAGGTACCTGGTTTTTTTTTCGTGATTTTTGACAGCCCTATTGTTAACAACAAAAGGCATATGTGCACCAACTAACAGCAGAGATTTACCAGTATACAATACAAACTACCATTGATTCTTGATACAAACCTTTATTATATTCTCCAACATTGCAAATACAAAGATCGCTCACAAAATCACAAAAATGTGTAGTTCATGTAGTTCAGTTTGTTTTTACAAAAAGTTAACCAGTGTCAAAATTAAATTCGAAAGTCATTTCACTCTGACAACTCTGAAAAGTATCAAAAACAGGATAGCTACTGCATGTCATCCTTCAGACAAGATCAACAAGAGTGAGTGGACTATCATTGGAGTGAACCATACAGACCATCATGTGCTACTTGAACTCTGCACATGCCAAGTTTAACCAAGTATGATCATTTTATTGGTAAGTCAATTAAGCTAGCATAAATGTAACCAAGCACCAGAGGTACATGTAAATAAGAAATCAAAAGACGGTATTCTTGCAAAATAGCATTACCAACACCTGGTAATATAGGACCATATATATTACTGTAGCATAAGTTAACACCCAATATAGGGATTCTTCCACTTCTGTATTTTGAGAAATAAATAATTATTTTTAAATATGCAAAAGTTATTTGTTGTTTGCTATTTCTTCTTGCTGAGTTTAAGTGTCTGTAACAACAAACAAACAGAAGGATTAGCCATTCCAATAATTTTATGTTCTATAGACCATTTCATGGAGACTTCCGCATAATTTGCTCAGAATTTTGATTATGTGGCAGTGGCGGGTGGTCAACTGACCACAATATCCAATTGATAGCTGGTAGGCAAATAGTCTGGTCCCCTGCTTAGTATGCTCCATAGTATAGTAGAGCAGAGTGCATTGCAAGGAGCATTCTAAGCAGGGGACCAGACTAGTGGTCAAAACAAGGCAGATGCATCAGCATAGAATGGAGACTTCGGCAAACTTGTAATTTGCTCGGAATTTTGATCACATGGCAGGCAGTCAGATGACTGCAATATCCAATCGATAGCTGGTAGTCAAAACATGGCAGACGCCTCAGCATCAGCATCAATTGTTCCAACTACTTCAGCTTCATTTATTGAGTTAAAAGTTGAAAAATGCATATTCAACGGCTATGATGCCACAGAGATTGACTAAATTTAATATTGGAACCATCCTGTCTTATTTTCTGGATACCAGGGCGGATTTTAAAGCCATACGAGAGAGTAGCTATGAGCTTTTTACATCTGGACATGTGCATGTGAGTATAGAACCTTGTCGATGTTAAAAATTTAATCCTGACAATCAAAGAGCAAGTTGTTCAAACTATTTATATGTATCCGAAACGTCACTAAAATGAGATGTGTTTAATATGAGTTTATCACATTTGTTTGTGAAAGTCTGTGGATTATTTACATTTAAACATAAATCATTAAATTTGATCCACTTGCTCACAGGGGCTTGTATCGTTTTAATGTAGCGTCATACATGTACTATATAAGAACTACAAGGAAGGCACTTCTCTCCGTGCTTGCTTACAAAATAACTAAACATTTCTTATGTGGTGGAAATAACCTAAACATGAAAATTATAGTTTTGTCCTTCATAATGATCCTGATTGTATTACTTTTGCAACCTCTGATAATACAAGTAGTGGGCATTTCTTAATTTGTTTTAATCGGATACTTCTAAACAAGAATGTACCCATTTTGTGGTGTACATATGCCTAATTGGCTGGAGTATAAATGGACTTGGAGGTTTTTGGATAATTAGGGAGCAACTGGTTAAATCTGGTATGAAATGGGCTATTGGTCTCTTCAGAAGTTGGTTAGTTGTAGGTATGGTAGCATAGTTAACTGTCAAAACATACAGTACTCAGCCATAGGTCAGCATAAGCAGATTATGAGGTAACAATGCACTAGGAAGATGGGATTGTTGATACAAACAAAGGATCAATTGTGTATAGATTGATTCCAATGCATTACTTAGTTAAGTTTGTAGCTTCCTTCTGTTCTCCCTTTTATTTATCCAGTTGAAAACCATGATTGTTTGTACAAATTAAATAACCAATAAAGGGAAAAAATTGTGGGGGATTGGTCATGGGGATCAAGATAACCAATGTTAATCTGCAAATCTGGCTCTCTTTTGTGCTCAAGATATCAGGGTTCCACAACATAAAACAATGGACATAACCATGAGAAAATGCTAAGACAAAGAGAGAATTTGGTGGTTCTACTTCAAAAACCATGACTTAATAGGGTTGAGGAGGTAACCGAGGTCAAGATAAGTGGGTCTGACTGTACAACATGTGAAGAATCTGGCTTGACACTAAATTTAAGTGACAAGTCCAAGTAACAAGCTTGTAACACAGGCACAGGCATCTGTGAACACATAAACATATATAAGATATAAAATATCATCATGGATTGGAAAATTCAGCTGTGAAAATGATGCAAATTACAGAAAAGCAAGCAATATTTTTGTATGAGATATTACACCAAATTACATTACAATTGTCCAGATATGGCTGAATATAACTTTCATAAAAGATGACCCTATACTAAAGAGGAATGTATGTTTCAATTTTCCTCAGTAGCCAAAGATAAGAATTAACTTTTTTTGAAAATGTTTAATGTGAATAGACCAAGCAATATTGTGATCTATGAATACACCAAGAATTTTATCAAGTCAGGTCATATTACAGTTCAGGCTGTCAAATATACGAGTTTATCACTCTATAGCCTTGCTCTTTATTGTTGCATTGTAACTAGTTGGGCTTTCATTTTTGTCTGTATATATATATATATATATATATATATATATATATATATATATATATATATATATATATATATATATATATGAATGATCATATTGTCTGCTGAGAGCATCTTAGCATCTTGTATGTCATTTTCAAGTACTGTATTGGTTATACCCATCTCAAATAGTGCAGTATCATCTGCATATATATCAATGGATAAACCTGATGTTCCAATCTTATGAGACAAATCATTGATAAATATAATAAATAACAGAGGTCCAAGGATAGAGCCATTTGGGACTCCACAATTAATATTTTTACTTTCAGAAGGTTGACCATTTAAAGATACTTTATACACTCTATTGGTTAAGTAAGAAGTAAATCAGTTTAGGGAATTTACACTGCAATGCGAGATATTTAGTTTTTAAAGCAAAATTTCAGTCTACGTGATCAAAGCTTTACAAAAATCAACTATAACAGTGACTACCAATTCTCCTTGATCTAATGCTTTCAGCCATTTATCAATCAAAAATACAAGTGCTGTTTCACAGGAGTGATTCTGTTTAAAACCAGACAGATTACCATGAATAATGTCATAAGTGTTCAAACATTTAAGAAAAAAAAATCATGTACATGTTTTTCTAGTAAATTGGAGAGACAAGTAGGGATAAACATGTGTCCATAGTTATTTACATCTTTTATTTCTGCTTTATGCAATGGTGTAACCTTGGCAGTTTTCCATGTTTGTGGAAATTTAGTAGATGTAATACTTTCATTGCAAATGAAAGCTATACTCTCTACAATTGCCAGAGCAGCTAGCTTTAGTAGTCTTAGTCCATTGTTATCAAGTCCTATAGCTTTACAATCATCCATTTTTAAAATATATTTCAAAACAAATTTTAAATTCATTTCAAGAATTTCAAACTTTTTATTGTTTGGTAGTTTTTAGCACAAAAATATATAATAGTTCCAGACGATAAGATAAAGTTCTAAGTTCTTTAAGTTTTTCAGCAATTTGAATGAAAATATCATTAAATATATTTGAGATGTGAGTGGGATTATCAAAATAAATGTCCTCATGATTGAGGGATAAAATATCAGTTTTACTCTTTACATTTTTTTGCACCAAACTCTGTAAAAAAAACTTTCCTGATAGGTTTTGGGTTATTCTTGTTTTCATGCAGCACTTTTAATGTCCATCAACATGATTCACAGAACAATTGCAAATATGAAATCACAACTTCAATAATCTATGTGAAAAAATTCCTGGGATATATATGAAATGGTCTGTGTTATACTTACTGTTATTTGATTTCAAATCTCTGTGGATAAGTGGAATTGGTGCTTTCTCATGCAAGTAGTACATTCCATTTGCTACTTGCATTGCCCAGTCAACAAGAATATCTGGCTGAATTCTTCTCCCTCCTAGAGCTCTGTTTAATGATCCCCCAGCACAATACTCCATCACAAGACATACACTGGGTTCTTTTAAACATACACCTGTTAAGGCAACAATATTGGGATGACACAACAACCAAAATAATTTTGCTTCTTGGCGAACATTTTCAACTGTTGCACCAGGTTCATCTGGATCTTGATGTGCAACCTTAATAGCAACTTCCTCTTTTTTCCAAAACCCATGAAAAACCTTACCAAATCCTCCAACTCCTATCACTTCATTCAATATCAATTCATTGTAGTCAATTTCAAATGGAAGATCTGGTGAAATATTTCGACCCACAGTATTAACATCCCTAGTAACAAAATTGCTTGGGAATATTCCAACCTTATTACCGACTTTGCCTGTCCACCAGCCATCATCCCCTGATATACGAGGATCAGTGGAAAGGACCTCAACATGTGTACCTCGTTGCAATGTTAGCTCGTCTTCTCTGGTGGCCTCATATGCAAAGATCGCTGTCCACAGAGGGCTTTCAACATCTTTCTTTTTAGGTTGATCATATTGCTTCTGCGATTCCATGGAAACGTGAGGAACCAATGCGCAAGGCATTAGAATTGTTTGTTCAATTCAACCAACCAGTAGAAATTTTCTTCTACCATAATTTTGTTTCTAGCAAATCTGACACTTCAGAACTGAAGATTTTATTTTTGCCGCAATACTTCAAAAGGTTTTGACATTAGTGGACAATATTTGCTTTTCAGTTAACTAAGGCCATGCTTTCAGCAAACTTATGCTCTGTGAATGGATCATTTTCATGTAAATTAAGTGAATTAGAATGACAACTTTTGACTAAGGTGGAAAACAAGATGTCTTTTTGAACATTATTTCCCATCTTTGACCACCTTTGTCTAACACAGGAACTATTCTGCCGCCATCTTCGTGTACTTTGACCTTGAGGTGCGGTAAGCCCGTTCATTGGTTGATATCCAGCACGTGAATTATTTTTCAACGTTATACATCTTTTAAGAAAGAACACCACCCTGCTTTTAATTACTCTTCACTTTTTTAGACTAATAACAAGTGATTCATCATTTTTCATGCTGAAATAGAATTTCACATAGTCTCGTTGTATAGTTAATTTTACGGGATTAAATATGGCAGCCTCCATGATATCAGTTGTTTGCCGTTGCGGGCGAAATATTCTAAGATCACAGATCAAAGGGAAAAAATATTGTGATGAGGTTCTCTGTATATGTTCATCATTTTTAATTGTAAAGCAATTAATTGCTACTTCTTTATCAAAACTTCTTGAAAGTACTCAATATTTCTAAATGTAGCCGTGGTGGGCTATTGGACAATTCGGTTTAAAGACAATTCGGCCCAATTTGGGCCAAGTTGTAAGACAATTCGGACCCACTCAAAAAACATTTCGGCCCAACTAAATAATGCAGCTGATAATAGTTTTAACAAGTATTTATTTAAAAATGGAAATGCTCAGTAACTTAATAACTTAAGCTAACTATACTGGATAGAGACCATTTCTCGTCGTGTACCACTTGTCGCCATATTAATAACTCGCGATTGCACGCAAAGTTTTGATTCCTGTTTAAAAAAAGCATCAGATAATTATTATTAACAGAGTTATTATTATTATGGCGACAACTGGTATGCGGCGAGAATTGGTCTATAACCAGTATAGTTCAACACTATATTATCGCGAACTCTATATTATCGTGGCAAATGAAATTTTCCGATTAATTTTGAACACACGTAAACCAATGGCTGTTTACGCATGTAGAGCGGTAGCCAGCGAGGACGAAAATATCTAATAGCGCAATTTAAACTAAAATGTCAACATTATTATAAAGTTTACAATTAAAACGAATGAACATCACTTTTTTGTAAAGTGCATGCAATTACCTTGATCACCATAAAAAACTTCAATCAAATTTGCTATACCTGCATTCCATTTGATTGAAAAATTTATTCAGTGTATTGGCTGATGTTTGATGATTATAGGTCATATCCTGATAGTGACATAAATGTCATAACAAGGTCAAGGCTGCAATTTGATTTTATGGTAGCCATTATGGACCTAAATTGACACAATGCTGCTAATGAGCCTACTTATCCAACATAAATAGGAAAGCATTAATAGTTAAACTACTTTTGAAATTGGTAACATTTCAATAATAATATTATTAATAATTGATTTATTTTTATAGATATAGATTTATCTGCCCACATTGCACCTAATTCAGACAAATTAATACATATTTATTTTTACTACGGTAGTTATCATGGATTTCAACTTAACTGACATTAGTATATTCAATTTAGTCATTAAATCCTTTATTTTTTGTGAAAACTTTCAGCCAGTGCGAGCGTAGACATTAAATCTTATCACCAAGTTCAAATTTGTGTTTATTATAATATGTGTGTGCTAATTTAGGTAAATACCGCGATAATATAGAGTTGTTCCCCCATGGCACAGTAATCTAGGTCATCCGGCATATGTGGTTTTATTTACATTAATACGATTGGATTGACTGATATCTTTTATAGAAATAGAGGAAAAATCAGAGAAACTTTACAATTTGTAACAATGCAGTGATAGCAGATCAGTTTTATTGTCTACTGATAACAACATTATGTACCATGAAAATACAGCATCCCAGGCTATAGTCCGATGCTACATCCCCATTTGTTTGTACCCTTCTACCGATTTCAATAACTAAAACATTTAATGTGATAAAAAGTGCACACAACCAAGTCAACTGTATCATTGATTTATAATTTTTAACCTGACTGCGACCAGAATGACACTACTACTGGCATGCCCTTGCACCTTTCATGCTTAACAGATTTCCATACTACCAATGCACCATATTCCTTACACTAAGGGGCATTTTATTTCAATATGACAACATTATGACGTTAACATATATCCTTATTTGAAATTTTACTGTAAATTCAAGTCTTTATTTCCAGAAATAATATCTTGATTATCACTTTGTATATCCAGTGAATAAATAAGTTCAATAATAAATTCCAGCCCAAATGAAATTACTGGACATAACAATTATTTTGCAAAAAGTTCTTTTAGCATGAATGAATAATTTATAGAAAAACAAGATTATATAATCGCAATTGACATTTTCTAATAAGAAACTATTAATTAATAGAAAATTCATTCTAGAAGGTTCCAAATGTTTTCAAGATAAAATCTTAGTTATAATTTTAAGATATGTTACTAAATTACAATAAAGAACATGAAAACATAATGTTCTTTATGCAGGCAAAGATAATAATCCTAATAGTTAACCCATATTCATAGAGAAAAAATTAGTTATGTATTAGTTGTTTACAGAATTAAAATAAAAAAAATCAGTGAGTCAGGTCAGTTAGAAAATGAACCTGATATTGGGTAAGGTCAGGTCTAAAATATGATTATCTATAGTATGTAATGAAGTAGAAAATAAATTTAAAAAATAGGGGAAAAGACAGAAAACTCAAACAATGCAATTTAAATATACATAACAACACAACCAGAAAAATCAGTGTTAAATTATATGTACATTTTTGGACGAGGTCAACCTTAAGATGTGATCCAGAATAACTAGATTGAATGTTGCAGATATGATGTTACAATGAAAGCAGCTTATGTTGAAAACAAAATTGTATTACCCTGTTATTGGATATACCTATATATATATATATATATATATATATATATATATATATATATATATATATATATATATATATATATATATATATATATATTCTCCTGACCTAGCTTGACCTTACTTTAGATATTTGCCTTTAAAAAACCTACTGCTTTGCTTGGTCATTTTCACTTTATGGACTGAAGAGCTAAATTGCTAAAAGAAACCCACTTTTTTGACATTTTATATATTTTGTAATTCCTTCATTTTTGCCCTTTGAAGAGCTGGTATTGTCTTATCTGGCAAAATTTGCACATCCCAAATTTTCCTCTAGATCAGAAATATTTTCAGTTTTGATTGAACCAAGAAGCTTTTCAGTTCTTGTTTTTGCCATTCCGAATCAAAGCAATATATCTCCATTTCCAGATTAACCCCAGTTTCCCAGTATTTTGATAAATGACTGATCTACAATATGATCTATAATATGTGATTCACTCCCTCCATCAGCATCTGATCAGAATGAGTATTTGCACATTCCAAATTTTCCTCCACATCAGAACTACCTCTGGTATTGCTTGGATCAGGAAGTTATTCAGTACTGGTTTCTGCCATTCTGAATCATAGCAGTATGTTTCCAATCATTTTGAACCCCAAATTTCTAGTATTTTGAAGAATAACTGATCCACATCATTCTGTCCAAGTCCCTTAGTCAGTACATGTATCTGTTCCATTCTTGGTCCAGAGTAATTCATTTGGATCTTCTACCCAAACTTGAGCACTTAGAGTTCATTCCATCTCGGGACTTTGTTTAGATGAATTTGAACTTCCTCATAAACCATTTCCTCAGATTACATAGATGAATTACTGGCACTTCAAGAGGCACTATGAGCAAAGATTTCATTTTAGGCTGGCCTTAGAAACCTTGAACACTACTGCAGATTTGGTTCCCATAAGATGTCTTCATATGCACCTTCTAAAGTTTCTTCTTATAGTAAGGCAGAAATTGCACTGAGATCTCTTTTCAGTTCAGTTTCCTCAAGGAGTAGACTTACATCACACACCTGTCTCTTGTCTGATGAGTCAGATTCTGGTGTCGGTTTTCATTTAATTCTTCATTGTCATTGGACTGAGGACAATTCATCTCCCCATATCAACAATGAAATGAAAGCATTGTTTCAAAAACTGCAAGAGTCCATTGACAAATTAAGGGGTTGATGTGACATGGTCTCCTAAAGAAACACATCCATCATAGTATTTATATGGTGTCAGGGAGGCACATATTCTTCTTTTATTGCCACCTCCACTGAGTTTTCTTGGAGAACATCACCCTCCAAGTTTGCCAATTCTGGGAAAGAAGAAAGTTTTAATAGACAGTCTCTCCAAGTCAGGCAAAGTTTTTAATAGACAGTTTCTTTCTCACTATTGGGAAAGTCTCTTGTGGAATTAAATGTGATCAGGCTCAGCAGCAGGCTATCAGGTCCCTGACTAGAAATCATAGGCAGCTACCAGTGGGAATGTTAGTTCATGTACCAGTATACCTTTACATCTTTTTGACTGCTACCTCAGGCAGAACTTCCACTGCTTATATCATTCTTATAGCTTCATCTTGGCCCTAACGATCATAGTTCAATGGTTTTCTAGACCTGCTGATATATCAACCCTGGTCTCTTCATCACAGAGGGATCTTTTGTTGCAACATGGGAGCTCCATCCTACATGACAGCCCACACATTCTCCACCTTCATGCTTGGCTCATCAGAACATGTTTTCAGGCAGGGTTGCCAGGTGGGGAATCCTCTGTGATTGTTGCAGTAGGAAACATGTTGATCCCAGCTGCCCCTCTGTAACTTCCATTGCTGATTTTGGTTGGTTATTTTGTGAGAACAAAAGATTAATATCCGCTTTCACAGGCTACAGAGATGCCATATCCAGCACACTTAAATTCTTTCAGGGCTTAGAAATCAGTGTGGATTCATACCTTACTAACCTCATCAAGTATTTTGATCTACAGAGAATGTCTCTGGCTTTCTTACACCCAGGTGAAATATATTGTTTTCTATGGTCCTTAACTGAAACCCCTATTTATTGAGGCTTCTTTTTTAGAACGTCACACAGAGGACTGTGTTTTAGTCGCTTTTGTGTCTGTGAGAAGATGCAGCAAGATTTATGCAATGGCTGTATCAAGTTAATTTTAAAAAAATATATTTCTCTTATGAACCAAGATTTGTAGCTAAAATTAGTTACCTTCACTAGTTTCACTACCTATAAAGATTCCCAGCCTCATTTGAATTTGTGCTGGGGATGATCAGGATTGGCTTATTCCCAGTTAGGTTTTTTTTTTCTGGGAACCATAGTTGTGGCAGAACACATGGTCCTGAGAGAGATCAACATTCAGTAAAAGATAGTGAGTACATTCCCTTTTTTGCAGTTGTTTTTTTAGTTTAGCACATCAGCCTACCCAGTGTCAAATTCATCTATGCAGTAGTAATGGGTTAGATTTTGCTGCTATTAAACTATATATTTTTTGGGCAGTAAAACAAACTTTATTCATGCAATATTTACCCACCACTGAACCTCACTCCTGGCTGTAATCATGATCAGTGACTGTTTTCTGCCTGGATCATGTTCTATTTACAAATCTATTGAAAACTTTTTTTTAAACAATTGCTTCTTTGGCCTAGGTATAATGAAATTTTTAGTTCTTATAGATTTTAAATTAGAGTACCATCAGCATCTCCTTGGTGAAAGATTGCTTAGATAGGCAGGATTGGCTTTTCTGGATACTTTATACATCAATATGGCCTTTCTAAGAAATATTCTTTAATGTATTGTTAAAATCTCTTTAATATTTTTTGCATCCTGGAAATAGTCTATGAATCGATATAGAATTAAATGACAAGCCCTCTTTTGGAGTCTTAGAAATGATGTTATGTTTGAATTAGATGTATTACCCCAAATTACATTACAATAGTCCAAATATGGCTGAATATAACTTTATAAAAGATGACTCAATACTGAAGAAGAATGTATGTTTTGATTTTCCTCATTAGCCAGAGATAAGGATTAAGCTTTTTTGAAATGTGTTTAATGTAAATAGACCAACTTAGATTGTTGTCTGTGAATACACAAAGAATTATATCATGTGAGGTCATATTAAGTATCTCATTGTCAAATAGAAATTGGAGTTTGTCGCTGTCTAGCCTTGCTCATATTTGTTGTGTTCTAACTTGTAGGGCTTTTTTTTTCTATATTTATGATCACACTGTTATCTTTGCACCACATTTGAAGTCTGTCAGAGCATCTTGTTATTTTCAAGTACCATTTTGGTTTTAGCCATCTCAAATAGTGCAGCATCATTTGCTTAGAGATCAGTGGAAGAAAATGAAGTTCTAATCTTACAAGGTAAATCATTGATAAATAGAATGAATAACAGTGGTACAAGGATAGAGCCCTGTGGTACTCCACAATTAATAGTTTTACTTTCAGAAAGTTGACCATTTAAATATACGTTTTGCACTCTATCAGTTAAGTTAGAAGTAAACCATTTTAAGGAGTTTTCACTCTGCTGGTAGATTTTTAGTTTTTTTAAGCAAAATTTCATGGTCTACAAGATCAAAAACTTTATGCAACTCAACCATAACAGTGACTACCATTTCTCCTTGATCTAATGCTTTCAGCCATTTATCAATGATACAAATGCAGTGATTCAGTTGAAAGACAGTGATTATCATGAATAAGATCATTAGGTGTTCAAACAGTTGAGAAAAAAAATCATGTACATATTTTTCTAGCAATTTGGAGAGATAAGGAGGGATAGAGGTGGGTCTATAGTTATTGACATCATCACATCATCTTTTGTTCCTGCTTTATGCAATGGTGTAACCTTGGTGGTTTTCCATGTTTGTGGAAATTTATTAGACCTAATACTCTCATTGCAAAGGAAAGCTATATTCCCCACAATTGCAGGTGCATATATCTTTAGTAGCCTTGGTCCAATTATATGAGTCCTGTAGCTTTACAATCATCCATTTTTTAAAATATATTTCAACACAAATTGTGGTCTCATTTCAAGAATTTCAAACTTTATATTGTTTGGTAGTTTTTTAGCACAAAGATGTGTGAGTTCCAGATGATCAGATGAAGTTCTGGGTTTAAGTTTTTCAGGAATTTCAATGAAAAAGTCATTAAAAATATTTTAGATGTCAGTTGGATTATTGGTAAAAATCCCTCATGATTGAGGGATTTTAAAATGACCAAGGATAAGTTACACTAAATCTTATTTATTATTTCCTCTATTTTTATCTTGTGTGGTAATTGAAAACTTCCTATATTATAATCATATATTTTGACCACTCATGGAAAAGACTATTTCTGAGGACTGGTGTACTGGTTAGCTATATAAACACAAATGTATTTTAAAATGGAATAAAATCAAAGAGGACAAACTTCTGATTTACTTTTGAACAAGCATACTTTAATAACAGAGTTCCCATGCTGCATTTCACCCTCAGATAAAATGACAATTAAGGCTAAGATGAAGAGGAAATTAAGTCAGGTCTAGCTCATTATATCAATGAGGTGTTTGTTTAAACATCATTTTTATCAGACCATGTGTCCACACCATATGCACACATACTTGGTCTTTCATTCAACAGATGATTAGACTTTATTGGTCTTTTCCAATAGATCTTGGGAACAGAATGGGTGGTAGATCATTTGTGTTCTATAAACCCATTTTTTTATAAAATATGTTCCCTCTTCCAATAGGGGTTTTGGTGACCCTTCATAATATGAAGTTCTTATTAGCATTAGTTTTAGTGTACTGTATGTACTCATATGAGTCCAAATGCATAATGCACCAGCAGATCTGGATCTGTGTATTTTTTAATGAGTAATCTGTAGAAGAAACAACAGATACCCTGATCTGCAGGCATATTATGCTACCACAGATCAGGATCTACACAGTTAACCTCAACATATAATGGACTGTACATGGTAATCAGTTTTCACTTTCCATTCTGAAAATGCCATAAGGTACTTTGTTACAACATGCTTACTTTGATATGCATTTATAATCATTCATATCTTTTTTTTCTCCACTGGCAATACTTTACACTTTATGCCTATCAGGATCGGATAAATGGCATTAAACCCAGAGCAACAACAATCTCTTGTGTATAGTTGACAAAAAATTCTATACTTTTATTTTGAAATTCTGCTTTAAATTTCTTACTGATAAAATAGCATATTGTCTCTTGGGCAAAATTGTTATTAGGTCCAGACCAGAGAGTATGAGTACAAGTCACAGGAACATGCTGCAAAAGACTGAACAAATTTTATTTCTAACTACAGTGTGACCCCGCTATAGCACATTCCGTTATAAAACGAATTCAGATATAAGACAGTCATGGTGTGGCCCCCGAAATTTCATATACATGTATTTTTCTCGTACACTAAAAAAATTCTTTCATAAAAAGGGAAAAAAACCCAGAAAAGTTTATTAT
This sequence comes from Potamilus streckersoni, assembly GCA_016746295.1. Classification (NCBI taxonomy): domain Eukaryota; kingdom Metazoa; phylum Mollusca; class Bivalvia; order Unionida; family Unionidae; genus Potamilus; species Potamilus streckersoni. The sequence goes on along the minus strand of JAEAOA010001436.1, from coordinate 157,538 downwards.
CATTTTAGGGAAGAGATTGCATATGAATAATACAAGAAAATCATGGCATGGCTACTAAAATTTTAGATGCATTTTTCTAATACACCAAAAATAGTGGGGGGGGGGTCTTAAAAGTAAGAGACATAACATGTGCATGTAAAACATTTTCAGGAATCAAGATTTTTTGTTTACCTTATTGGTGGCAAAATATACCATCTGCAATGTTCCCTCTAATATATTTCCTGTTTGAAGTTTGAACCTGCTGCGAGGCATATGCTACAGAATTATGAAACTGCTCTGCATCACTTTATAATGAGCCGCAGCCGTGCATATTATACGGAACACTGAAGTCCATCTGGTGGAATTTTTTAAATGGGAACCTTGTTGGCTGTTTATATACAACCATTGGTTTGGAGTGGAGAAATTCAGAGGTCCCATGAAAGGAAGCCTTATATTTGATATAAAATGCACTGAAATTTATCTATTATTACATAAACAAATTCTTTGTCCATATTGATAAACCATCTTAACAGTGCATTGTTATATCGTAATCCGCTTATGTTGACATCTAGCATGAGTACCTTATGTTTTAAGATATCCAGTTTTTTTTTTCAAATTTAGATTTTTGTAACAGGGATCTACCAGATGAGGCATTGTATCATAATCTATCTTTTGTTTGATTTTTGACTGCTGGTTAGTAATGGATATATTTACATAGACTGACATTTGTATGTAGATGGTAAGTAAAATTCCTCTTTTTTTTCACTCAGAATTAAATTCTTAAAAACCTTAAGAACATTTACATTTTCTTTAGTAATCCTTGTCATCAGACCAGAACACCTGCATCTCTATCACCACCTGACCGTTTCATTAAATTTCTGATGCATGTGTGGAAGGCAGCATCACTCCAATACCATAAATGTAAAAAAATTATTTTAAAAGAAATGTACCCAGATAAAATAGATTAAATTTGAAAGAAAACATTACCTTTGAAGCACCAATTATTATGAAAATGTACTAAGCAAATGGAGAAAAAAAATCATTCTCAATCATGCAATGCAATTTTTGGATGTTGCAGCTACATTAAGAAATGGGCATTTGTTTGTTCTCCAAACCTGTCCTTTAGCAGTGACTTCAATAATGCATGCACATTTCATCAAAGAAAGCCGACTACAGTCTTCAATTAAAACAAAGATCCTTTCTTCAAAGGAAGTTGGTACCCTACTTAAATAAAAGCAATAGAATTTGATGGATTCTTTCATTTGCCAACATCACTGGAACATTTTAACTGCACTGTGAAAGTTTCCTTTTTACAGGACAAAAGTTCATGCTTTATGAACTTTACCAACGGCGCTTAAAACACAAACTTTTACCAACTTAGGATGAACTGAAAAGTGAATGTGCTTCATCATTCATTATGTGATTGTGCAATTATTTCCACTGAATTCAGATCTATAATGACATGTTACAAAATATTGAATATTTTAAATTTATGTGTGTGCATATTTTGAATGGAATTACTTGTATTATGGATTCAATGTATGTGACGTGTTTTGCGGGTGAGTACATGGTGTTGATACTTTATAAATTGCTATACATTGGACGTGTATATATCAACAGTATACATGTATATGTACCAATGCATGGTTCTCTGAATAAAGTAACTTATTATATATGCCTTCTCTGTTTTCACTATAGGTGTATTTCTCATTTAATATGCATCGATTTAAGATGAAAAATGTGCCAATGAAGCATGTATTTTTGCGCCCTCATTCAGTTATTAAATTTTGTTTTCCCTGATTTTATGGGAATTTTATGTCCAGACAGTTGCAGCAGGAGAGTACATAATTGTGTTAATTTTTTTGAGGGGAGCTGTGTGTTACCCAGGAATGTCTTCCAGTAAAGTTAAATAAATGAAATACATACCCTTATAATGTTGTGCATGAACTGAAACTACAGTAAATTATACAATTTAGCACAACATTTTCTTTACTTTAGCCAGTAGTGTGAATTCATGCAATTATTTTCCAGAATGGAAACTATAAGATTAAAAATATTTCATCATAAATTCACTAAATATTTATGAGGCAAATATGTCATTTTGAATGAATTTGCTAAATTTAATTGCATCAATATTTACAGTATTACTTTATGCATAGAAGCCATTAATGTGAACATTACCTGTTTATTACAGAGAGCTTGGCATGGGTCAGCAGTTTTAAGAGCTACAGATGAATCAACACACAGAGAGGAAGAATATGTAGATATTGAATTTTCCACAGATGAATTCAAGTATGTGGAGAAATTGTTACCATCCAAAACTGTGCCAGAACCTCCCAAACATACATTATACCCAACTCCTTCAGGCTGGGTCCCTCCTGCAGGTAACAGTCATTCTAGATAGTGATCTCAGTTGCAAATGAAGTGGTTACCAGATAAAGGTAACACACTAAAAAATGGCTTTGTCTTTGTGTCATTGTATTTGGCATAGGTGTCCATCATTAGTACTTGTATTTAGTTCCATATCATTGAAACTGTTTAATCCATGAAATTTGATGGATATCTTTATCTTGAAACTGCATGTGATCATCCTTGACTTAGATCCAGAGTTGCAGTTACATTTATGCCAGGAATCGTGCCGCAGCAGAGCATGCAAAATATTGCATTTTGTAAATTCACTTTCTGTATCTACCCAGCTGAAAGGCCAAGTTAGTTTATGGTATTGCCCAGCATACAGCCTGTGCTGTGCATCATCCATCAGCTTGCTGTTAACTTCTTTTCAAAATAGTTGGACTGATTTCAACCAAATCTGGCAGAAAGCATCAGCAGGGCATAAAATTTTACTGGTCTGAGGTCAGGGTCTGATTTTCTTTTAACTCTGGACTGGTTATATGTAAGCAGCACTAGCTTTGGACCTTTAGTATTTCTTATTTGTTCTGATAAATTGAGCAAATGTGCTTTTTAATCTATATACAGCATGAAAAGAATTATACAGGTGGAATGACACCTGGAAGTTGATCGATAGCAAGTTACTGACTCAGGGTATAAAATGACTTGAAACTTGAAAATTTAGCATGCAGTGTTCGGATCACCATCATTTCCTTGATTTTTGACAATCAGACTTTTCCCTGTTCTTAGCCAAAGCTAAATCTAAACATAAATAGCATTGACTTGCACATGTTATAGAAGGTATGAGTTTAGGTATTGATTTACTGGCATAAGGCAAGAATCAGTGGGAGATTCATCTGTTACAAGAAGTGTTGCACTGCCTTGGCTTTAGATGTCCCAGGTCTGGAAAGGACATAAATTATAAAAAGTAATGATTGGTTGAGCATGATGTTAAGAAGTCATTTATATCCAGTTCATACAAGAAGTGTTGCACTGCCTTGGCTTCAGATGTCCCAGGTCTGGAAAGGACATAAATTATAAAAAGGAATGATTGGTTGAGCATGATGTTAAGAAGTCATTTATATCCAGTTCCTACAAGAAGTGTTACACTGCCTTGGCTTCAGATGTCCCAGGTCTGGAAAGGACATAAATTATAAAAAGGAATGATTGGTTGAGCATGATGTTAAGAAGTCATTTATATCCAGTTCATACAAGAAGTGTTGCACTGCCTTGGCTTTAGATGTCCCAGGTCTGGAAAGGACATAAATTATAAAAAGGAATGATTGGTTGAGCATGATGTTAAGAAGTCATTTATATCCAGTTCATACAAGAAGTGTTGCACTGCCTTGACTTTAGATGTCCCAGGTCTGGAAAGGACATAAATTATAAAAAGGAATGATTGGTTGAGCATGATGTTAAGAAGTCATTTATATCCAGTTCATACAAGAAGTGTTGCACTGCCTTGGCTTTAGATGTCCCAGGTCTGGAAAGGACATAAATTATAAAAAGGAATGAATGGTTGAGCATGATGAGAAGTCATTTATATCCAGTTCATACAAGAAGTGTTGCACTTCCTTGGCTTTAGATGTCCCAGGTCTGGAAAGGACATAAATTATAAAAAGTAATGATTGGTTGAGCATGATGAGAAGTTATTTATATCCAGTTCAGCATATATAGCATATCCAGTCATTCAAATGTCTTACTCAGAGGCATAGCCACTGAAAGCATGTAAAGCAAGCAAAGTGCATATTATTGGCAGCAGAAAGGTTATTGATAGTAAATAAAACATATCCTCTTAATCAATATACCCTAATTGCCTGAGCATTTACAAAGCTGAGAGCACAACCAGTTATTCACTGTCAGATGGACCTGAATTCACTGATATCTGTTTCGATGAGGCCATTGCTGGGGGAAAAAACAGCATTGTTCACATAATCTCTGAGGGCCATGGCAAAGTTCATATGAGCAATCTGCCAAGTAGCTAGAGTTTCCTGTGACCTTCCTCACTACTTTTAGAGATTCTGAATCCAAAAATTGTAAAAAAAAAAAAAAAATATCTAACATGAGGTGGAAAGACAGAGAAAACAAAATCTGTCAAATGAATTGTTAAATTTGGTGCTACTACCTTTGTACAGACTGACTTTATGGATTGTATCATTCGTTTAACTACATGGGATATGAATGTAAATGTGTTTGATTTTATTTGGGTGTTTAATATTTTGTTATCTAGTATTGAAAAGTTTTAAACATAAAATTTTATTTAACAACAGCACTTAAATTTGAAGACAATACATCAGAGAATGTGAGACCATGTGATTTTTGTAAATTTATAATGGTATGGTCAGTACATTATTTAAAAAATAAGCAATAAAGTAGTCTTAATTTGAAGTAATTATGTTGTTTTTCCTGACTTTCATTTGTATTAATGCTCTATAGCAAATGTTTTTAAGTAATATAGATCTGTTGTCAAGTCTGGCCACATCACTAATAATAGAAAATCATTTCAACAACTTTATTTAAAAAACACTCAACAAAATTTGATCAACTTTGACAGAAAGCATCCTGGCATTAAGTTGGAAATTATGATGTCTGTTGGATCATGTAAAACAGATACAATACAACAATCTTCTATCCCTATGAAAGATATTAGAGTAAGTCCATGCTGTTCCACATTTTGATTTCAGTTTTATGGATGAAGTATTATGTGACTATCTTCAGTCCTCTTCACAAGTCGGTTGTTTTGAATACCATGAACAAAACACCAAAATGAGCTGAAGCTTTAAATACCATGAACAAAACACCAAAATAATCTGAAGCTTTGAATACCATAAATAAAACACCAAAATGAGCTGGAGCTTTCAATATTCATGAGCAAAACACCAAAATGAGCTGGAGCTTTGAATATTCATGAGCAAAACACCAAAATGAGCTGGAGCTTTCAATATTCATGAGAAAAACACCAAAAAGAACTAAAAGGGGTTGGTTGTAAATAGTGAAAATAACTCAACAAGTTTAAAGTACTTGGAAGATTGCCATTCAACTTTCATTCATCTAGTCGATCCTAAATGATATATATGGACCTTAGGCCAGGAGGGTTTTTCTACAAAGATGATGAGTTTTTCCTGTTGCGCATTGAAATCTCCTTCATAATCAAAATTATTATGTAAAAAATTCAGAGACTGAAATTTTAACATTTGTTCCACACACCATGCTTTGGACATAGTATATTTACAGTAAAGACTTTTGATCTCATGACTGTAAGATGGCTTATAAACTAGCTCACCCTTCAAGAATGATATTTTAATATATACTCTGTCAGACAGTAACATAAAATGTGTTATTAGATTAGAGTGATTAGTAGTAATTTGAAAAGGATTAACAATGTTATTGGATTATTAGATGGCTAAGGAAGCATTAAACGATTAACATTATTTAATTGGATTCTTTGAACATGTTCAATTTGGCCTCAGTTTTTAAAGTTTGTCAAGATATTATTTTATATGTGATCAAAAATAATTTGGAAACAAATTTTCTTACTATTGTTAATTAAGTATTTTTGTATTAGTCATTTCTAAGAGTGAATGTGGCATAAAAACAGTAGATTTGGCTTCAGTATTGAAAATCTCAAAGTACTTAAGCATGCGTCATCTACCAGTACCAAACTCCAAACAACTGAAATGTAACACAAAATTCAGAAATGGTTGGAAACAGGAAATTTCAGTGGCTGAAATCGAGTTGAGGGGGCCATATTTACAAACACTTAATGACTTGCTGTATCTAGAATGTGTGTTTGAGTAATTCTTAAGTCTTTTGTCAATTTACATAAATTAATAATCAGTGTTGGGAGAAATTTCCTATTAGCAGTCATCTTTATCAACATAGCAATTGTTTTTCATTTTTTTTTTTACAGCAAACTTGAGTACTCCATATGCTGTAAACAGGACCAAGAACCACAACCTACCTGTTTATCTACAAGTAAAAGTAGGTGGGACAAGAAAGCTTACACTAATAAGAAAAATTGATGGAGACATATGGGTAAGGATGCCTTTTGCAATAAAAGACTTTTGGGAAGGTTACCTTTCCATGTCTGATAATTAGTTGTTCCTCACTATAAAAGATTACCACCTCTGATAATTACAACTGTCCCTCTCTATGAAGGATTATCACCTCTAATAATTACAACTGTCCTTCTTTATGAAGGATTATCACCTCTGATAATTACAACTGTCCCTCTCTATGAAGGATTATCACCTCTAATAATTACAACTGTCCCTCTCTATGAAGGATTATCACCTCTGATAATTACAACTGTCCCTCTCTATGAAGGATTATCACCTTTGATAATTACAACTGTCCCTCTCTATGAAGGATTATCACCTCTGATAATTACAACTGTCCCTCTCTATGAAGGTGTACCACCTGATAATTACAACTGTCCCTCTCTATGAAGATTAATCACCTCTGATAATTACAACTGTCCCTCTCTATGAAGGATAATCACCTCTGATAATTACAACTGTCCCTCTCTATGAAGGATTATCACCTCTAATAATTACAACTGTCCCTCTCTATGAAGGATTATCACCTCTAATAATTACAACTGTCCCTCTCTATGAAGGTTATCACATCAGATAATTACAATTGTCCCTCTCTATGAAGGATTATCACCTCTAATAATTACAACTGTCCCTCTCTATGAAGGATTATCACCTCTGATAATTACAACTGTCCCTCTCTATGAAGGATTATCACCTCTGATAATTACAACTGTCCCTCTCTATGAAGGATTACCACCTCTCATAATTACAACTGTCCCTCTCTATGAAGGTTATCACATCTGATAATTACTTTTAAGGTTGTAATGTCTGGTAATTACAGTTGTCCCACACAATAAAGGATAATGAATTTGATAATTATTGGTTTCCTCAGTATAAAGATTGATAAAATTTGGCAATTACAGTTGATCCACACTATATAAATGGTGATACATCTGATAATTGTAGTTGTCCTCAGTATAAAGATTGATACAATTTGGCAATTACAGTTGTCCCTCAGTATAAAGATTAATAAAATTTGGCAATTACAGTAGACCCACACTATAAATGGTGATACATCTGATAATTATAGTTGCCCTCAGTATAAAGATTGATAAAATTTGGCAGTTGCAGTTGTCCCACACTATAAAGGGTGATACATCTGATAATTATAGTTGACCCTCAGTATAAAGATTTATAAAATTTGTCAATTACAGTTGTCCCTCAGTATAAAGAGTGATATATCTGATAATTACAGTTGTCCTCAGTATAAAAATTGATAAAATTTGGCAATTACAGTTGTCCATCATTATAAATCCCCTTATTATGCTACTATTTTTCACAATGCTGATATGGTTATTGAATGGGTTATATTTTCTTTTTGTCCTTGCTGCTTTGTTGTGGTGTATTGTATTTTGTCACTTCACTGTAACATGTCAATGAAGTGTAATAATGCAACAAGTTCAAAACAAGGAAGACATGAGTTATACCTTACTTGTACTAAATGTACTTTGTTGGCACCATATGATCTGAGATTGTATGGACTATGTTTGTTTTTTTTTTAAATGACATTGATGGCAAAGAAAGAGGATGATGATACAAAATTTTAAATTCTTACAGGTAATGATGATATAACTGGGGGAGTGTTAAAGTGTAAGCAATCCAAGTGATGTAAAGCCACCCACATGTATGAGCATCGTCTGTAAGTCATGGAGTTTTTAAAGAATCCAATGACTGTATCCTATACTACTCTTTTGCCATCCACAGTGGTCAGGCTAGTTGAGCTGGCTGTCCAGCCAGTCAGTCAGGGGCTCTTACTATAAGAACTATCCATCTTACCAAGGCCAACAACTTCATCTTTTGACCATTGTGGAGATCTTATTGATAGATGTGCTGTCATGCTATTGGGCATATTCATTTACAGTTATGGGAATCTTAGTGATAGATCTGTCTGTCTGACCATGTATATATTTCATCATATCTATAATGAGATCTTAATAATAGATCTCGTCTATCTCAACATGCCTGTGACTACATACAGATACAGGATCGTAATGATAGAGATTTTAGTGATAGATCAGTCCATTCAGCCATGTCCATGGCATAAGGCTACACATATTATGATTTTAGTGATAGATCAGTCCATTCAGCCATGTCCCTGGCATAAGGCTACACATATTATGATAGAGATTTTAGTGATAGATCAGTCCATTCAGCCATGTCCATGGCATAAGGCTACACATATTATGATTTTAGTGATAGATCAGTTCATTCAGCCATGTCCCTGGCATAAGGCTACACATATTATGATAGAGATTTTAGTGATAGATCAGTCCATTCAGCCATGTCCATGGCATAAAGCTACACATATTATGATTTTAGTGATAGATCAGTCCATTCAGCCATGTCCCTGGCATAAGGCTACACATATTATGATTTTAGTTATAGATGAGTCCATTCAGCCATGTCCATGGCACATTGGGTAACTATTCTGACCATACTCTAGTAAATCAGCTGCCTGTTTAGTGCAACAAAACTGTCTAGTAGAACAGACTTGTCCTATATTCATTGCTTACCCGAAAGGTACTGGCCATACAGAGACAATAGCATTGTGTCATTGTTGCCACAGGGAATGGATTATTTAAATGGAAGCACACCATAAATAGGAACTTCACACAGTGAATGTGAAGATACTCCAGAGCAACAGCCCTATTCTGACACAACCATCGAGAAAATAGAGTTATGCCCCTTTAGCTAATACAGCTGTCACACAGTTTAACTACAGCTGAATGTTACCATATCAGCTACTGAGGCTAACTGCTAATTACTAAAGCATGATCATGGCTAAGCACATAAACATGGTTACTTTTATTTTCATTATTGCATAATTTATTGCCTAATTTTAGTGAAATAAAAACAGTATACCATGTATATTATGTTATTAAATCACATATTTCTATGTCACATCATGAAAGAATTTTATATCCCTTGAAATGCCAACAACTCTGTAATCCTGGTATCACACCATTTCAGGTCTTGCATTTCGTTCCTCAATTTCTTGGCATATGCATTCATTTCTTTAACCCATTAACCCCAGGAAGCTTTTACTGTTTTCGCCTGAAATGCGAGTAGGAAATTCATTTTGGAGATATTTCTGAATACATTCTAATACATTGAATTCCAAGACATTACTGGTTATTTGTGTTAGAAACATCATTTTTTTTTATTGGCTATTTCGCCTGAGCATGAGCAAAAGGGTAAAGGTAAAAGTTGGACTTTTTTTTTGCTTAACGGACCCATCATTTTCGTGTTGAGACCACTCTTCATTCCAAATGCCCATCTTATCCTACTTTTTGCAAAGATTCACCTGTATGTATGCAATTCAGACCAGTCTGTCTAAGATCTGAGGCCAAAAAGTCTAAAATCCAGACACAAAAACCAGATCACGACCTCGAGAAAATTTTGGCTGGAAAAAAAATCAGGTTCAAAAAGTGATGTTTTTCCCTCTGTATTTTGTAGTTCAACTAGAACAAACATATTATTTGGTATCATAGAGCTACATCTGTCTACCTTTCTATGATACCACAATCTTTATTGTGTCACATGCCCTTAACACTACAGAGCTCATAAGTAGACTACCACTTCCTGCCCCATAAATGCCACACCAGGGTTAATGAGTTAACTAGCTTTTCCATTAGGCATTCAGCAAAAGAGTTCTTGTAACTCCTTGGGTATTTCACTGCAGCAGTGGATTTGATTCTGCTTTGCCAGTTTTATATATGCCCTTTACAACTGACATTGCTGACACAAAGGTGCTGTTTTTCTAGTCCTTTTGACCAGAAGGTCACCATCGAGAACAAGATACATGTACTTCATTCCTGTGTCAGTGGCACAACCATGCTTGGTCCATGACAGAAATTCCACTGGAGAAGCTACAAATGGAAGTAACTGAATGTACAGAGGCCAATTACTCAGTTTGGGAAGCCCACTTGTTACCAAACTTGAATATGGTGAGCAGTAAACAGAAACTAAGGGAACTACATCTTCACATCAGCCACCATAAAAATACACACCATATACTGTATTGCTTTAAGAAGGAGAGTGGGTTGTTATTTACATAAGGAATCCAGTCTTTCTTCAAGGATATCTGAGATATAGGTAGTATGCCAAGTATTCCCTCCTAATTTCCTATTCTTCTGATGTTAATATGATCATGTGTTTTATTCAAAAGAGAAAGAGTATTTTTAACAAAATTGTGTTTCATCCAGAATATTTACCAAATCACATTACTAAATTATTAATTGATTTGCTCATTCACCCTGCTTTGTGAGCCTCCTTGGTAGTTAATTCAGCTTAAAATTTGGTAAAACAGTGGTGGCAAGGGGAGGTAATGGGCAAGAGTTATTGCCCTCTGTCTTTATGAGGTGGACAGAAAAGATGAATTTTCCTCTTTTAGTAGGATTGAATTCAGGAGGTAGCAGGCCTATATTCCCTAATTTTAATATGAATTGATAAGTGTCCTCGGTAAATCCTAATTTTGTCGAAAAATTTACTGCTTAGAGGTTAGACTAGTATCAGCTTATTTTCTGGTCTTATAGTTGCTGTTATCAGTTTATTTTCTAAGGTTATTGGAGATATGGAAGATCCATTGGATCTGATTTCATTATATAAATATCTTATATAATACTGTACAATCTGACAGATAAGAAAATATGTATGCATGATGGGTTTAATCTTGTTGACAAGGAAATCTATTGCAATGCAACATTTTGTAAAGTTTTGATATTTACATGTATCAGCTTTATTGAACAGCTAACTACGTATTAAAGAAAGGTAAAATAAAAATATAGTAGCATTGGATAAATTGCAAAATGAGTTAATTTTCATAGAATTTGTTTACATTTCTTCCACTTGTTTGTACATATTGCTACAAAAATGTATAAAGCTCTGTGTACCTTTTATTTTCCATGTTACCTACTCCCTCTCTTTATGGTTGTTTATTATCAAACAGTTTCTATTATTAGGCAGGCACAGTAATGGATGCCCTATCATTATGTAGTAGTCAATGATATGTACAGTGTATTCCTGTTATTAGGCAGGTACAGTAATGGATGCCCTATCATTATGTAGTAGTCAATGATATGTACAGTGTATTTCTGTTTTTAGTCAGGTATGGTAATGGATGTCCTATCATTATGTAGTAGTGAATGATATTACAGTGTATTCCTGTTATTAGGCAGGCACGGTAATGGATGTCCTATCATTATGTAGTAGTCAATGATATGTACAGTGTATTCCTGTTATTAGGCAGGCACGGTAATGAATGCCATATCATTATGTAGTAGTCAATGATATGTACAGTGTATTCCTGTTATTAGGCAGGCACGGTAATGAATGCCATATCATTATGTAGTAGTCAATGATATGTACAGTGTATTCCTGTTATTAGGCAGGCACGGTAATAAATGCCATATCATTATGTAGTAGTGAATGATATGTACAGTGTATTTCTGTTATTAGGCAGGTATGGTAATGGATGTCCTATCATTATGTAGTTGTGAATGATATGTACAGTGTATTCCTGTTATTAGGCAGGCACGGTAATGGATGTCCTATCATTATGAAGTAGAGAATGATATGTACAGTGTATTCCTGTTATTAGGCAGGCACGGTAATGAATGCCATATCATTATGTAGTAGTGAATGATATGTACAGTGTATTCCTTTTAAGGAAGTATGCATATTGATAAATTACGACAAGGAAAAAAAGGCATCTATGCTTTTACTTAGTATCTACCTGAAACTTTTAAAAACATTTAGATATGATTTCATCAGATTCTTACCTGCATTTTTAATTGGCTCAAGTAGAAGTTTGTCTGTATGTATATAAAATATTTCCCAATATAATGCAAAGAATTACATTCATTTCTGGTGGGAAACAAATCTAATGAGGTCTGAGATTTACTGTTTTTATGTTGAATTTTTGGATGAAATGTTTGTACTAAGCTGCCATGATAAATCATATGATCAACAGAATGTTTTTTCATTTGTCAAGGAAACAGTTTTCAAGTACTTGCTTAAAGTTTAAGAGATGTGATCAGATACTATGTTAAGCCTTCTTTAACTGATTTTATGAAATAAATTTTTTTATTCCAGTATTATATATATATATATATATATATATATATATATATATATATATATATATATATATATATATATATATATATATATATATATATATATATATTAATTTTTGATCCTTTTTTCCATGTCATACTGAAATAAAGAAGCTTTTCATTTCTTATCTATTATAAAACAATATCTCTGAATAGATTACAAAAAATATATTGAATAGTAGTTTCTTTTCGCTCATGAGCTTGCATTTGGTTTTTCCATGATATGAAAGACAAAGTTTGTGTATACATAGATACTTACAAAACCACAAATGTGTGTATTTTATTGTATGAGTTAAGGCTAAGGGTGGAAATTAATTTGACATTTGTGCCATGGAAATTAATTTGACATTTGTGCCAAGGAAATTAATTTGGCATTTGTGCCAAGGAAATTAATTTGACATTTGTGCCATGGAAATTAATTTGGCATTTGTGCCAAGGAAATTAATATGGCATTTGTGCCAAGGAAATTAATTTGACATTTGTGCCAAGGAAATTAATTTGACATTTGTGCCAAGGAAATTAATAAGGCATTTGTGCCAAGGAAATTATTTTGACATTTGTGCCAAGGAAATTAATTTGACATTTGTGCCAAGGAAATTAATTTGACATTTGTGCTAAGGAAATTAATTTGACATTTGTGCCATGGAAATTAATTTTGCATTTGTGCCAATTTAGAAGAAAACAGGAAGAATCTGCACATTGCATTGTCAATATTGAATGCATCTATAGACCAGTTGGAGGTCTCAGAAATGCTTAGTCACACATATTTGGACATAAATATTTTAACTGGGACGCAGGAAATCACTCATGCAAAGTCCTCCTGATGCACACCATAGCTGGGTGGCAATTCAAAAGACTTTTCAGACCTGCTTCAACCACCTGCTGAGTATTAAAATGTTTTAGATTGAGTGACCACTTTAGCTGTGGTGATATTTACAATGACAGAATTCAGTGGCATTTCCCCCCCCCCCAATGTACATGTTATTATAAGAGTACATCAAAAGAACAGGACACAGTAGCTGGGCCACAAGCTAGCTGCTGAAAGGGTGGGAAAATGTGCTAAAATTTACAATGACCAAATTCAGAAGTAGAAAGACCCAGAGATGTACATGTATTCATTATAACAATTCATCATTAGCTTTCATTATTGTGTTTGTTTTCTAGTATAGCAATATAAATAGTACATCTGACCTCAAAATCAAGACATGTCAATATGTAGACAAAATGCCATTTGCAAATATTGGATAAGTATTTTGGTACTAAACAACAAATTGATGAAGATTGTAATGAGATAGCACTGAAGTTATTGGAACTGATAGTTCAGATAAAACAGTGTAAGAATGTGTGTGATGCCTGCCTTAGCATTTGGAATTAGGTCTGTCCTTGAATTGAAAAAATTCAGTCTCTAATGGACAATGGCAGTTGTGTAAAGAATTAAGAAAATTGAACTCGGTGACAACCACTGGTTCTTTTCATATGGTCATTTAGCCACTTCTTGGTTGCCCAAAATGATTTTGTGACTGCAACTGTTGCTGGTGGGACCCTTATTTGTACCAAACTAGGTGTCCTGGTTTCCTAGTTTTAAAATCTTAGCGAGACCTCTGCCAGTATTAAACAGTTCCAAAAAAAGCACCAGTCTCTTAAGAATGTGAACTTAAACCATTCAAATTTTGAAAACCCATAGTTTCTATTTATCCATCAAAAGCTACCTTTTTGGGCTATATACAATGTCTACAATCAACTCTTAGTTTAATTTGTTCATTTCAGCAAATATAATTGTCCTAAAACAGGGAAGGAACGAGTCAGTGAAAGAAGAAAGAAAAAAACAAATAGAATTTTTTTAGTTTGTTTCGTTCTGTATTTTTAATATGTATTCTGAGATGCTAATATATCTATCAGGGTGAACTTTTGTACAGAAATTTTACTTACCTATTTTACAGGCCCTAGAAGCTGATATACGAAACTTCTTGGAGCCAATCACTGGAAAGAAGTGTCTGACGCAAGTCCATGAAGTTGCAAGGTTTATTAGGGTCAGAGGCAACTATGTAACTGAAGTTGGAAAATTTTTAATAGATAAGGGATTCTGAACCCATGTTCCAAGACTATTTTGACCAATTGTTACAGATATTATAGGAAGTCATGAAAAAAAAAATAGAGCATGTTTGTCCAAGAGATCATTGAAAATATGCTGTGGATCTATTCCAACTTCTCATTTGAATGTTGTGTAACAGTTTTGCCAGAGACACAGTCCATATTAAATGCTTTCTGTAGCAATACTAAATTAACAATATTATTCAGTAGACAGGGTTTGTTCATGAAAAAGTATTGTTAATTAATATTTATTGTAACTTTTAATACCATATTAATACCATATTAATAATTTGATTTTTTTTCTTCTAATTCTACTGGTCAAAGTCCAGAAGAGATTATGGGATGGTCCGTTATTCATTGTCTATCTGTCCATTAACACAAGTTTATCATCGCTACTCCTCCTAACCTCATGAAACTGTACACACACATTTATCCCATGATCTAGCATGTCCTCAAAGAGAATGGTGCTGCTTGGACATCTACAGCAGCCATCTTGAAAATCTTGCTATTCCTACTCCTCCTGGATGGATGGTAATATCAACATGGCATTTGAAAGACTTCTTATTATGTCTTGTTGGACCTAAATGAAACTGGTACTAAATCTGACATCCAAATGGATTTTTGCCAAAAGACTTTTTATGGTGTCTAGCTAGTCCTCAACAAAAATGGTATAGATCTGAGATCCAGTATAGCCAACATGGCAACCATCTTGAAAATCTTGTCACATCTCAGTTTGAACAGAAAGTCATATAGACATGTAGTTTTATCAGAAGACTTCTTATCATGCCTAGTTGGTCATAGAGATCTTATGTCCAATATGGCCACCATGGTAGCCATCTTGAAAATCTAGCTATTGCTATTCCTCCTAAATGGAGAGTCATATCTTGAAAATATTGTTATTGCTTTTCTTCTTTAAATGGATGGCTATATCAACATGGGGTTTTCACCAGTAGACTTCTTCCGATACCTAATTGATCCCAGATGAAAATGGTGCCTGTTGTGCATTCAGTATGGTTGCCATGATGACTTTTTTTAACAATCTTGTCACTGCTCCCTATTAATAAATGATCATCCTGACACATGTCTTCCATTTTTATCTTGAGAAGCTCATTAGGATGATTGCAAAAAAGGACTTGACATGAGATGAGGCCAGCATGTTTTTTGCATATGCTGGTGACAATTGGATTTTTACGGTAGTACAGTAATCTTTTTCATATTCTTTCACATTTTTTAGGATTAAGGTCCTCATATGTACCAAAAACTTGTTAGTATGAAAAACAAAAGGAGGAAAATTAAATTTACTCAGCAACTTCATAGCAGACCTGGTTTTGATTTGCATTTCATTAAGGCCACCATTTTTAACATTTTTACAAGTTTGTAAAAATGTTTTGGATGTCATCATTATGTGGTTGGGACATTAATAACAAACACAATAGTACAGAGAACAATTGACTAATATTCATGAGACTTATCAAATGTAGATTTGTGTGGGTTGATCAAAAAGCATTAAAATTGTATCTTAAAAATAGCATTTTATGGACATAATAGAGTTTTTGAAAAACTTAGAGAATTTAAACTAGAACAAATTAGAAGTGTTTTGTGAAAGTGGGAACCAAATTCATCAGATGTTGAATGCATATTTTAGTACTTATGAAGGTATGTTTTCTTAAGAAAACTCCATATTTTCTAAACCTTTGCAAAATTTAGCTTATAATGCATAGTTACTAAGCAATTCTCCATTGATGGGGGTGTTTGTGAGCTAAGACACATTAAAATAACATCATCTTGCAATAAAAGTTTTGTTATTATTGTGTTCTTATTTGTGTCAGTAGTAATTACACTTTGACAAAAATACTTCCACTCACATGATTATCTGACCCATTGAAGGCCTTTTAAAGATATCTAACACTATTGCAATCCATTGTGAATGATAGAGTTTTTTTTTCATGTCGTGTGAAAATCATAAGAACAATAATTCTCTTATTGTATATTCATTGGTAAAAGGCAGTGAATTCTCATAATGAAAATTTCACCTTGTACAAAGAAATTCACATTCATCCAATATTTGTTAATACTTTCCCAAATAATTTACTTTGTAATGACTTCCAGATTTACTCTGAGGGATTTGAATACAGTCTGTATCCTTCATACAGTTTGTAATCTGATTGGCATGGCACTTTTGTGAGTGCATGTGTGATTTGGATTTTTAACATAGCTTTAACAATTTTTCAGTCATATCACTACTATGTCTGCAGTATGGCAGTTTATTGTGATGTCTAGCACTGGGGCATCTTGCTGTAGACATATAGCATTATGTCTCACCCAGTCACATTATCCTGACACCAGGCCGACCAGTCCTAACACTAACCTCTTAATGCTGAGCACCAAGCAAAGCAGCTGTTAGTACCATTTTTATAAGTCTTTGGTATGATTTGGATGGAGATTTAACCAACAAGGTCACACAGGCATGGTGCTTATAAAGAGCTTTATAACAATTTGTGAAACTTGATTATGTTTGATTTTTCTGAGCAAGATTCCTAAATATCAGAATCCTTTGTTTATGGGCACACAGTTTCCAGGATAACCACATAACTTGCATTCACATTGGCTGGACTTGTGTCTTCTTTACAGCTTAGTTGGCTATTATTGCTAATTGGGATTATTGCTGTCATTAGTAGTGTACATGAAGATAATTCAGTTTCTGTATCAAAATCACTTTTCTCTTGGCACCCAGGAAGTCTATTATATTATTTAAACTATAAATCATGTATATCCTTGGGCAAATGGGGCAAAGTTTTGTTTGGTCTTATAGATTACAGTCAGTTTTTAGATACTTTTAAAAGTTTTTGCCACATTGTGTATTTCATTAAAGTGGTAATCTATGCTAACACAAATATCTTCACCAAAAAAGATATAATCCAGACTGTCTTTATATTTAATAAACAGTTGTACAAGTGCGATTTCAGATTCATGACACAATTAACACTATATCACATAATTGTCGAGGACATAATGATCATACCGAATGAAGAGTGAATGACCATACATGAAAATTGAATGACCATGCTTTATGAAGAAATCTCATATTACCTGACACATTATGCATATCTCAGTGGTCATGTAACACACAAGGTCTAAATAATGTGTGAGTAGTCATAGATTAACTCGATAAGCACAGTGGCACAAATTAAATGTTGCTTCTTTATTATAAATGGCAATAAAAAAAGAGCATTTAAATTTGATTGGTGTATAGTGAGCATCACATATGGTGAGAAGTCATATATTAACTCCAGCCATATTACTTAGATAACATAATTTGGTTGTGCTATAAATAAACATTTCAGCTTCTTTCTTTTGAATTAATATATAAAAATGCAGTAAATAAAAACTTTTTCCACTTTTCTTTCTATACTTTTAATGTATTTTATGTGACATTGAGACTAATGTTGGATCATCAGTTCAAGTCCAGACTCGGCTAACATGGGTAAGTGAGAAAGCCTGCCAATAGCTTCTTGTGTGTTGGTGGTTCTTCCTTGGGTTTTCTAGGTTTTTTCCTCTACCATTAATACTGGCCGCCATGTATAGCTTATCTTGTGCTGAAAGATGGCATGAAACCCTAAAACAATAAGAACAAAAATTTATGTGATGCACAAAAACTTGGTTGAGCAATTTTAGATGATAGACAGATTAGGGATTACATACTTGGTGTTATTACCACAACCACTACATCTTACTTCCATTGTTCCCATCCATCTCTCTGTGCATCGACTGATTTGAAATAATTTCATTGTATTGAATTATGCTAGTAAATTATAGGACATACCTGACTGAAATTGTAATTTGATTTTCTGAGGTTCTAACACATAAATTTGATCTGGTTTTGATACTGATTTACCCAATGGCACTTGTACTTAATTCAGCCTTGTAATAAAAATAAACCATGATTTTATTGCCCCGGCTGAGGCCATATTGTTTTCGGAAAAAGCCGATAGTGATGCGTAGTAACACGGATGCTAGCAGCATTTTAAAATTTATAAATGAGCTATACATTTTTCAGGAAAAGTAATTATTTAATATGTTGACCACTAAGCTTTGTTGCTATGGTTCATGTACAAGTGATTCATGATACCAGAAAGATGGTGTTTGGTTCATTGGATTTGGAAACGGTTTTCCAAAGCCTGACAAGGAGAGAGATAGGTGTATGTGATGGGTACACCAATTGCGGCCTACATGATTTTGCCATAAAAAAAAGTGTGACAAAGGATACATATATATGTAGTTTGCACTTTGTAGGTGGAAATTGACCCACCAAGGAACATACAGAGAAAGCCGTCTTGGACTCTTGTCAACAACAACAGTAATAATTAGAAGATAGCATAGCAAAAATAATCATTTATGCATATAACAGTAATTTTTTTATTATTACTTTTTTATTAATACCCATTCATTTATGACAATATTACTGCAATTATTTGCAATAATGATAATGATAATTAGTAGAAGATTAACAATAACTTTTATTTCTTACCGTAAAATCTAGGGTATAATACGCAGATTTTTAATGAAAATTTTCTTTCTAAACTAGGGGTGTGTATTGTATCTAGATGTAACTTTATCGAAATTTTATTTTAGGGCAAGTCAAAGATGGCACCACATGTCAATCATCTGATTCAACTTTCTGCACCAAGTATATTGTTAAATAAGTAATATATTAGATACATGTACATTGTTACATAAGTAATATATTAGATACCTGAATGAAGTTTATTTTAGTGATAAATAACGGAGACTGTTCCATTCACCAATAGATAATCAGAATGATTTTTAGGAATGTTCTGTAAGCTATAGCGCTATGTTCAATTATGTGCCGATTAAGTGCTGGCTTTCTCAAGCATCTACCATGCAAAACCAATAAATCTGGTGTGTATTATATATAGGTGTTAAGATTTTTGCATTACAGTCAAAGGAGAAAGTCTGGGTGCTTATTATACCTGAGATTTTACGGTATATATCCATTCAATTAAGACAAAATTAACAATGATTTGCAATAATAATAATAATAATAATAATAATAATAGCAATAATGAGTAGAAGATTAACAATAGCAAAAAATATCCAATAACAGTAAATTTTATTACTTATATATCCATTCAATTGATGACAAAATTACCAGGTTGAATTGCCAAAATAATAATAGTAATAATAATAATAATATAAATGCTGAAAGGATAATATAAGCACTGGAACAATAATGGAAACAACAGTAATAACAAACTGCACTTGTAAATTTGAATATCAACATAATAGTGGGTGTTATGGGGTGCTTTACTGTTTCAAAGCGTACAAAACCATACAAGAATGCACAGTTATCAATCAAACACATGTCAAAGTGACTTTTGGTTTGTAGGATTAATATTTTCATAAATTATACTGCAGATAGGAAAAAAAAATCGACATTTCTGTTATTTACAACACTTTGCATATAGATGAGTATTGTAAATTCAAGATACAAAATGCATGATTCAAGAAATGATCATAGTCCAGAAAATGTATATGTATGCCCCAACATGTATAGTATTTGTTTTGGTGTAACTTTTAAGCAGTATGCTTCTTTGCTTCTTTTTTTTCTTTTATTTTTTATTTGTTTTGGAGCAGGCATCGACATTCTAACCATCACTTTAGCTGAATACTAGAATGCTCATCTATATTCGGATGAACAAATTTAGCGCCTGATACATCATTTTCAGTAAGAACAATAAGACCGAAAGTATCACTGGTTGCCATTATGCTTGTTTGCCTTGCCCTAAAATCTATTTTTAGAAACTTAAGTCACTGTGTGTGACATTTCTAAGAGGTAAAAAGTACAAGTGCCATTCCATAAAATGGGGTTATTTGCACTACCCCAGCATAAGCATCCACATAGATGAAAGCATTTGATTGACTTTGGTTTTTTTGACATTTTTACTGGTAAAGCTGTTCTCCATTAACAATTTGATATATGTTTCTCCTTTAGTACCACACCAACACCAAAAACTGGTCACTGTAACATGTATTTGACTGGTCTGTAGTAAGTGCTTGCATGACCACTTGATTTTTAGCCTGCTCTGTGCACATTATAAAATGCTCTGTGCATATTATAAAATGCTCTGTGCACATTATAAAATGCTTTGTGCATATTATAAAATGCTCTGTGCATATTATAAAATGCTCTGTGCTTATTATAAAATGCTCTGTGCACATTATAAAATGCTCTGTGCATATTATAAAATGCTCTGTGCATTTTATAAAATGCTCTGTGCATATTATAAAATGCTCTGTTTATTATAAAATGCTCTGTGCACATTATAAAATGCTCTGTGCATATCATAAAATGCTCTGTGCATATTATAAAGTGCTCTGTGCACATTATAAAATGCTCTGTGCACATTATAAAATGCTTTGTGCATATTATAAAATGCTCTGTGCATATTATAAAATGCTCTGTGCTTATTATAAAATGCTCTGAGCACATTATAAAATGCTCTGCATATCATAAAATGCTCTGTGCATATTACCCTCTATAAAATGATGTTGTATCTTTATGAGTACTTTATTTCAGTAGTAGGTCAGATTCCACTATCACATAGTTGGTACAGTGTATAGTTTAATATTTTTATATGTAAACAGGTTAGTGTATCACTTGTTGTGAATGTGACTAGTCTACATAAGCTTATGAAATATTCTAATTACTGATTGATTCTGACAATGAGAAATTTCCTTGCTCTGCCTTCTGGACTATATTTTGTTGTTTAGTGTTGCTATCAGGAACTTGGTGGCCATCATTCCAGTCAATTGCCCAAGGGACATTGGGATTAAAGGTTATGTCTGTCTAAATATAGCCACTTTCCACAGGTTTTTGATGGAAAGAGTGCTTGGAATGGAGGCCAAAACCAGTTATTTGTGCCCCCCACCACCATAACAAGCATGGGTAAATTATATGAACCCAATTGGAATTAAATAAACTCTCCTCTCTTTTTGAAAGAATGTTGGTAAATTATTTACCAGTCTGACAGAGAGTTTTTCTACCCCAGCATTCTTCCAAATCAAAAAATATAAATTGCCAGTAACATCTATCTCAATGTCTTCACCCAGTAATACTGCCTTAAGAGAAATGTACAACAAATGGAATGCTATTTCTTCTGCCAAATCCATTACTGCATGAATGTACAAAGAAAAAACATTTTTAGTGGAAATGTTCTAAACAGCCACAGACATATTCATGTATTTGGCTCAAAACTTACTCCATTAGTTGACCTGATCAACTAAACTGTGAGCAACATAGGAAGTTTAAACAGTTTAAACAAAAGAAGCCACTGTAACCTACATTTTATACCTTACTAACATGAGTTAAATATTTGTGTTTTTGATCAAATTGATTTATCCATGCCATGCTTGTATGCATCCTACCCTACTCAGAGGTTCTTTTTGACCAAGGTAGTTTGAAGTAGAAATAAATAAAGGATATCTACATTTTTTGGAGCAGAAACACAGAAACATTTCACTTGTGAAGTGGAAACAATTTGTATTCTTGTGGCTTTGCCACTAATGACAATACAATGTTTCCACTCCTCACAAGAAATATTTCTATATATTTTATTCTACTCAAAACACACAGATTTTCTTTTTATTCTATATATTTTAAAAGCATATATCATCCACTTGCAAGCATTTTCTCTATTCTGTGCTAGTGCAGATAACAGCTGCATTACTACATCAATAAAAAGATGATCCTAAATTTCAAAATAATTTTGGAAGAGTGACATTTTACAATTTACTAAGTACACATGCTAATGTATTTTGTCAAAATAATGACTGTTCATACAAAAATAAAGAGATTGTTATTAACACATTTCATGTTTGGATTGATGTATCTACTACTGTACTGTAGAAACATCAAATATAGTTGTATCTGACAGACTTAAGAGTGTAACATCTTTAAACAAAATATTCTAATGATATTGAGGTTACTTGGGAATTTCTGACAAGCTTGCAGTCTTGTTTAATAATAGATGGTATATCAGTTTCAATTGTCTTCAATTGATGATAATCAACGGCTTATTTATCCATTGTTTTTAAACACAGCTGTGATGTAAATTAAACTTTAAACAATTTGTCAGAGCATTAGAGGTATACTTTACTGTATGGATAATGCTAGTAAGTTCAGTCATTGACAGTGTTCATAATTAATGTAGAAATCTAATTCTAAAAATGTTCACGCTTTAAGTCTACATTTTGCTGTTTGTAGTTCATTTTTAGGCATTTTATTATGTCACCTTGTTGATGGCATAAATTTACACTGGAGGATCCACTGTTGAAACATTTTAAGATCTATATATCCTTGTGTTTATGGAGAGAGGAAGGGAGTGAGGTAGAGAAGAAGACAATGAAATAGACCTTAATATAAAAAATGCAGATTTGAATAACATTTTTTCTAAATAGGACAAAATGTAGTTCCAAATGTGACATCGCCTCTGCGGCAATTAACGTGGTTTAACCACTGTGACAATATTATTTTTGTTCCACTGATGTATTTCATTATCTGACTTTGAAATATATAATAAACATGTTTAAAGTTTCACACTGATGTATTTCACTATCTGACTTTGAAATACATAATAAACATGTTTAAAGTTTCACACTGATGTACATGTATTTCAATATCTGACTTTGAAATACATAATAAACATGTTTAAAGTTTCACACTGATGTACATGTATTTCAATATCTGACTTTGAAATATATAATAAACATGTTTAAAGTTTCACACTGATGTATTTCAATATCTGACTTTGAAATACATAATAAACATGTTTAAAGTTTCACACTGATGTATTTCATAAACTGACTTTGAAATATATAATAAACATGTTTAAAGTTTCACACTGATGTATTTCAATATCTGACTTTGAAATATATAATAAACATGTTTAAAGTTTCACACTGATGTATTTCAATATCTGACTTTGAAATATATAATAAACATGTTTAAAGTTTCACACTGATGTATTTCAATATCTGACTTTGAAATATATAATAAACATGTTTAAAGTTTCACACTGATGACTAGATAGTTATGTTACCCTCTGATCCTTGTATTGTAGATGTAAATGAGATTTTTGGCTGTATTTTGCCCACCCATGGTTTATATCATGAAATACTGAATTAAATAATTAATTTTTTATTAGTAATAGAGTTGGGTAATATCCAGCAATATCCTATCCTTTAGAGCAGTGGTCCCCAACCTTTTAGTTGGCACGGACCGGTCAACGTTTGATAATTTTACCACGGCCCGCTGAGAGGGTAGTGGGCATAATTGTTTATATTTTAGATTGTTCTTATTTAATAATTTTAATTTAATTTAATAGAAATAATTATTATATGATTATAATTATATGATAATTATTATTAATTATTTAATTTTAATTTAACTGTATTTAAACATACCTTCAAAATAAAATACAATTAAACCAAAACTGAATATAAATAAATATAAATATAAATGAATATAAAGTGAATATGAACCCAAAAGAAATGCACAATAGTAAATAAAATGGAAATAATTTAATGTACCTTGTGCGGCCCGGTACCATTTGATCCACGGACCGGTACCGGTCCATGACCCGGGGGTTGGGGACCACTGCTTTAAAGCACATAACTTTAATTTCATGTCAAACTAACCAATGGTGCTATTTAATCATATGGTTCCTTTATTCTGATAATACACATGTAAGTAACAAACAATTATTTTTATTATGCAGCCTTAATGTTTTTTGAATAAATATGTCAAATTAATGACTTGTTCTTAAAACAACAGGGTTTTTTGATACAGAGAATACAATAATGACAATGATTTCTACTCTGCTACTATTTAAAAAGGCAAATCCTCAACAAAATAACAAAGAAATTACTTGATTAATACTTGAATATTTGCGTGTATAGTGTGTATATAAATATACACCTTTCCCCCGTTTTCACAGTTAGGAATATAAGGATTATAGAGGCGTTTGGGGCACTAAGTGCAGTTCAAAAGGGCATAGTAGGGAAGCTATATGGGATTTTATTTGTTTATAAGGAGATTGAGAGAAAGTTATATTTCAATTGAGTTAAGTTGAAGTCCATTCTATACTCCTTTTACAATCTACCCAGTGTAGTCAGTAGATACGTGAGCGCTGGTAACACCAATCGGTGTGTTGGGTAGTAAATCTGGAGCTAACAGGCGTTTTTAACATTACATTTTCTCCCGTAGCAATAATAATAATAACAACAACAACAATGAGGACTTTGAATAGCGCCTAATCTTTAGAAGCTCTAAGCGCTTTATAACATTTGACAACACTTAAGAGAATAAAAACAAAAAAAAAAAAAACACGTGTGTGTGTATATATATATATATATATATATATATATATATATATATATATATATATATATATATATATATATATATATATATATATATATGATTACAAGAAAAAAAAACAAAATAAAAGAATAAAAAATATATCGACCAAAAATATTAAATATATTTATGTTTGATATTACGTTTTCTCTTGTAACCATACCAGCCCCTCCCAAACCATTTGTAGTGACAATGAGAAGGTTGATGCTAAAAATGAACATTACGTTTTTGAATAGCTGTCAATCTGGCTTTCAATGTTAAGCCTATGGGCATTGTTAGCATTGAACTTTCTTTTTGTGTCATGTGCTTATGTTATATGTCCGCATTAAGTTTTACAATATTCATTGTATTACAATATTTTACATTATTTAACTCTGCAGGTTGAGTTATTTAGAGTAGATACGGTAGATAAAATGTAGATATACGTCAAAGTATATGGACATCAGTTCCAACATGGCTCTTCTAGTGACAGTCTTTATGAAAGGAGTCCCCATACTAATCCTAGTCTATGTAATCATAAAGATTCTCTCTCTCTTTCGACGAAGATGGGAACTGCAGGCACTTTTCAGGGCATTTCCTGGTCCCAAACCAACTTTTCTTGGAGGAAATACAGCAGAGGTAAGATGTATTTCCATGTCTTATATATACTTAAACTGTGAATACATGTTTTAATTCTAAGGCTTTTAAATTCTCTTAATCAATAATAAAACAATTAATTTAGCAACAAAAAGTATGAACTATGGAAAGGGTCCTTTCGAGCATGTCATTTCAAGTCATAAGGGTACTGTTTTTCCAACATTTTAACTTAGGTAAATAATAGCACCGACCATTCCGTCTTATATTTTTATATCATTATATATTTGGAGTAGATAAGAATCTATAATAATTATTGGATTTTTACCATCTAATTGAACTATCAATGAAAGATGTTACGCTTATGCAGAATTTATAATTATCCTATGCTTGTCATGGCTATGATTGACAGTAATCAATCAAATTGACCATGCTGTATAGACAGCAAATACATGAACGAGATGTAACACGTGTTCAGGGAGCTTTATATCGAACATCTGTATATTCCTAACCAGGCAAATTTCACGCAGCCGAAGTGTATTTATCTTATCAAGAGTCAGAGGAATAAGTTTCACGCACCTGTTGAACTTCGATGGGTCAAAGATTAACAAACGGAATTTGTTCATTGTCAATCTATCTATCTTATGATTGCATTTGAATTAACTAATAACTACCCACTTGTTTCAAAGAATGCGTTTGTAATTATTCTCGTTCTTACAAGTCCGACATAATTACACACGTTCCTTTCATATGAAAAATAATCGTATTTAAAACATTTAAAAAGGTGTTATAACACTAAAAAATATTTTCATCTGATTTGTTTACTATAAAATGCCTGTGAGAATATTTATTTTCTGTTAATGTGCATATTTATTTTCTGTTAATGTGCATATGTCTTACCAACTAGGGGTCTTATAGAAATCATGGTAGTCGCGAATAAAGCGGAAAGGACTAGGCCATAAATAGGGTCGTCCACTTGCATACCATCTAATCATTACCTTTTAGAGTTTGCCATCATATTTGTGTAGGACAACATCATTACAAACTAACACCGTCGACATGTATCTAATGAAGAATCAAAATATTACCACAAATTTCTAAAAACTTGAACCTAAGATTCCTGTATGAAACCCGCTCTCCCTACGATCCAAAGCCTTGCCGTCTTCTTGCGAGTAGTCCGATAAATGAAACCCCCCAAATCTGTGTTGATCCTGTGAGGCTAATGACACATGTTTATTAAAATGTGCACTTTTGCTGCATGAAAATATTTCCAGAACATACCTGATTGCAGTTAAAACTTATATATTTCGTAACAGCCATATCTAACGCGAAATTTACAATGACCAATGACAAAGGTTGCTATTCCACGTAGATTTACAAATCGCCAAACAAGAGATTTTATCGGGAAATAGTATTACATATCTCCAAAAGAACTCTTGAGCCGACAGTAGCCCAAATACTGGTAAGTGTATAAAGTGTACACCCATGTGTGCAAACAAGACTGTCTGCATTGTCAGGCGACATCATCCCTTATACAACTAGTCAAAATCATTCTAGACGTGGGGCTGTTTTATCGGTCTATTCTCGAGCAGAGACTAGTCGCGCACAAATCCCGAACACAATAGCATATCGTGATATTACAATTATAAGTTCCATGTCAGGTCTTGTTGGCATGACCGTTGAGCTGCGTTAGTAAATTGATTTTCCTGTCTTAAAACATCACAAGCCCTACTACCCCTAACAAATCACCAACTATAACGACTGATGCCGAAGTGGCCTTAAGCTAATGCTCCCGACAAACTATTATCTATCTAACGAAAAGTTTCTACCACGGTCGACGGGCATGTATTATGTCCTTATAACGATGAAAACAGTATACTGGGAACGCGAAATAAACATTATGGTAAACCGGTATACCAGTAATTAGCGGTGCGGTGTATTACCGCTCTACGGGTTGACAGGAGTATTTTCTTGGTGGTACGTATCTTGTTCTCTTTACCGGTACTTCGGTATTTTCCGCCAGAAACAAATGTACGGAAATTCCCAAGCATGCTTGATAGGAACCTAATGATATTCAAAGCATGTTTTCATTTTTCATGACAAAATAATCGCATAAATTGTTAATGTTTTTTCTTTCTTCGGTTTTTTATTAACAGAATAGCTGTATTTGTCCCAAATTAATTTCAGATATTATCATTTTTTTTATTTATGAATCTTTAATCAGATGTTTGACACGGATCACATATATCATGGCTGCAGAACGGGATGATGTGAAAGATATTCGAAACAAATTCATGTTTGGACTAATTACGAATCAAAAAGAAGAGAAGAAAGTGTCATCTGTAGCTATTCACTAGTGTATTGGATTGTGTTAAGTACGTCTATTCCTTTGTAAGACCGAGAATAGTCTGAGAAATCAATCCCCAAAATCTGTATTGGATATTGATGGACGATTTATCGGTTTAATGTCACCTGTTGATTAAAATGTTCAATTTGTGCTGCATACAAATCAATCCGGAACAATCCTGAGTACAACTTGACACTTACCCATAATTGGTAACAGCCATATATCTAGCGTGAAATTTACAATGGTCACTGGAAAGATGGTTGTGCTATTCCACGTGGATTTACAAAGTCATCAAACAGAATTTGCTCCGGAAATATAATGCACGTGTCACCAAAATAACTCTTCAGCTGAGGTAGCCCCACAGCCACGAGATATACCTGTATATGTATGAAATGTACCATAATGTATTCAGACAAAAGTGGCTGCGAATAATTGCAGCATTATTTATGAATAGGTGATATCCCCTACCCGAAAATCAACATCAAGGTTGAGGATCTGATTTATCGGCCTAGACCGAGAACAATCCAAACATTTTCAGAAGATCTGTTGCTTTCTGGTTATCGTTTTCGTAATTTATTTATTACACTATTATTTCGTTTGCTGAGTCAGTGTGTTTTATGTTTACTGTCCCTTTCTGACCATTATCTAGCCCGGTTGTTGGCATCCCGTTAGTTCTTTCCCGCCTACTGTATCCTTAGTGTAGCTAATACTTGTTAGGCTTCAGCGTCAATAATTCCAGTATAATCGCTCTGGTGGTCTAGTGGGAGGTCACGGGTTCACACCCCGATTGAGTCACAACAAAGACAAAAAATGGTATTACAGCTGCAACGCTAGGCGCTCTGCATTAAGAGGTTAGTGCTAGGACTGGTCAGGCTGGTGTCAGAATAATGTGGCTGAGTGGGACATCGGGCTACATGCCTGAGGCATGATACCTCGTACTAGACATCACTATAAACTGCCACAATGCGGAAATCGTAGCGATATGACTAAAAATTTTAAAGCTACGGTAAAATATCCATATCATTCATGCATACTTCCATACAGCAATTGTCGTTAATACATAATACATCTGTTAAATGTAATAATAATATTTGGTTATTTTGCTATAAATCAGAGCAAGTTATTTTTCCATCAATTTGAGAGCCTGATATAAAAAACGAAAAACAAACAAAACAACAACAGCAACAAAAGCAAAGAAAAAAAAAACAACATGCACCTGCCTCAAAAGAAAATGAAATGGTCGATGCCTAATATAATTGCGATCTACTGTTGTACGAATCGGTGTATGTTCAGGAACACTATGGTAACAAATTTTTCATGGTTCCCAATTCTAGCGATAAAATCGCGTTACCAAGGTTTTCATGGTACCCAAGTCTAGCGATAATACCTCTGATAATAAGCTTCCTAAAACTACATACAGAAAAGTTAGTTCTCTCTCTCTCTCTCTCTCTCTCTCTCTCTCTCTCTCTCTCTCTCTCTCTCTCTCTCTCTCTCTCTCTCTCTCTCTCTCACACACACACACACACACACACACACACACACACACACACACACACAATGGTTGGTTCGCAGAATGTGCCATCTGACTGCTTAATAAAGCGACAACCTTCCTGAGCACAGACTAGGAGGATAGTGGAGACGGCAGAGAAGCCCTCTTCATCACACCAGGAAAGCTCCATTATTCATCTTGAGGACAATCCAAATTTATACAAGAATGTACCACTCTAGCTTTTACAGAATCAATAAGCAAAATGACGATCGACGTGATTGTGGCTCAGAATAAACTGCCTTTGCGATAAGTACACTTGCAAAGAGTTCAACGCGCACAACTCCGAAATAGAGATGGGCTTAGAGTTGAGTTTTAAAATTTCACCAAAAGTTGACAAAATCAACGCTCCAGATTTTGTTTTGAATTATTTTCTAGAACATGTAGTTGTAATGATGCATTTGCTCATCTACCATCAGTGACCACTATAGTTTAAATAGATGAACACATTGGTTTCCATAGACGAAAACTACCGTTCGAATAGAGAGACACTATAGTTTGAATAGATGAAAACTTTGTCTTGGATAAAAGAACACTATGGTTTGAGTAGATGAAAACTTTGGCTTGGATAGACGAACACCATAGTTTGAATAGACAGACAATATAGTTTGAATAGATGAACACCGTACTGCGAACAGATGGCCACTATAGTTTGGATAGAATGACTCTGGGTTGAATATATAAACACTAGATCAACGATGTAGTTTAAAGACGTGCGTACGATCTCATATACAGTTAAAGACTATGTGAACATTATGTTGAAATGTTTTCGACTTATCATTTTGAGGTGAAGTTTTAAAAAGCTTCAAAAGTGCTGGTTTAAGTGGCAGTTGATTAAGTATTTGTACCTATTTGTAATTACAATAATATGATCTAGATACTCCAGTCAGTTAAAATTAATTACAAAGTATAGCTTCTGTTGTGCTCA
The DNA here is from genome assembly GCA_016746295.1 of Potamilus streckersoni. NCBI lineage: Eukaryota > Metazoa > Mollusca > Bivalvia > Unionida > Unionidae > Potamilus > Potamilus streckersoni. The sequence continues at coordinate 127,035 of JAEAOA010001436.1, read as the reverse complement.
TTAGAAGTCATATTGCTGAAATACAGGGTGTCATGACCAAGAAGTGCATATAAACCTCTAACTTTATACTACGATTCACATAAACCCTATTACTTTACCACGAATCACATAAACTTCTGATTTCTTACTGCGATTCACATAAACCTCTGGGGACCCCGAGTGGCCGAGTGGTCTAAAGCTGACCGTTACGGATCACTGCCATCTCACCTCTGCGTGAGTTCGAGTCGATACTCAACTAACGTGGGTAAGTGAGAAAGCCTGCTAGTAGCTTCTCGTGGGTCGGTGGTTCTTTCCTGGGTTTTCCAGGGTTCTTCCTCCACCATTAATACTGGCCGCCATGTATAGTCTATCTTGTGCTGAAAATGGCGTTAAACCCTACAACAACAACAATAACAACATAAACCTCTAGCTTCTTACCACGATTCACATAAACCCTATTGCTCCTGTGAAAACAAACTTACTGCACAATAAATCACATAGATTCTGACACGCTTCCACACAACTTTCCCAGTCTTGAACTTATCACAATAAACAGACAGATCTTAAAATCGTTCCCATTTTCATACTTAGAGTTTTTTGTCACGAAAATTGTGCTCACAAAGTTCAATTTGTATTGTATTTTAATGTAATTGTACTATGGACCGACTCATGGTCACGCGCACAAAGTGTTGGTACAAGGAATTTAACTTCTGTTTTCCGTCCATGGTCACCGATATGTACCAGTATATAAAGTTCTATTGTTTCTTTTCAGTGTAGTCACATTGCATTGATTTCTTGTCAAGACGCTTGATATCTACGATACTAGTATACAGGTTCTTCTTTTCTTTCTATGATATGTGTTTGATCGAGTAGTTTATTGTGTTCTAAAGGTAGGGAATTTTTCCACAAATTTCCATTAGGACATATGAATTTCCAGTAACAAAATACTATTAGATTTAATGTAGTCTTTGTTCTAGGTTACGGTCGTTTTTTATTTATCTAACTCGACAAGTTATGCTGAAGTACACATGTGATGAACAATTACCAACAAGAAGAGATCCTTTTCTAAGGAGATATAGAGATTTTCATAATCCTATGTGATTATTTTTGTTATAGATACATTCACAGATGAACTTGGTCATCATTAATTCCATATGGTCATTCTTAATATAGGACGGTTCTAATATTTAACAAGGTCTTTCTTGTGTACGCATACAAATCATGTATAGTGGCTTTTGTACCAAGAAGACGTCAGAAATTTCTAGTGATTATAGTACGCGATTTAGTGGGGTTTATTTCTAAGCAATACGCAGTATGTGAAGATTCTGGGAAGTTAGCAAAGTGAAAGGCACATGTTATGCAGTGAGGAAACCGAACTGCAAAACTTGTCCCGTAATTTTGACCCAAAAATATGCACTAGCACAACAATTGAACCATCGACCCCACACGAAACTTGCTCCAAGATGCCACCCAGCATGTAAGTTGCTCCAAGGTCCTGCTGCAATAAGTAGGATACATGATAAAAGTCCTAAGCCCAGTTTGTGAGCGCACATGTCTACCACAGATCAGTTGCCAAGATCAGACGAAATCGTGTCATATAAAGCCAGCAACATTTGATGGAACTGGTTGCTAGCTAGGTAATAAGTCCCATTTTGAGGCATGTGCCCTCCTTAATAATGGGAGCAGGGAGCTTAAAGGCATATATCTTGCTGTTTCCCTTCGCACATGAGTAAACATTTTCACCACCCAATCAAACGATACTGTATAGATCACAGATAAAAGAGACAAGATACAGAGAAGGCGAATTCTTTTCCCGAACTTAGACAAATTTTAGGAGACTTTTCACTTTCCAACTTTAACAGCTGATTTAACTTTAAGTTCTGGCGGAAGAAATTTAATTGACGCATGGTGGATTCCGATATGCGACTTTGCATTCAACTGTCGCGGCCAAAATAAGTTTAAATGATGCCATACCCGAAGCCATGGAATCAGAATCCCTTAGTCGCGCCGAAAACAACGAAAGGGTGATTGTAGCTACTATCGTCAGTTAGGAGCTGATTAAAAAGAACGGAAGAAAATATCAGAATCAGTGGTGATTGAATATTTGTTGGTTCCTCTGAAACAGATGATTAGAGAGATCGATGATAACATAAGTATATTGGAAAAGTTATCTCAATGCGATAAAGTCCTAAGTATTAACGTTAGAGCGCATTCTTATTCAAATTCGAATTTGAAATCCATGATTCGCTTCAGACATGGGGGGGGGCATATTAAGAAAAATTGTCCGGAATTAAACTAAGTTGATAAAGATTTTTACATAAATACGAAGGGTAAAGCTACAGATTGCACTGCTTGGAGATTACGCAGACGCCTGAGCTGGTACAGCGATATCCATCGAAACCGATACTGGGAAAAAGAAAAAAACCAGCAGCACCCGGATATAGTTCAATTTGTAGCTACGGAGGCAGGAATATATGTACTAGTCAGCCTCCAAGACCTTTATGCCACACTTTTGATTGACACTGGAACGACCGTCACAGTGGTATCTGATAAGTTCTATTGGCAAATCCTTATCTAAATGCGTCCTCATCTCAGCAAAGCTCAACAGTATATATCTTCGCTAGACAAGGTTCCGATATATTAGCCCTATGTACACCTTGGCGTATCGAGCAGATATTTATTTGTTTGGGTCAATGAATTTCATTAGATCCCACCGTATCCAATCAAAATTAAGTTGTTTAATTTGAACACTGTTTCTGCATCATCGTGATAAGGGGAGCACACAACTTGAACGAACTGATAAAAAAAACAATTTTTTCTTCTGCCGGTCCATGTTTGTACAAATACCTTTCACTCAAATACTTATGTAATGTCTTCTGTCTGATACGTAGTCATACTTTCGTGGTAAAACTTACAAGGCATCCTTTTGAAATCAATTGCTTCCATCATTCTCGGCCGATACACAATGCATCGCTGTTACACGCTGTTGGCTAGTTGGCATTACATACTAAGAGAGACGATTCATGAAATCCAATAGATGTCGCAGGACAAAGCGTTAAAATATATGTTCGATCCGCCAAGGGGTAGATAAGGTTAACATATCTGAATATTGACAAGCGAAGATGAACAGTACGTTGTCTCTGCATGAATTGTCATGCTGACGCTTTTAGGGCAAATAAGTTTCACTTTTGTTTCAGGCGGTAACGTTTACCGCATCAAATCAGTAATATGTGTAAATATGATTATATCATTGATTTTATTGTTAAATTAACAAATGTCACACGCACACACAAGTAAAGAAGTATGCTGATTACCGTGTTTTGTCTATTCATATCCAAAACTTTGTCAGTCTCGGAAATATTTTCCAAACAGTTATCCTTTAGTATCAATTAAATGATCACCAATATTTCCCAAATTTACAAATTGGGCTGAAATACAAACAGCTCTTACAGTCGTTACATGCCCAGAGTATTTCAGTGGCAAAATAAATAAGCAATTAAGCAATTTCCGCCACGTGCTGTTTTTGTATGGTGTTATTCTGTAATAAAGGGCGAAAGTAGACGTAAATTCAGAGATAGGATATTAAGATATTATATGTTGCACAAAATTTTGTTTGTTTGGACATTATATTCGTTGTTGAGGGCGGATATGTTGAATTAATATGTTTCCTTAATAATATCGCTACTGTTTTGCGTGCTTTTTAGTTGAATATGGTTTTCATAGTCTGCACACTTTGAGAATTTGCATCGAGACAGTATTACGTTCAAAAAAGATGTAACATGGCTCACAAGAGTCTGAAGGAACTACATAACTAGCTGACTCGTCGACTTATATACCTGGTCTCCTTATTACCAGATTGATCTCTGTAAAATCTAAGACGTTTGGTGACAATTTGTGTACATAACCTTTTTAGCATGGTTTAGTAACTATTTGAAATTTTATTGAAATTAGCCTAACAAATATAAAAGTTGTGTGTGTGTGTGTGTGTGTGTGTGTGTGTGTGTGTGTGTGTGTTATAAACGGACATTGCTCAAGGACAAATATGCAGTACAAGTGTACTTATAAAATAGTAGTCAATTGGCTCGCACATTGATTGGCCAGCGGTCCAATGCGATCACCAATCAGGAGTAATTTATTTGTCTATATGTTAAAGTTCCATACAAATTTGCTTGAAAACATTTTCTTTTTTTTATTTGGTTGCAATGTTAGCCAATCATTTTATAGTTACGTAGTTGGTCAATAAAGAAAAAACATTTACGTACCCGTAGCCATGTAACAACTGGCCAAGTAGTTTTAGGGAAGAGTGGAAAATATGTTCTACCAAGATAATAAGAAAACGTTACTGTTGCGAGTAAAGCCGTAAAAAACTAGAACTTAAACTTCTTTTTTGTTGAATATGTCTTTAGAAACATTCTTATAACGGTCATCAGAATGATTCCATTGTTATAGGATATTTCGAAAATATTTTGTCGAATATAATTATTGTTTATTACACAAACTAAATGGTTCATAAGGAATACACTCCACACCACCCTCTCCAACAACAAGAGCAACAAATATGACAGAGTGACATCTCTACAAAATTTGATTAAAAACTGCATTGACGGTTTTGAAGATGTCCAAAATAAAGTAAATGATGATGGACACACGACGGTTGACGCATAGCAACCAATAAAAGGAAATTACTATAAGCCAATCTGACTAAAATCGACCCATTAAATAAACTGCCACACATGCAATTCATTAGCACTGTGTATTCCATCATGGAGAGAGAGAGAGAGAGAGAGAGAGAGAGAGAGAGAGAGAGAGAGAGAGAGAGAGAGAGAGAGAGAGAGAGAGAGAGAGAGAGAGAGAGAGAGAGAGAGAGAGCCGTGGTGGACACAGGTTCAAATTCTGCCCATATCAGACCAAGTCGGCCGATATGTTGGATCTCTGGGCAAGTCAGGTTACCATCATTGCTTCTGCATATTATAACCTATTATTCGCTCCTGTGCTAGTTGATTTGATGTCAAACACCAAAATATTTGAAGAATGCTAACAGTCTGTAATGGGACACATTTTTTGGTCGGTCTCTGTAGAAAACATTTAGTTGGATACGTGTGCGATTTATTTGATTTACGGAGGCCTGTGCGTGTTGTAATCGCCATAATGCATGGACTGGTACCATCTCTGTCATTAGTTTAATGATTTTAATTAAGTTCTAAAAAATTTTAAACAGAACAACTCCAGGGTTAATTTTCGATCCTTAGCGGAGTTGTCAGATTTGAGATATTGCAGTGAACAATATTTAATAACCTACGTTGTCAGACGAACTGCAATTTTTGGACCTATTTCAGGCTGGAAATATATTTTATTTAGATACGACACGCTGTAAAGGGAGCGCGGTTCCACATGAAAATTCACGGTTTTAATGTGCAAATCAAAAGATGTGAAATCAGTCTATTATTTTAACTTCATTTATCTGAATTCGTACAATATGTATATTTTGTATATATTGGCGACTCGTTTGAATATAGTCTAGATTATTATAGAAAATATATTTTATTTAGATACGACACGCTGTAAAGGGAGCGCGGTTCCACATGAAAATTCACGGTTTTAATGTGCAAATCAAAAGATGTGAAATCAGTCTATTATTTTAACTTCATTTATCTGAATTCGTACAATATATATATATATTTTGTATATATTGGCGACTCGTTTGAATATAGTCTAGATTATTATAGAAAATTATGTATCTAGAATAACTGTGTTGAACTCATTTATCTGAATTCGTACAATGATATTTTTATATACATTGACTACTCATTTGAATGTAGATTCTCGATTATTATAGGAAATTATTATCTAGAATTTCATGACTTATTTTAGTTGAGATGAGTTACAAGACTCCGTGTGAATTCTTCGACCTTATGTGAGTGCACGTATGGTAACGGTTTGAATGTGTGTATTCGTTCTAGCTATGCCATAGCAAGAAATTTCATTCATTTATGTATTTGAGACGAGACTGAACTAACTAGGTGTTTATGGTCTGTCATGGCCTGTTAGACTAAAGAGCCGTTGGTATCTGTTGGAATTCCGATAGAACTATATCTGAAATGACGAGAGGTTATTAATCTTTTCCCCAGCATTATGTGACAGAAGATTTAGATTGCTTATTTTTGTTATTTTGGAAGGTGAGATAGCGCCACTTGATGTTACGTGACGTAACACGTATTTACAAAACCAAAGTGATTACACAAAGTTGGAAGGGTGAAAGAGGCGAGACACCTGAGAATTTGGAAAAGAAATGGAAATGCGAAGAACACCCAGACTTACCGGCACAAGGATAACAAAAGGAGAAGTTGATGTGGAATTTGGACTGAATCAAGACCATCAGGTTATGAAACTGTACAAGGCAATGTTTTTGATCTTTCACTCGATTTAATGATAAAATAATTATATCGTTTAACAGATCAGCTATTGTAAAAGCATATTTGTATTTGAAATTTGTTTGAATAAGTTAATTCAAAAAGAAAGAAGTGTATTTTTAAATCGTAATGCATTACCACAATTGTTTATGAATTTTATTGTTATGAATTTCGATTAAATCTTGTCTTTATTTGTAACGGGGACTCGTGTTATTCTGTTCTATATATTTGCTCAGAACTTCGTCTATTCCACCCATAAGTTTCACATTTTATATTGATATTTACTCGTTCCGGGCAAATTACACCGTCTGCGATCACCTCTAGATAACGATAACCAAAACCAGACAACCCACCCCGACAAAGCTGATGAGGGGTAACGGTCAAAATCTATCTCGTGTTGACGATATTCTTTTAAGCATTATAGGATCTTTCTTCTATAAAACGTGTCGTCCACGATACCTAACTACACAACGAGTAAATTTTTAATACTGGTAGAAACGTGGTCACTAAATTATCTTTCTTGACAAGATTTCTTGCTGAAAACTCACACGGATTACAGTCGGTCTTGACCAGGTTTTAAATTTAAAAATAAAACAACCTGGTGTAGAGTGTAAGAAGCCAAATGATTGCTTTCAAACAGTGAACAACTGGTAAAATAGATCATTATTGATTTTTGTTTGAAATTTATAAACAAATGCCATAACCAATGAGGTTACCATGTATTAGTATGTAGCTGACGGGAGACTACAATAACTTACATTTCTACCGATTTGGAAAACTATGTTCCATCTACGTATAGATAGATGTATTTTGTTTACTTTTGCAATTTAGATGCTAAACGGTTTAACGTCATAAGTGAAACCTCTTGATTACAACAGCCAGGTATTTATTTTTAGACATATACTAAAAAGTGCTATGTGCATGCCAGACTTTTGCCTGGGAAGAAAAACGCCGATGTATGTTTTATTAGATAAAAGTTCTCAAAAACTTTAGATTGTTGAATGCCGGCCGCGATCACAAGAAATGTTATTTCTGCCATCTCGCTATGCTAATTTAATGATACAAACATTAATTATGTTGATTTTTGTTTTGCAATTAATAAACGAATGTCCTAATTAATGAAGATGAGCCGTAATGAAGTTGCCATTTATTGTTGTATAGCTGACTGGAGACTATAGAGGGATGGTAAGGTTGGCAGAGTACTCCGTGCAGTACCAGGGTGCTTTCCCTGTCTGGATGGGACCTTTTGATGCCTTCCTCATGGCCACCCATCCGGACACAGCCAAATACGTCCTGTCAGGGTCAGGTAGGTTAACCATCGATTCGATCCATTGGCCCAGCTGATTATACCACTTCCATATGGAGGTTGTTCCACCTTCATTTACAATAGATATGAGCCAAGCATCAAGTTACTTGTTTATGACAGAGAGCTAGCGATTTGTCCCCAGTCGTGATTAATCCTATTTCAAATATCTCGTGCGCCAAAGAATGATGCACAAAAATCATGTAAATGCTCTGTCATCGTTGCATAAAATGTTGGTCGATGCAGATTTTCTACAGATATTTTAAGGCCATTTGTCTTCTTTCTCATTCTTAGTGATATTTCCGTATATAATGCCTCTTGACGTTTTTAAAGCCAGCTAATCATAAATTAGTTGTAACCGACAATTTATTATTATTATTGTTGTTGTTGTTGTGTTATTATTATTGTTGTTTTGTGCTATCATTATTATTATTATTATTATTATTATTATTATTATTATTATTATTATTATTATTATTATTACGACTTATATCGGATATGTTCTACGATTTTATTGAACGTAACCTTTGATTGTGCCACCTACAATGTTGACAAAATCAAATTAATAATGTGCCAATTTTTGGATAAGTCAATCACTTTGATTTTATTTAGTTTTGGAATAACTTACTGCTAATTTCTAAGTTATTATTACTTAATAGTACATAATATAGTATGTATAGGATATCAATGTATAATTATTGTCTGTCATTGTGGGGGCCCAGAGTGGTCTAAAGCACTTACAGTTATGAATCATTGCAATTTTACCTCTGTTTGCGTGGGTTTGAGTCTCGAGCTTGGCCAATGTGGGTTTATGAGAATTCTTGCCAGTATTTTTTCGTGGTTAGGTATTCTTTCCCGGGTTCTTCCACCACCATTTATACACAACTGTGATGGCGTAGTTTCCTAAAATGTGATGAATGTAATTCCATTAGAAGGATCATAACTTTAAGATGTAGTATGAGAGTTAGCGGTTTGCCTTTTTTTGCCACCTTTGTATCCTTCCACCCGTCTTTGCCCCTCCCCTTCACGTCAACATAGCCATTATGTGTGATTTGCCTTTATAACGTTCAATTTTGTCTGCCCACATTCATACACACACCTGACGTGAGTGAGCCAGTCATGTGAGAAGGATCTAGTAACGAATGGAAGTGTCCAAAGTGGTTTAACAAAAGGGGATAATATCAGATTTTTATATTGCTCTATGATTATGAAGCACATCCCGCGAAGAGTATTTATTCAGGCAAGTATATGGTACCGATTACTAAAACACCTTTATTTGCTTTAGCCACTCAGATTTGGGGCCACTATTTTTTTTTTTTTTTTACCAATTTGCAGAATGTTTTCGTCAAGCTAGTATCTCGACACCGTAAACAAAATCCAAAACAAAATAATATACCCCTCCCTAAAAAAACACGAATTACAAAATTAAACAAATCCAAAACAAAGCCCATAACCAAATCAAACCCAAAACAAGACCCGAAAACCATACCCAAAGTGTTTGGTGTTGTGCTGGTACCTAGAAAAGTTCCAAGGTGTGTGTGTATATATATATATATATATATATATATATATATATATATATATATATATATATATATATATATATATATATATATATATATAATGTCCTATACACGAGTCCTTATTCTTGGACAGGAGCAAGAAATACTAAACGTTCGTGTAAATATCGCCAGAGCAGAATCCATGACATGTTTTGGAATCGGCAGCAACCAGCTGTATGGGATATGGAAAATAACGAGTGGACGAAAAGCTTAAAATAACAAATGTGCTCCACAAAACCGAACGAGGATATTTTGGTGAAAAAATGAAAGTCGATATACCTGTGGAGGACAAGACAGACCCGCTATTGTTGCATTGGAAGAGGGCGTAGTGGAACAACAGCAAGTGGAAGAAACGCTAGACCCATTTGATCGTATTGTTGCACTGGAAAGGTATGTAGTGGAACAAAAGATAGTGGAAGATGGTTTGGCCATGTTAAAAATTTACGTTCCAGAGAAAAAAATACATATGGGAGACGCGCTTTTGGAGAATCGTGTGGCCTAGATTGAGAAATATGAGGCAGAACAACAGAATGTGGAAGACCCATCGTAGGATCGTGTGGCTATGTGGGAAAGGTATGTGGCAGAAAAATACAAATGGGAGACGCGACATACTGTTGGAGGATTGTGTATCCACGCTGGAGTAGTATGTGGCAGAACAACAACATGTAGAAGACTCGTCAGAAGAAAGTGAGACCAGGTTGGAAACTGCTGTACAACATTTTGTGGAGGAGGAAGCCCCAAATAAAAATCCGTTATCTGTGGATTCAACAGCAAAATATATGTTTGCGAAACGGCACAAACTAAAACCAGACGGTAGCATACAAACATGAGTGCATCTAACAGCTACACGGTTTGAAAGGTTGTTGTTGCTCTGGCAACATGTCCAGAAAGCTGCTGAAAGAGACTACTGCGATCTGTCGCCGGCGTGCTATAGACGGCTACATGGATGCATATATTTGTATCCAACTGGTCAGTGAGTTTGTCAGAAATTTTCTTTAGAAAGAAACAATATAGAATACTGATAGTATTGGGTGTTGGGGGTGTTGTTGTTGTTGGGTTTGTTTTGCATACGATAGCACCATACATTTTGTCTAATGAATCAACACACTTTGCTGTCGAGTCAACGCAAGCATGAGCTGTTGCACTTGAAAAAACATCATAGCCGATTTTCGTTTGGTGGATCCGTGGACTTCCAAAAATACTGCGGATTTGTCCAGGATATACGCAATTATCGCTACCGATGTTTCATTTATTGCATCCAACTTCCCTGTTACCCAACCACATGGTATTCATATGATGGCGTGGAGAATAAAATCATTGCAGTCTGTGGCTGATGTATAAAAATTTGCAAGAACTACTGAAGAATTGTATGCGCGTTTGTTCTCGAAAATTCCCTAGCTATCCAAAAGCAGAGACTACTTGCTGATCCATTGCAAGACGTATTTGCCCAACACTAGCTGCTTCATATTTGGACTGGCCTGAGTGACTGGATCATATGTATTTTATTTGCTCTGCTGAATCGGCATTGACAGATCTTTGCACGTTTCGTAAGTGTTGCACCTTGTTTTCATCGGGTTAGATACAAACCAAGATCATCTTATCCTTCCAACTCGTTCTCGATTAAGTAGATACCACATAAGGGGATTTGCCGATCGTTTGTCCAATCCCTGTTGCTGTTGCAGAAACACAACGTGTGTTGTGTGTGCCTCGAAATAGAGTTGTGGTATTTGCTGGCGCTCCCACCTTTACATTGGGACTTCTAGCACTTCTGCAACATGTTTTATCGTGTCGACGTGTTGTACAGTTGCACCGAGTGCCTCGGAAAGCATGTGTGCCATTTCCGGTTCCGACTTGTTTGGTACTTGCTGAACACATATCTGGTTCCAAAATATTTCTTAGCCGTTGTTGATGAACGAGCTCGGACTCGGACGATCGATCTCTAGTAGGACACGCCACGATGGTTGCGAGTGTACAATGTAGAAGATCGACGATCTATATTTTTTGTCTTCCTATTGTGTCAAATAGTTGCCGCACAATTGCAGGGTGGCTTCTAGACCTTTAGTGGCCTAAATTGTATCTTTTGTTTGTAGATCGAGAACAACCCTCGCTGCTTTAGCGATAACCTTGTTGAGTAGAAATCCTAGCAGTCGGAATGTTTAGAAGATGTTCCTAATTTTTCGTCTCTATTTTCGACCATGACTCGTTGATCTTTTCTAGGGTGCATTTATAAATTTGCATTTTACACAGCCAGAATTGTTTCCTGGTCTTTTTGCCTTTTTTTCTCGCAATCAAGGTTTAAAGTCGTATAGCAATAGTTCCAAACTTTGTACATCTGCAATCTCCAATAATCTCGTTTCTATTTTCTGTAGATATCAGCAAAAAATCTCATAAAGACCAGATTGGTTGTTCTACAACAATAGCATTACTCTTCGAATATGCCAAGTCCAAGTTTCATATGCTGAATCTGGCAACAGAATAGAAGAATCCTCTGCATTTGTACATGATGGGACCAATACTGTGTTTACGTTCTGGTCTATTGTGTAGCATCGCTTGGTTGCTGAGGTATTACACCGTTGTCCCCTGGAATTATGTCTGCTTGGTAGAATGGAAACCGAAATCCAATTTCTGACATTGCCAATACCACGACCCACTTACATTTTGTATCGTCTTCGACAAATGGTGGAAACAGCTTCACTCAATCCATTGCAAATAGTCGATGGTGGGCATATTCGGTACAAAAATTGATTTCGTGTGCGTTTTCCTGGAGTATATGTAGTGCAGCCATGTTCGCGCCCGAAGACCCATGCTTTTGGAACGTAGCATGTTGTTATTTTTGTGTGTAAATTTGTAGTATATAAGGTTGTCTCTTATTTTGAAGCGACCTTGTTTTCCTTTTTATACATACAGGCTACCTTACTTCTCCGATTGATTGTTTGTTGTATAGTAGGGTGAGTTGGGGATTTTTGTTGTTTCCTTCAATATCTTTGTGTTTGGATTTGGTTTTGGTTTGGTTTGGGTGTTTGTGTTTTGCTTGGCTTTGGTTTGGGTGTTTGTGTTTTGCTTGGCTTTTGTTTTCTATGTTTGGATTTTGGGGTATTTTTGGGATTTAGCTTTTGATTTTGTTTGATACTTGTATTTGGTTTGGTTTTAGGTGTCTAGATATCAGTTTGTAGAAAACTTGTTGCATGTCGGTTACAAAACATGGTAGCCCCGAATTTGGGTAGCTTCCGCAAAAAATGTGCTCTAGTAATCGGTTCCAAATGCTTGCCTGAATAAATACACTCCGCTTGATTTGTTTTTACAATTACAGAATAGTATGAAAGGTTGGTTTTATGCTCTTTTTGGAAACCCTTTGAGGCTCTTCCATCCGTACGGCACTCTACCCACCCCCATGACTGACTCATGTGTGTGTGTGTGTTTGTGTGTGTATGTGTGTGTGTGGGAAGAGCAGACAAATTTAAAAGACATCAACAGGCAACGCTCTATTAATGGCTTAACTGTAATAGAGAATTGAAGCAAGGACGGGTGGAAAAGAAGCAAGGACGGGTGGAAAAGCCATAACGGTGACAAAAAGGTATAATGCTCACTCTCATACTACTTAAGATTCAATTCTTTTCAGATCCAAAAGATGAAATGTCATACTCACTTATGCGTCCATGGATAGGTTTGTTCTATTTCTGTTTGTTTCTCTGTCCCTCTTTCTCTTTCTTTCATCTGCAGGTGATCACCACATCAAATTCTTGATGACGCTCTTTATGACACTGACTCTAAAGCTGACTGCGAAATCACATCATCCATTAATGAAACTGAAATTTTTTTACATAGTAGCCATCCATTAACTAAGCTGAATATTTCTTCACAGTGATCATCAAATAATTAAACTAAATAAGTATCACCATGTAATTAGTACTTTAGGAGTCAAAACATCAACAGATTAGGTATGTGTGAAGAGAAAAGCTTAAAAGTCCAATCTTCCATCCAGGAATAGCATAGACGAGGAAATGTTTAAAATGTTTAAATTTCTTTTTGAGTTTTATTTTTTAAAATGTGCATAAGGATCATTGACACAACGCATATCAGTGCCATTCCTGCTTCTTTAACAGAGACATTGGTTGACGAATTCCCGTCGATAGTGTGTGTGTTTGTTTGTGTGTGTGTGTGTGTGTGTGTGTGTGTGTGTGTGTGTGTGTGTGTGTGCAAGAGAGAGAAAGAGAGAGAGAGAGAGTGTTTAAAATCAGTAATAGAAAAAAGTAATAAGAAAAAGTTTGGTAAAATTCCACAAATAATTTATTTCCCCTAATACGAAGTGAAGATTTAAAAAAAAAATAACTTATAGCAAATAGAATTAAGTCCCAAATATGTTTTCTTCAAACCAATTTTTAAGGACTAAGTTCAAAATATCAGTCTATTTAAGAAAAGTTATAATTTCATTTGCTGGTCGCACTCAACATAATTTCGCGCTAACATTTTTATGAATGGGTTTTATTTTTATTGCTTTCTCTTTTTTGTTTTTGTTTGAGCTTGTTTATCTTGAAGGTAACATGAACTTGCAATGACTGCTTTTAAAATGCCAAAAGAGGCTTATAACGGGTGTCGTTAAAATGGACGAATAGGAAAAAAACATAAAATAGTGACGATGTAATTTCTTTTGTATGCTGACGAGGACTATCTTCAAGTGATTCACAATTGACAAATTAAAAAACAAAACAAAACAAAACAAAAAACAGCCAGTTTTTGTAAATATGGAAAATAAACCAATTTCAGAACTTAAAGTGCGCGCGCGTTTGTGTGTGGTCGAGACTATTTTCCAATGTTATTATTTTTAGGCGATGGATTGCTATTGAGCGGAGGCAGGAAGTGGGACAGAAACAGACGCCTGCTGACGCCTGCCTTTCACGTGGAGATCCTTAAGAACTATGTTAAAATATTCAACGCCTCCATACGTATCCTAAGTGTAAGCCATAGTTATCATTGTTATTTTAACAAAATTCATGAAACAATTTGTCATTTTTATCAATAAAATCGTATTATTTCATGATAGAGGATGCGAACAAAATATGCAATCAAGCAAATGAAATAAGTAAATATTATCACATATCTCCTACTATTAACATAATCTGGTGAAGAGATAAGTTATAACTAATTTGAATGCTCCAAATTAGCATAGTATATTACATATCGTAGTGGGCTTTTTTTTAGATGGTGTATGTGTGTATGTGTGAGTGGGACATTGTTGTTGGTGGTGGTTGTGGTGTGTGTGTGTGTGTGTGTGTGTGTGTATGTTTGTGTGTGTATGAGATCAGATTACGACAGTGAGCTTTTAACAATAATACATTTTTAGCTCCAGATGATATCATTTTATCGATTGTCATAGATGAAAAATCACGTTGAAATTTACAACCTGGAAATATTTAACATTTTGTATTGTGAGAGAGCGCGAAGAGTTTGTTTTTGAAAAAAAAGTCGTGAGTAGTTAACTCTTGTAACTTCAGTTTTGATTGGCGTAAAACAAACACTCAAACTCTCGATCAAGCTGAAGGCTTTAAGATCCTCACAGTCCATGTAGTCTCTAAACCTGTATAGGACAATTCGGAAGTTTAAATCAAAGACCCCAAAATGTGACGTTTAAAATAACAATTACATCAATGAGCTTTCTGTATCTTCTTGGCATATTTGCTAATTTCGTAGCAAGCAACTTATAGCTTATGAGATCGGGCATTCTTGAAAATTCTAGATCATGAGGCCAGGCTTCATTTTACTTTTCATGGAATAATACTTTCTCACAGCAAAAGTGGTCCTCAGTAGTGGAGCCAGTTGACGTATTTCACCACATAAGTCTGCTGACATTGGACAACATGATGAAGTGTCTTTTTGGGTACGAGAGTAACTGTCAAAACGAAACGTAGGTATATTTTTGTTTGTTTGATGGACGACAACTATACGAGTAAACATAAACGTCTGATTTACCTTAAATATTTCCCCTCAAAACGTAATATAAAATGGTACACTGGCTCAACTGTTAAAACCTAGTAACGGTGCTTGTTTTTTTTTTTTCCACGGTAACTGGGATTAGTTACTTTCGAATATCACACAAGAGTAATTTCATCTATGTGTTATATTCTCCATTGTTAGGACTTTATGTTTCGTTATTCTGAATAGAACGACACAAATCAAACATTACACTTACGGATATACATTCCTGATATCGTAGTTTCTGTAAAGACAAATGTCTTTCTTTGTTTTGGTGATGATGAGAAGAAAACAAAAAGTTCCTGTAAGAAGTAAATTTTTACCTCTTTGTCGGTGCAAGTATTTCATACAATATATTTAAAAAAAAAACCGTATTAAATTGACGTGCATTTTAAAATGATTCAGACGCATTATACGTGTGTTTCAGGAATCGTCATCCATATATTCAAGGAGTATATGAGATTTCCGATCTGATAGTAAAGAGGATTATAAACCCCCTCCACCACATGGACTGGATTTACTACTGCTCCGATAATGGGTGAGGAGAGATTTGTGTGAAGCGCAAAGATCATGGGGCGCCAGACGCCACGAGAGAGAGAGAGAGAGAGAGAGAGAGAGAGAGAGAGAGAGAGAGAGAGAGAGAGAGAGAGAGAGAGAGAGAGAGAGAGAGAGAGAGAGATTTATACAGTATACACGTGTACTACCATTTAATTCGGTTTATCAGTATCAGAATCCTGTACCAAAAAAGCCGCACAGTAATTCTCTGCAATTTTCAACAAAATAATTCTTTAAAAAGTCTTTTTTTTTTGCGAGTGATTCATCTCATTTTTCATTATTTAAATCGTGCACCAACTGGTTTTTAAAATATATAATCATTTTTTTATATTTTATACACTAAAGCCACGTTTCTTGAACTGCCGTTATTTCATCTGAAGTTTATATTTTTCAGGAGAAAGTTTAGGAGGGCCTGTAATACCATTCATTTGCACTCGGAGCAAATCATTGGAAGCAGACGACAGCTGTTACAGAGGGAGAAACCAAACTCCCGCAATGTAGATTTCTTGGATATTCTTCTGACAGCCAAAGTAATTGTCTCATTTTAAACGTTTCTGTCAATAAAGTATAACGGAATGAACTGAATATTATACCAGTAGTCCGCAAACATATACGTCAGATTACAGTCTTTTATAAATTTAATTTTATTTTACGTGGAATTTACGTGGAATCAGCTATATGGAATGCTCCTAATGCAGTGTTTTTGGAGCCAGGCACTGAGGATACGCAGAATTTGCTCCGACGATGAAAGATTCCAAGAAAGGTCTGAAGAGCTGGATAAGCATTTATGTTACCGAGGCTACGACAAAGACCTGATTGCGGAGGCAACCCAAAGAGCCAAACAAACAAACCGTGATGACCTACTCAAATATGGACAAAAAAGGCTGATAGGATACCATTTATCCTGACCTATCACCCATACAACCACAAAGTAGGTTAAATCATCGCAAAACACTGGCCCATCGTGCAATCGTCGGACATACTAAACCTAATACTTCCGAACAAACCTGTAGTAACCTACCGGAGAGCAAAAAACCTAAAGGACATCCTAGTCAGGGCAAAGCTAACGCCAATCGCTAGTCAAAACCAACCTAGTCAATCTGGACCCTGTGGCGATAAAAGATGCAAAACCTGTCAACATATGATAGAGGCCAGGACATTCACTAGCACAGTAACTAAAAAAACCTAAACATACATGGTCCAAACAAAACGTGCAAAACAGAGAATGTTATTTATCTCATCACATGTAAGATATGTGGCCTTCAGTACGTCGGAGAAACTGAAAAACTACACAAAAGGATAAACCTTCATAGATCTGATTGAATGACAAAGAAGCTGTACAGAAGCCCGGTCGCAGAACACTTCTCCTCCCCTGGCCACACTTTCAGTGATATAACACTTATCGCAATTGCTAACAACCACAGCTGGAGTTCCGAAACCAGGAAAGAAAAGGAATCATACTGGACACGCCGCCTTAGATCATTGAAACCAAACGGTCTAAACCAAGAAGACTAGAAAAAGAAAACTATGCACTAGCAGAATTAACTTTTTCCAAATCTTCTTAGTATCCTTTAATTATTACTTTAAGAAAATTCGGTATAGAATCAAATATCCGGGATATAATCTGCGTTACATAAATGTACAAAAAAGTAATAGATGTCGCTTTGGCTTGTAGACTTTTAGGGAATTATACAGAGTTTTCATTATCCGCAACAAGTCTATACAAGCTGGTTGTATTTATAGTTTTAACTTGTGTGGAGACAGCCATGTAGAGGTTTAGAAACACAACATTTTTGTGTGTATTTGTTTGTTTTATATATGTTTTGCATTTGCCTTTGAAAAAAACTCATTAAGAGTCGAAAGCGCTCAGACTAGTTAGTTACTAGTTTCGCACTGTTCGTCGTCAGTTTATTGCATCTATCTAAATCAATCCCTGACAAACGTGATCCCTTGATGGATCCAGTGCGCTTGAAAGGGTTGTTATTCGCCATATGATTTGTATTATATATATATATATATATATATATATATATATATATATATATATATATATATATATATATATATATATATATAAACACTTTCTTCACACTGTGCACATAAATTCTATACCCCAAGCACTACTTTTAAGTAAGTAAAGTCAGAGAAAAGGAGCTTTAGATTTTTCTTAAGTTATGCCATTTTATTATATTTCCAAATTTCAATGACATGGGTGATCTGTTCTTAAAAATATGCAGATTATGTGCTAGAATTTCTCATAGGAAACGGTCATGTCCTCTAAAATATAATGTTTTGATCAGCTGCTTTGAAAATATTCTTTTTCTCATTCCAAACAGTCGTGTTTTTTTTTTAAAATATCATGTTTCGATCCGCAGCCTTGAAAATATTCTTTTTCTCATTCCAAACAGTCGTGTTTTTTAAAATATCATGTTTCGATCCGCAGCCTTGAAAATATTCTTTTTCTCATTCCAAACAGTCGTGTTTTTTAAAATATCATGTTTCGATCCGCAGCCTTGAAAATATTCTTTTTCTCATTCCAAACAGTCGTGTTTTTTAAAATATCATGTTTCGATCCGCAGCTTTGAAAATATTCTTTTTCTCATTCCAAACAGTCGTGTTTTTTAAAATATCATGTTTCGATCCGCAGCCTTGAAAATATTCTTTTTCTCATTCCAAACAGTCGTGTTTTTTAAAATATCATGTTTCGATCCGCAGCCTTGAAAATATTCTTTTTCTCATTCCAAACAGTCGTGTTTTTTAAAATATCATGTTTCGATCCGCAGCTTTGAAAATATTCTTTTTCTCATTCCAAACAGTCGTGTTTTTTAAAATATCATGTTTCGATCCGCAGCCTTGAAAATATTCTTTTTCTCATTCCAAACAGTCGTGTTTTTTAAAATATCATGTTTCGATCCGCAGCCTTGAAAATATTCTTTTTCTCATTCCAAACAGTCGTGTTTTTTAAAATATCATGTTTCGATCCGCAGCCTTGAAAATATTCTTTTTCTCATTCCAAACAGTCGTGTTTTTTAAAATATCATGTTTCGATCCGCAGCTTTGAAAATATTCTTTTTCTCATTCCAAACAGTCGTGTTTTTTAAAATATCATGTTTCGATCCGCAGCCTTGAAAATATTCTTTTTCTCATTCCAAACAGTCGTGTTTTTTAAAATATCATGTTTCGATCCGCAGCCTTGAAAATATTCTTTTTCTCATTCCAAACAGTCGTGTTTTTTAAAATATCATGTTTCGATCCGCAGCTTTGAAAATATTCTTTTTCTCATTCCAAACAGTCGTGTTTTTTAAAATATCATGTTTCGATCCGCAGCCTTGAAAATATTCTTTTTCTCATTCCAAACAGTCGTGTTTTTTAAAATATCATGTTTCGATCCGCAGCCTTGAAAATATTCTTTTTCTCATTCCAAACAGTCGTGTTTTTTAAAATATCATGTTTCGATCCGCAGCTTTGAAAATATTCTTTTTCTCCCAATACATGCGAACAAACAGGTTTGCAAACTGTTAACATGTTTCATCATGACATTTACACACTTAATCGGTATCAATTTAACTTAATTTAATCCTAGGAACACAGTTATTTAGTAAATGATCTTCAATATAAATGCTTTCTGATTCGCCCCATATGTGCAAAGATTTACGTGGGACAAATAACATAATCAATAAACCTAGAAATAAATCCCACCAGTTTGTCAACTGACTAACCGACCAACTGAACGATTAAGAAGCAAAATTTCGTTTCATATTTGCTTCTTAATAATGACATTTCTTAAATCGTTTAAAACGTGTAGGATAATTTAACAACAATCTGGAATAGAAATATCTCCAATGCGTTCGATTATGCCTTTGTGAAATGTTCAAGTCTTGTTACTTTACTCTTACGGTATAGTCTTGTAAATTCTTAACTCTTTCGTTTCATTTGACTTGTGATTTGTAATGATTGAGATAATGTTATATACGTGGTGGTTTCTTTTTAAAATTAGACAAGTTTTATGCATTGGTTTCTTTCATAGGATTCAGAAGGAAAAGGATTAACGAACGATGAGATACGAGACGAAGTGGACACGTTCATGTTTGAAGGTCATGATTCAACCGCCAGCGCCATCTCATGGTGCTTGTATAATCTGGCCAAATACCCAGAACACCAGGACAGGTGTCGTGAGGAAATTTTATCCGTCATTGGAAACAAGCGAGATCCGGAATGGTAACATGAAACAAGGACAATAGACATATAACAACAACACCCATCAAATCTCAGTAAATTTATAATGGCACATTCAGACGTTAAATTTTATGTATACTAATAATATACATAGCAAATAACATGATACAGCAACTAAGTTCAGCAAGGTTCTTGGACTGTCGTAAAATTGCATGAGAATGAATTCACAAGAATTGCGACATTGATCTATATGCGTAAACATATTTATGTGCCTAATTGCTTGCCCGTCTATCATGTCAGGGCATAGAAACTCGTTAGATAAATTTTTTTATTAGAAGACTGCACTCCAGATCGATGACATTAGGAGGGTTTAACTTTAGTGGTTTATATTTAAGAAAACTTGAACGTCATTTTTGACTTATTATTAGTCATCCTAAGATGTAAATTCTCCATCTAAAAGCAAAATCTGTATTCTTACATTTTCCAACATAAGGGATGACCTTGGCAAATTGGAATACACCTATATGTGTCTCCAGGAGAGTATGCGTTTGTATCCACCTGTCCCCAATATTTCCCGTTTCACAGAGAAACCAATAGCATTGCCAGAGGGGAGACTAATACCTGAAGGTGAGTTATCTCCCATATTAAGAGGTCTTTTTACTTTGTCCACCTAAATTCATATTGGTAACTACTAAAAAAATCTTATGTATGTCCAATCATACATACATGTATTTTGTACACGTGATCTTGAATGATTAGATATTTATGGACATATCTGAATGTGACAATAAATATATTGTTTTTGTGATTTTTCTTATGCTTTAGTGATAGAACACGCTACTGATATTTGTATATACTTTTATGCGAACCTTTTATGATAATTGGTAGAAACAGCCACTTGTATGTTGCTGATGTTAAACAAAAACACCGATGTCTCACAGAATATGTTTGCCCTCTTAAAGAACCATTTTATATTGATCGAGTTCATTGTATAAAACGATTTTGTTGTGGCCTTTTTGCTCAGCAGTCTCTACATACCCATTACACTTGACGTTTGACACTTACACTTTTCTTAGGAAGAATCTAATAGGCATTTGTCTGAATGTAGATACAAAAGATTGCCCCTTTCCCCTGCATTAGGTCAGTTTGTTTTTATTTTTATTTTTGTTAGTTTAGGGGAATGCTCTACATATGGTATGAACTTCTGTAAAAATGACAGTTGTAAGGTGAAATTGCGACATGCACAATGGAGATAATGTTGGCATATATACATGTTGCTATCATTTAACGAGAGTAAAAAATCTTTAGATATTGTACTTGTGAACATTGTACATGATCTAAGCACACCGCTAACCAGCAGGATTGCTTCCATTGACTGGAAAAATCAGCTTGAATTAGTGTGAAGTACAATATATTTAACAGTTCTTAAAATAGGGAAACAAATTTTGCGAGACATAATAGTAAAATATAAAATGTGAAAACATTATCGACTCTTTTTTTCCCATCACAATTTATCCTTAAAATCCAGGAAGTGAACATGACCACGTAGAGCTAGGATTTTGTTTTAAACTAGGAGTACATCTGAATTAAGGCCAAGCTGCATACTCTTACTTCCCTCAATCATATATCAGAATAAAGGGAATTAAAAGTTCCTATAATAATATGTAAGATATACGAGGTCTTTAAGAAATAGCCAGTATAAGCAGTGAGGAAACACCGGAAAAAACTCTTTTCTGTGATAATCCATGAAACCTTAGAGCGCCCCCTTGACGCTTTTTGTCAACACGTGATAGGGTATATATGGCCGCCAGTATATTTTGTGGAGAAACAATCTTGGAGGACCCTGGGAAAAAAAGGCACCAATGCCAATCTAACCCACGGTAAGCTGCTGGCGAGTGCACATACCAATGTTGGTCAAGTCGAAACGATGACAGGTGCGATGTGTGAGGGGTCTCTAAAAGTGCGCGTTTTAGACCTGTCTGACAACCAGGGTCCCTGCATATTCAAAAGTAATCGGGGTAAAATTATACGTTGTGCTCAGTAAAGTGCTAATTCAGGTACTTCATAAAAATTATTTAAGCACAAAAGTGCAATGATTCTGTCTCAGTTTGCAGATTGGATAAACTATTATGTAACATCCCTATAATCAAACTATAACTTCCGGTGATGTGCTTACCAGCGTGCAGTATTGACAACGGAAGTGCTTCAATGAGCATGGATAGTTTTTCGTTTCGTAAAAAAAAACAACACACATCTTAACGTTGCTTTAAGAAGACTCTTACTTAGTTGTAGCTACAACCAATACATATGTTACATTGACCTTGGCAAGCCATCGCATGCCTTAAATTCTGCGTTATTTCCAGAGATCATTTGAAAGCGTGATCAGTGACAATGCTTGAAATGACGGGCGAAGGGTCATTTCATCTAGGCTTAGTCTCAATGTCATCCTGCTTTGTTGATATCCATTATTACTATTCGTGATATTCAAATATATGCAAAGGTATCTGTTGTTATTGGTCAATTAATTTGATCCGGATATTGGTATATCGCATTCGGAACTGACATGGATATGGAATAATTGGAGGAAAAAGTGAGGTACGCCTTTTAGCAGGGTACCTATAATTACGTTCTTTTAATACAAACGATGTCACCTTAAAAAGAAACAACACTATAACTGTGTGCTTTCATGTATTGCCTTTGGCAATTGAGGATTATTCAGTGAATAGGCATTTATAAATCAATTTCTTGAAATTATTATTGTTGCTGTTGTCATTACTGTAATAATAATAATAATAATAATAATAATAATAATAATAATAATAGTAACAATACTACAAATAATAATAATAATAATAATAATATCAATAATAATAATAACAATAATAATATTATTATTATTAATAATACAAATAATAATAATAATAATAATAATAATAATATTATTATTATTATTATTATTATTATTATTATTATTATTATTATTATTATTATTATTATTATTATTATTATAGGAGTTCGAGTTGGCGTTTCCATATTTGCTCTCCAGAGGCATCCAGACATTTGGGCGAAACCAGACGTAAGTTTTCTTTATGGAAGTTGAAATCTCTAATTAATCTGAAAGGTGGTCAATTTAGAATACAGGCAATCATGTTCCTTTACTTGAGCATTGTAAACGAATATGTCCCTAACATATATCCATCTCTTACATACGGTGTTGAACATATATCTGAGTATATGATAAGTTATTTTGGATTGTTAGACATCTGTCTTACTTATAAATACTCTTTTTAAGAATTAAAGAATGAAAATAAATAACATTTAAGAGGTTTAAATAAATAACATTTAAGAGGTTTAAATAAATAACATTTAAGAGGTTTAATGATTTCGGCTTTGCAGGAATATGATCCTTTAAGATTCTCTAAAGACGTAACAAGATCTTCCATTTACTACATGCCGTTTTCCATAGGTCCAAGGTAAACATTTGAATTATATTTGAATTTCCCTAGAGCTCGTTTTATATATTCAAACCGTAATTTGGGAAGAAGGCGATAGTTCTATGAATGATCCCTAATTCAACCATTTATGCTAAAAAGGGCATTGCTGGGCATTCATAGCACTACTGTGTGTATTTTAAAGATAAATGATTTAAGTATCATGCAGTTATATTACAATTTACATGTATGTATGTATGTATGTATGTATGTATGTATGTATGTATGTATGTATGTATGTATGTATGTATGTATGTATGTATGTATGTATGTATGTATGTATGTATGTATGTATGTATGTAAGAAACTTATGCATGCATTCATGGATGGATGTGTGTATGTGTGTGTGTTGTCATTGTTCTTAATTAAGAGGAACAAATTTATTTACAGTAGAATTAATGGAATACATGCCCTAGTATTCATACGCAATACACTGTCAAATCATCTTAAGTCACTGTAAGACTGATGGGATTTTCTACTAGGAAAAAAAAAAAAGAAAAGAAATTAGAACTAAGACTTCTTCCCGAATAGATACCTACCCAAAAATGTGCATACAATTTAAATCTGTCAGAAGATGCAATTATACGATATAACCCATAATGTGGCAGGGGTCAAAGGAAATGTAACTGTTGATTTATGAAATGATTAATTTCATTGTGAATTCAAATGAATCGTTGCTAATGTGAAATACAACTTCCTATAATCGTAGGTATATAGTAAACAGATTTGTGTATTTCAAATGATCCTATATCCAGCGAGGACGAATTTTTTAATTTTGGAGTCTCATGGCACCAGCCTATAGTAAAAATCAGGATATAGATTAAACGATTATAAGTGCTTTCAAACGTCTCGAAAGTACATCGCAAGGACGAACCGTGGTCAGCAAATAGGCCAGAGTCGACTTAAAAAACTACATCAAATTACTAGCTAGCAAAAACTCTTAAATGAGGGAATTAAGATACTCAAATTTATACAGATTTTGACATTTCCTACAGAAACTGTATTGGACAGCAGTTTGCCTATACGCAGATCCGGATCGTGGTTGCCATGATTTTGCGAAGATTTCGTCTTAGTCTTGATCCAGATAGAGAGGCTGAGCCCGAGATTGCCCTGATTCTCCGTAGCAAAAATGGCCTTTACCTCAAGATTCAAGCCATTTCAGGCTGATTAATGAAAATTGTTAACAAGAAACTTATAATAAAGACTGTGTTATGCATGATACGCATTCTTGTATTTCGGTTTCTGCCTGCCTCTGTTTCTTGCATCCTCATGTTTATATATATATATATATATATATATATATATATATATATATATATATATATATATATAATTGTCTGTCTATATGTTGTGTTCCTATTTCTGCTGTCACAACTCTATGGTCTTAAACTAAGCGAAAGAAGTCAGAGAAAACCAATAAGTTTTGTTTGTAACTTTCAACAAATCACTTTTTCTTTAAATACAAAGGGGCAATTCAATAAGATCATTCAGTATATGAATTAAATCACAAATATTCCTAAGTTTTATTACAAGTACAAACGTAGAGAATATTTTGAATGAATTCCAGTGGTGTTCTGACTGAATTTTAATCTTGAAAATACTAATAAACCAAGAACCTGGAATAGTATTGATGTGCTAACAATATTTCTGTATCACAATGGTATACTCCAAATGTTGTGAAATGAAATCACAATACTCACAGACTAGTGATTTATTCCGATAGTATCATTGAGCACCTTATAATTCCATTGAATAGTTTAAATAAATAAAAATTATTTTTTTTAACTGAACACAGCTAAAGTTGCTTCCCGTAAAGACTGGTGTTAATATAGGAAGAAACGCTGTCTGTTTACCTCTCCCTCATAAAATATTCATTGTGAGTAACAGAACCAGGATGAGTGTCATTTTCCCATCAAATTCATAAACAAGATCCGTTCTAGAAACACCTGAGGTCAAACGGTCACGTAAATATGTTTACCTCCAACTAATTATCTTAAAACCTAGACAAGAATTAGATATATAATATGTTGTTTAGGAAAAAGATATTAATTGGATAGGCCCAAACCTCTACAACCAAATACGAGTAAAAGACATTACTCAATTCAAATTAAATATGAAGAGCACAATCACGGACAAAAGCTACACACGACACAAATTAAATATACATAACACTATCTGTTACGAGGCTTGACCACCAGTGAAATTGTAGTAAGGGCATAGCCAGTCATCAAACACATTTACTTGCTTTTAATTACTTACTTAAACTAACAAAGTCATTTACATAAAGATGAATTTGATATCGTGGCACATGATAATCGCATAAAGGGACCAATATAATGTCTCTATACCCTGTAGGAGAAATGGACATTTCAATTTTTGCCTACTAAGGAAACGTCTTTTAGGAATTATCTGTCAGCGCAATGTCAACTGCGAATTGATTGCTCATACGATCTGACAGCTGACTACAAATTATGTCAGCATAATGTGAACTAAGAATCAAACACCCATAACATTTTTACAAATTTTTTCAGCATAATGTCACCTAAGAATCAACTGCCAATAAAATGTGTACTGATTCTCTCAGCAAAATGTCAATTATGAATCAACTGCCAATCAAATGTGTACTGATTCTCTCAGCAAAATGTCAATTATGAATCAACTGCCAATAAAATGTGTACTGATTCTCTCAGCAAAATGTCAATTATGAATCAATTGCCAATAAAACGTGTACTGATTCTCTCAGCAAAATGTCAATTATGAATCAACTGCCAATAAAATGTGTACTGATTCTGTCAGCAAAATGTCAATTATGAATCAACTGCCAATAAAATGTGTACTGATTCTCTCAGCAAAATGTCAATTATTAATCAACTACCAATAAAATGTGTACTGATTCTCTCAGCAAAATAAATGTCAATTATGAATCAACTGATCATGCGATAAAATATTTAATTCAGGAATTCTCTTTTAGTGTAATGCCAACATGTAAGCAATTGCTCATAATATCAAACAGCTGACTGACATTTTAAACCAATGCAAGCTTTTGTCCCACTATATTTTCTTAACGTGGTGAACTAATCGGCGAGATATTTAACACATTTAATTTTATATTCTCCTATTTTTCTTCAGTCGTAAAATACATTGACCTCTTATATGAAAATGTACTTGGTATGAATAGAATACTAAGTTATATTCATTTTGAGACAGTATTATTATTAGCGATGGATTAGTTGAATAACTAATTGCTGTCCCTGTCTGTTTTCTTCTTTTTGGCTTTTCAGTGTCCCAACAACTTTAGACCACAAACCAAATCTTAAGTGGAGTTTATTTCATTTTATTTATGAATATGCATTTTTAATGATAATTCTACGATAAACTTATTTATAAAAGGAGGAATCATAAGACAAACACTAACATTTCTGAATTTATCTTATGATGATCAAAATATACTTCAGTGAGCATATTTCACATTTTTCACATAAAATGCTCTTTCTCAAACGCAACTTTGCATTGTTTTTGTCACAAACAAATATTTTTTGAAATATATCATGAATTTAAAATTTAAGGATATCATATAACAATAAGAGAACCGTTTTTTGTTTTTTGCTTCTGTCGCTAAAAATTTTATTCATGTATAACAAAGCTTTGATTCTGGAATCGATAAACAGACGAATGATTTATGATTGTTCTGTGACTTAAAACTATAAGAAAATTAAGTATTTTTAAAACTAAAAGAGCTATTTGCATGAAAACACAAAAATTAAGTGTGAAAACGATTGCTTCGACTAGTAGCTTATTACAGACGAAGTAGCTTGTTGTTCGATTAAGAAAGACATTTCTCTTGGCGTATCAAGTTTTAAAAAATCTAAAAGACGCTAGACAAGAAAAAAAAAAAAGTAAAGCAATCTCTGAAATTATGTTCAGTGTACATTTATGCTGTCCAATTAGGATACCTTAAGGTGAAAATATAATTTGATATTGCTATTTTAAATATAAATTTCAAAAACAACATATAATACCCTTGCTCCTTTGCAGAATTGAACTTTGTTGGCAGATTTATTCATAATACAGTGATTGAAAATCGCACAAGAAAACACTCAACGTTTCACTAAATACATGGACTTATTCCTGATTATGTCATCCTCGTGGTCAGATATGGAACATTACAATGAATACCACTCTTTTATACTCTCGAATTAGGGCGACCAGAACAAATAACTGTTTGTTAAGATCGGAACAGTTATTAA
Source organism: Potamilus streckersoni (assembly GCA_016746295.1). Taxonomy (NCBI): domain Eukaryota; kingdom Metazoa; phylum Mollusca; class Bivalvia; order Unionida; family Unionidae; genus Potamilus; species Potamilus streckersoni. Next base: position 99,342 of record JAEAOA010001436.1, on the reverse strand, counting down.
AGATTTTTAATGCTGATACATTATGGATAAATCTGGTGCTTGTGGCACCCTTGTTTAATGTTTTAAAATTGTAATAAATAATGAATATTACATAAAATTAAGTACCATCCTACATCGAACCTGACTTTTTCTCACAATACATTACTTAGCTTTCAGTGTACTATTCTCTTCTGCTTATCCTGACTTAATTATCAAAGCTTTTTCCTCACATCAAATTTAATGGTATACATGAATAGCACGAGCTATCTGTGTTTACAGGCAAATCTCAATAATGAAATTTCTGAATTATTGTGAGAGTAAACGTAAGATATTAGCAAGGGATACGAGATTGATTTAATTAGAAAGCTTTGATTAGTTTTCAGAAAGATGGTTTTGAAAACAAATACAAGTATTCACGTGCACCCGCCAGGAATAAACAAAGATAGTCTCCGAACATCGTTGGAAACAGTCAAGGAAAATATACACTTATTATATATAGTTTTGAGAGAGAGAGAGAGAGAGAGAGAGAGAGAGAGAGAGAGAGAGAGAGAGAGAGAGAGAGAGAGAGAGAGAGAGAGAGAGAGAGAGAGAGAGATATGATGATGATGAAAGTATCTTTTTCTCTCATTCAGGACAGAGTTGGGTTTTTTTTTTCTAATTTATTCAAGGCCGTCGTAAATGTAAAACTATTTAGTACGAAATTCGAATTTGGGCTGAAATTATGAACTTACTGATTTGTTTTTTTAGGAATAAAGCAAGGACCATAGAATTGTCGGGATTTTCTCAACTTTTTTCCTGCACATAATGGACTGGATACATGTTCAATGATTTGACACAATTTAAAAGTAAAATTCTGTTCCAAAGCTCAAATTTAAGCTACAAACCCCAAATCAGATATAATATATACTGCATTCCTATATTATACATGTATGATTGAAATTTAACCAGCTTAGAAGAGTCCAATCCAAGGGGATCATATTGGTGCCACGAAGCGAGTTATAAATAATTATTCTAGCGTGTGTCATATTTAGAACAAATCAAATCCTATTGTTGTTTCGGGACAGTTGTGGTTATATTGTATCAAGCAAAGAATCACCCCCAAAAAAAATAAGGAGAAAAAACTTAACAAATGTATATGTTGCATTCGTGAACACTCAACCGGAAGTAAGAATTGTGAACCCGACAGAAAACGCTCAGGCACAAAGAAATCAAAGAGGAAATGACCTCAGATATACTAATGGCAGTAATAGGAATTAATCGAGGTCAGTTTATCGAAATGTTAAAAGTGTATACGAGAGCATAAACAAAGAAAAGAAAGAAGGATAGATTGATAAATAAATAAATAAAAAAGTTCAGGATCTATTTATACAAGTTCACCAAAAATGTTATCATCTCTTGTTTTCATAAATGTGACTTAAAATGGTTAAAGGATGAAATATAACTCTATGAAGATGGCAAACTATCAATTTCTTATTTCCTGGCTGAAATGGCCCTGGGTGGCGGAGTGGTCTAATGCGCTCGCCTGAACCGATCACTGCTACCCCATCTCTGCGTGGGTTTGAGTTTTCAGGCTCTGCCAATGTGGGTATGTCAGAAACCTGCACGTAGCTTCCTGCTTTACGAAGGTTTTTACCGGGGTTTTCCTAGGTTCTTCCTCAACCAATCTATACTGGACGCCATTTGTAGCATATATCGCGCTGAGAAACGGCGTTAAAACCCCTAAACAACAACAACAACAACAACTTACTGGCTGAAACCTAGCATAGTAGAATTTTAACTTAAATGTATTATTTTTAATAGTGTTAAAATTTTTTTTTTGTAAATCTGTTGGACTTATTTATGGAACGAAAGAGACACAAACGTTTGAATTTACAAGGACACCATAAGGTATATCATATTGTTCATATAGTGACGAGATAAACGTATTCTTTCATCTCGAAGAAGAATTAGTCAATTCGTTTATAAATTGTTCATACAGTGACGAGACAAACGGGCTCTTCTATCTCAAGGAAATAGACTAGTCAAATTCGTTTAGAAATTGTTCATATTGAAGTGAATCAAAGGTTTGGCGGTACTAAGTATTGAAAAAGAGAAACAGAGACGATGACTCATTTGACTAGTTTTCTCGCCAGGTTGTCAATGTAATGATCATCCTGACTGGAATTTACAAGTATTCAATGAAGTTTTTTTTCTGGATTAGTTGCTTCTATAAAACGTATCTTCATATTTTTCAAATATTTGGTGGACATCTCATATATATATATATATATATATATATATATATATATATATATATATATATATATATATATATATATATATATATATATATATATATATCACCTTACCAACGACTATAATAAAAAATTAGGTCACAGTACTTGAAATAACCTACAACAACATTTTCTTCTCGGGTTGTGAATTAAAGTTAACTTTGAGTAACGGTGTTAATTACAGCTAATTTTATCAGCCAAACTGATAAAGTCGTATATACTCGCAATTGGGAGGCTGAGCAGTGGGGATGAAGAGCATTAATAATAAAGCAGATGTCTGGCAGTACTAGAAAAGCTATATATACGCTTCTTTCAACAGCCCAGCCAGAACTGCTGCGCTGCAGACATCATAATCTGACTTCATTTTTCCATTTCGAACCCAGTACCTCTCAACATGCTGGCAATGTAAAACTCACATCGCAGGAATGACACCGCCTACAAAAAGGAGGCCAGAATGATTTCTCTCTCTCTCTCTCTCTCTCTCTCTCTCTCTCTCTCTCTCTCTCTCTCTCTCTCTCTCTCTCTCTCTCTCTCTCTCTCTCTCTCTCTCTCTCTCTCTGAGTGTTGTCCCATCAATAACTTCAGTACGAAGAAAAGAACTTTACTCAACAAACTGACCGTAACAATGGTTAAAAGACCCAATGAAGTATTCTTTGCATAAAATAGACACAATACACATTTTCCTTAGTTTCGTTATACAACTTTACTGGGCTGATGGTAGCATAACTATATATGTTGTTTACCAGTTTTAAGACCACTTATAATTTTTTTTTGTCTTCTCCTAATTTGGTCGTGTTTCTTCTTTGTATACTTCCCCGTCATTCAAATGTTTCTCTTGGCTTTTGCGTTAGTTTTTGTTTTGTGAATGTTAAATATATCCTTGCCTAAGGGGTTGTTTAGATAGAAACGTTAGGAAAGTGCTTTGTATTTTCGCCGTTATCAAATTTTATTTTCACATATATCTGGCCTGAAGGTGTAAAGCTTCCATCTTGTATTATTGTGACACATAGATATACAGTTGTATATATAAATTGTTTTCAAATATTTGAATGCATCAAAGTTAAAATGATCATCCATGTCGTACAATCAAACTTTTATGTTCCTTTATTTTGAACTAAATTTGTCCCATACAATACAGAGAACCAGGATTACAACAAGAACTTGACTAAAATATCCAATTTAAAATTAAAGCACAATTCGCAAAGGTAAACAAAAAATGATGATGTAAATGCGCAAATTTCAAGACCATAAATACTCTTTCACTTGGATGTAACGTATATTCATTTTATTTTTCCTGCATAGGATAATTTTGACAGCAGTTAATTAAATGGGAGAGTGCATTCACACCGAACAAAATCAAAATACTCTCAGTCACATTGAAGACAACGGTCGCTCCTTATTACTCGTCTTTTCTTGAGGTAATCACATTATATATATATATATATATATATATATATATATATATATATATATATATATATATATATATATATATATATATATATATATATATATATATATATATATCCATTTGCAAACTTGTATATTAGCTATGGGTGCTAGTCCTTCATCGAACCGGTCTTGCATATTAATTAGCTGTTTAAAATTTATTTCTCAATTTAATTTTAAATTCACTAATGTCAGTATCTGTTTTTACAAGGGCATAAAGTATGTATGATACCCGTTGCTAATAATAAAACAAAAAAATATGACAAAGAGAACCAATATGGCAATATTTCTGAACAGGTGGATCCACCCGTCGTACAGGCCTACCCTCTCCCCAGAGCCTGATTTTCGCGTCTGCATGGGATACCATAAATACTCCTCTAATCTCAAAATTGATTCTTCTGCACCCTCCCATTTCCCTGGACCTTCTAACCGCCATTGTTGGGGTGAAGAAGGACCAAACACCACGTGGTACCATAATTTGGGGTTCTCAAACAGGAGCTTCCAAAGCCTTGGTCGACATCCGATGAAGCCTGCAAGTTCATCCATATATTTAATGAAGTAAATCTGCAAGCTGTATCGAGGTGAATCAACGTATGTTTTTCTCAGATAGTCTCTCCACTTCTTAACGACTTCCTGTCTCTTTCTTGGAGGTGGAAGAGTACATGTTTCGGCGAAGACTCTCGCAGCCCATCGCGCCTGCATCTCAAGAACTGGAGGAAGGGGACCGAACGGCTGGACTAATCCTATCACAGCCAGAGAGCATGGCTTGAGGTCAACTGGGAAGACAAGTTTATACAGATAGGAGAAATGACCTTCCACTTTGACAATAGAATCATCCAGGAAAGGGAAGCTGTACTTGTACCCTGTCCCAAGGATAACCACATCAATATCTTCTGCTTTCGATCCATCTTCAAATATGACGCCTGTTTCAGTGAATCTCTCTACGTTCTCATGAATAGAAATTGCGCCAATGAGAATCCTGTTGGGTAGGTCATCGCTGATTGTAACTTGGCCGCCCTCAAAACGAAAATTGGGTGACAATCCGTAGTTCGCATGACAGTAACGATAGTTGATTTTGTGGAAGTGGACGGGACGCATCAGGGAGTGAGGAAGTGCTTGCCGGAACCTCGTGATAGCTACTTGATCGTAAGGAGAACCAAACTCTCCGGCACGCTGGATGCAGTAAGTTCCTCGTCTAGTGCTTATCATCACCTGCCAAAATAAAGGCATGAATCAGATATAAATAGCCCCTCCCCCATCTCTCTCTCTCAAACTCTCTCTCTCTCTCTCTCTCACACACACACACACACACACACAAACACACACACTGCGCATTCTTCTTCCTTCAAGAAATCGTTAATGGTCTTGTGACATTTACTGTAATTGGCCTAAAGAAAAGTAAGTAACCAAAGAGGTAGCACACATTTGAAAGTAAAAATTACATGCGATATATTTTGCGCTTAAAATTAACATGAGTACTGAGAGCAATATTCACATGTTTAGCATGGCGACTGAGTTCACAGGCCACATCTGCTGCTGAATTTCCAATGCCAACCACAAGGATACGTTTATTCTCGTAACCTTTGAAATCCTTGAAGTCACGGGTGTGTATGACCTGGCCTTTGAAATCCTTCAGACTTGGAAAGTCGGGCTTAATTGGCTCGTGCAAATGGCCGTTACAGACCATAACAAAATCAAAAACTTCTCTCTGCAATTTGTTGTTCATCAAGTTTTTGTAAGTAACAATCCAGCGTCCAGTTTCATCGAAATCATCGCTTTTTTCAATCTTGACGACCTCAGTTCTGAGTATTATATGCTTTCTCAAACCAAAATGGTCTGCATACATATCAAGGTATCTTTTGAAGTGAGTATGGTGCATGAAGTTAGGAAAGTCTTTGGGAATGAGAAAGTCGCTATAGCATGTAAGTCCTTTGCTAGTGTTGATGCTGCACGAGTTGTACAGACTGGGGTCACCTTCCTTGGATTCTTCACGATAATGCCATAAGCCTCCGATGTCGACATCTTTTTCATAGGACACTGGTTCAATACCTTCATCAAGACATTGTTTAACTGCTGCCAAGCCTGATACACCTGCGCCAACAACACAACAACGTTTAGACATCTGAAAAAAACCCATATTGGTTAATGTCCTAAAGGCATGCAAAAAGAAGATAAACTGTCTGCTGCATATGTATCTTAGAAGCTAAAAACGGTCGTTTTTTAAGGGTAAACAAATTGGAATTAGTTTAAATGGAGAATGGATTCTAGCATCAAATAAGCGGCTAATTGGAGTTCTTGATAATGTCTACTCCTGTTTGCAATGTATCCCATCATTGCTCAACTGGTTTATAAACGTGTCAGAAATGAATGATATTGTAATAGAATTTTGGAGATGCATATTTGTCATAGCTCCCCGTTTAAGACATTCTTAGATTTGTATGACTACTTGCTTGATTACTGGAATTCGATGCAATGGAAATATTCCTTATCCCGAAATAAAAAGCCAATTACTAGGAGAGAAAGTGTTAGTCAGTTTCCATGATGCCATGGTCAATTAGTAGTGAATTCAGACCCAAACCGCATGACTGTCCCTATCATAATATAGTCCCTATTAAAATATAATGGTGTACATTGGTGTTGTGACTGCGGTGACAATATTTATGGTAGGAAACTGGTAAATTGCACATTGGAATAAACAATAAAGGACTCGGCTGATACCGTTTATGTCACCTTGGTGGCAAATATGATGCAGTTGTACTGGCGTAATGTACCTTGATACCATCGACTGACTGGCCTAAGGTGGCGTAGGTAAAATAGTTCCTTGTGTTATGGGATAGTTGTAGGGATTCTACGACGTGAACTGCTGACAGTACGGAAAGTTGATAAAGTGAAAACTATGCATATGTGCGGTTGATAGATAGTTGGCAAGTTGGGAGGTCTGTGGTCTTGCATTGATTAGAGTAAAATTTATGTATATAGAATGGATTTCTTATTTACAATTGAAGTTGGAGAGAAGTCTTTGAACATTTTGGGTAAACGTATGACTTCTAGCGGGAATTGCGCCATGGTTTTGACACTGCTCAGTCAAGCATAGACCCCTGGCTTGCAACAATATTAAGGTTGTTTTTTTTCCCCAGTGATTATTCTGTAACGGAGTTTAACCACTTTCTTACAATTTGAGATGAGAATAGGTCAAAGAAATCAAACGGAATATTTTCATTGGGATTGGTATTTTACCCCATGACTAAATTAAATTCATATTTATAATTTTAGAATATTGCCAGTGTCGCACATATTGTAACAGATTGTTAAACCCATACGTTACCGTATATATTCGCTTCCAAATTCCATTACAAATACACACAACATAGACCATATTTCATGTCATATAATTTTTGGGCAGATTAGGGTTTATATTATTTGTTCAACCAATCACTCCTAACAAACTGCATAGACACAGATCTTTCAGAGCATTACGCGATGGCTGATCTGGGTCTGAACAGTTGCGATAGACTACTGAACATCGAGTATAATCACTATATTAAAATATATTATTTGAACGATAGAAGGACACCGCTTTTTTAAAACAGAAATCTGATGTTTGTCTTTATAATATAACATTTCCCATGATACTATTGATTATATAACATTTGAGTTATGGAGCATACTTTGGCGATGTCGAAATAGCCATGCAAATGGAAAAAGGCGACGAATGCAGACATGGTTTGGGTATGTATGATAGTCCTATAAGTTGAAAAAAGCGATGTATAATTTCCCTGCAAGTGGGTTGGTTTGTAACGTCACTTTAACGCCATAGATGATGCCGAGGAATTGTGAGCTAAATGCCTTTTTAAAGAATGCGTTGAGACAGCTTACGTGGGTTGGAATCAGATGGTATCGAACCCGATATTCTTAAATTATAAGTCTGATCTTTGCATGGAAAAAGACTTATTGTTGGAATAACATATGTGTAACGGATAAAGCAATCTCCTAGGTATATATTCAGACGTTCATCGACGCAATAATCTGGCCTAAAGTAAATACATATATTGCTATTACCTTCTTACTCAACTATAAAATAATTATTTGAAAATACATATAAGAAATTAATTTTGATATTTTCAGAAGTAAAATTAAACCTTGAAAGAATACTAACACTAATTAATTCTACTTTAGATAAAACAAATTTTACCTTGGCGTCAAAACTGGAAGACTTGCGAGCTGCTATGTTTCTTGTCACAATGTCAGGACTCCTGACATCTTATGTTGTGTTCTCACGGTACTAGTTTATCTACCAATCCAGCCTTATAAAACTACACCGCACAGTTCATTAAGGACTAAAGTTGTATGAAAGTATGAAAATGGTTGGCACGTTAGAAAATGGGGCTGATGTGCAACCAATTAAACTCAAAGTTGCAATGTTTAAAGCTGTGTGGAGCACAAACTGCAACACAGTTTTCAACACGAGCAACGTTATCGGCAGTTAAAATGCATTTATTACGTGAAAAAGGGCTATTACAATAAGTTAGAATGAGTCAACATGTTTTATTGTTGTTTTGAGTTTAACGCCATTTTAAGCACATGATACATGGCGGCCGGTATATCTGGTGGAGGAAGACCCCCCCCCAAATCCCAGAAAAGAACCAACGACCCACGGGAAGCTACTGCCAAACTTTTCCACCTACCTACGCTGTCCGAGTCTAAGACTCCAGCCCATGGAAATGCCGGTGATATGCAAAGGCGAACCCCTTAAACAACTTTGGCAACAGGGGGCCCCCAAGTCAGCATATAGTTTGATATCTTTTGTAAAGACATAAATAGTTAACAATGAATTTTTACATGCAAAAGCACTCACTGTCTAACGTTGAATAAAAACAAGAAATAAAGAAGAGAAATATACACTTTATCTCGTCGTAACATTTATCAGTAACCGATTAAAAACCCCAGTGTTGAATAGAAATTCCATTTGGTGACAGAAAATACAAAATTATATGTCGGGAGAGTATAAAAAAATAGACATAGCCAGTATCAACTAAAATTTAACGAGTAAATCACAAGGGACATAAATCAAGTTAGTTACTAACAAAACCCCTGATAAAATGTGCATGATTTTATATACCGATAGTTTTTCCAGAGTAATCTAAGCCAGTTCAAGTGACCCGAGAGAGATCACTGACCGTTAGTGCAACCCCCCTTCTCATAAGATGGGTTCTTAAGTTGTATTGACTTGTATTACATGACAAGGGATCGTACTCAGTAAAAAAAATAGTGAAATTCAACAAGCTTTGTATATATTTTAACAAAACATTTTATTTACTTAGACAACATTGTAAAAATTAATTGGTTAATAGAACTACCAGTTTGTGAATAAATTCCAATATTTCATCCTAAGAATGAAAAATACAAGTTCTATCACAAAATAGTCCTATTAGAATTCAGATTCGAATTCCGATGACGTACAAATATGGAAGGCGATGACGTCAGATGTGATCCAGTGTAGGAATATCAAGAATTCCTCACTTGAATCACAGTCTTTTTTTTCCCGAATAATTCCAGAATAATTTTCCATGAATATCTTTCAGAATGTTTCATAAAAAGTCAACTTATTGTGTTTCCAGGAGAACATATTGTTAAATCCAAATATCAGATGAAGAACAAAGAATCTGGCAACAAATAAAAAATAATACATCTTGTTCCTTCAAGAGGTTAATGTTTCCCTTCCTGAAGAATATTAGAAATGCGTTTTTACAACCACAAAACATCATTTGAAGTCTCCCAAGATTGGTTATGTGGTCTTTTACTACACTAACTCGAGCAAGTACACCAATTTGTCCCCACTTAAGAACCAATCGTAAAAATCATTGTTTACACAGTGATCACGCAAAGAAAGTATGCCCATGATACTGACCAATCATTTTAACTTTCTGATGACACTATTGCCAGCCAATACAAACTAGGGTAACTAAAAATAATTTTCATCGTCTTAAATAAACCAACATTTGGTATTAAAAAAATATCTCATTACTGGAGATATGGACAACACAAGCCACTTTAAAAGAAAATGCATGCTGTATATCCTCCGAAAACAGGTGCATCACAAGATATGTCAAATGATAGTTCTAGCCTTGTTTTCTGTTAAGTTCTAGATTTTCTATTGGAATACTGAAACAGACAAGTAGAACCTATATTATTTGACATAAAAACCAAATTACAATAAAACATTGTTTACAGTGACACCATTGACACTAATGACATCAAAAGAGCAGCGTTGAACTAGATCATCGATACGTCTAAGTAGGAAGACCGCTAAGCAGTTTCCATCAAGTGGAGAAATAACCTTAAAGTGGTTGCAGGAATACACATGAATTTGGTGGATTTAGTTAGTAGCCCCTGGCAGGAATACACATGAATTTGGTGGATTTAGTTAGTAGCCCCTGGCAGGAATACACATTAATTTGATGGATTTGGTATGTATTCCCTGGCAGGAATACACATCAATCGGATGAGTGAGTAGCCCCTGGCGGAGCGCACCACATAAGTTGCAAGATTAAAGGACGACGAAGTTCCAATTGTAACTTTGTCTCCAAATATATTACGACAGTAAAGGCTGAACATGTTTGATTTTGACTTTGTTTCTTTTATTGTCCCAAGTAAGCAAAAGTAGTTCAATGTATAATTTTCAATAGCGCTGAATTATATCAGAGGCTTTTTTCTTTAACTGACTGAAAAAGACAGAGGATATTCCGATTGTCGTAGAATCCTCCATCTTTCCATCGCATTTTTGGAAAAAGACCTAAAGGAGTCACGGTATTAATTCAGTTCCCATAGTACTTCTATGCAAACACAATGATATTAAAAATTTAATAACTTAAACCTTATGAGTGCCTGTGGTCAAACCTATATTTATCAGTATATATATGAAACCTGGATGTCAGCTTCTGTGCAGAGAAAATAATATGAGCCGCATCTTTTTCTGGACCTGCGTGTTTTTTGAAATATGTGTTTTCATTTCCGCACCAAAGAGACAGGTGCTAATTTTTGTAATGAGCGTTCCAAATTCAAGACTGTTAAAGGACTGTAATTTCATCAATAAAACAATGTTTCAATTTTTCGTCGCTTACAATTAGGATGAGGTCTCAAAAGATTCTTTTTCCTAAAACATAACTTGCATTATTAACCACCCAAACCCATATATTTATTAAATGTTCACCCATTTCCAGGCTGGTTCCAATTTTTCCATACAATTAGTACCGTGTGTCCTAAACTTTCTATATATTGATCTAAATGAGACTATTACGACCCATCTATCATATATTTTGGATTGCATTGTGACTTTTCAGTCTGGTATCGTGCTTTCTTCACGTATTTTAACGAACAGAAGAATGCCGGGTATCAGACTACTGATACATAGGTTATGGCGAGCCTACTGACCTAAAAAGACTGTCCATCGAAACGTCTTCTGTCCTTTCCGTCGCATACTAAAGTACATGTCATCGTAGTCATGTAATAGCATTTTCTGATCTAATAAATTTTTAATTTTTGATCTAAAATTTAATTTGCAGCAGTTTTACCAAAGCCTGTTCATTCCTGATTCTTGAGTAATCGGCACCTTAGTGTCATCACAAAACTTATTGGCGACAATCATCAATCGCCAGAGACGTTTAAAATGGTAAACTGGCACATATTCAGCTATGAAAAACGGAGGTCATGTCAAATCATTAAGTGCAAGGGATGCTTTAAATGTTAGTCCAATACGTGGCTCTTTCATGACATCACAGTGCTACAGTTATTCCAGGTTATACTGGATCACACTTATCGTACCAACTCGGTTGTCTGCGAGATAAAACTGGGCCTCGGACACATGCCGGTGCAGTAATTTACAGAAAAAGTATGTTTAGTGGTCCGTATGGCAGCTAATGGCAACTGTAGGCATATAAACGAGTAATGACACGTACAATTGTCTTCGAAATTGCGAATGCGTAGGATTTACATGGAAGATGCGAATGAAAAGCAAATAGTTCGACGCATTCGTAATTTCTGTCAGTCATTGTTTTATAAAAATCCGAGGTGGTCTGAATGCCAGCTATCAACATATATATCGAGGTATAATCATCTTCACTAGCCAAGATTCCGATATGATAACCCTATCTACACCATGGCTTATAAAGCAGATATTTCTGTGCTTCAAATCTGTGACTTTTTTAAAATAAAAATTAAATTGTTCGAATTTGATCGAGATAAGGTGAGCACAAAACTTGAATGGACTGATAAACAAGCAAATTTGTTCTGCCGGTCCCTGTTTGTACAAATACCTTTCATTTAAATGCAACTGAAATTGCCACCCACTGATACTTAGTCATGTTTTCGGTGCTAAACTTCCAAAGTATCCTTTTAAAGTCAATTGTCTCCGCCATTTTCGGCATCTTCGCTATCTAAGGTTCCGACATGAAAAAACATCTCTATACCTTGGATTATCGAACAGATATATTGGTGCTTTGTCCTAGCGACATCTATTGGATTTCATGAGTTGCCCGTCTTTGTATGTAATAAAATGCACCTTTAATTCATGCAAACTTTGAAATTTCAAAATTAAGAAATCATTCGGTTTCAGTAGCCTGAAACTGTTGCTAATGATGAACTTTGTGATGATGGATCATCTAGCGAGTGTTACGTCAATGAAGCAATTGCTACGTAATAATACCCATGGGTTTCCGGGTAGTTCAAAATGATTATTATTGACATTCGAGTTTTTTTTTTTTAGGTTTCTACGGAAGATATCGAGGACATTCATACTGAGTATATTCCTCGCACATTCGGAATATCCGCGACGGTTTCCGATGCGAGCTGAATAATCAAAAAACGACTCTCTGGAATCAGTGTTATATGGACTAGTGCGTAGCCATAATTTATTTGGTGATGCGTTCTTAGTTGTGACGGGATATGGGCTGGTGTGTGCAGGCAAGACGATGGGTGACGTTTACTCGCGGACCTGGGTTTGAAACTCCGTAGAGTACGAATTAAAATTCTCTAACCGGCATGATATTATTATTTGTATTAAATTAATAATTCTTCATTTGCCATGAAAAAATATCTAACAAAAAACACACCTGGAGTTAACATTTCGAGGGCAAATGTATTTTGTAGCCTACCCAATGACTAAAATGACTGCCACAATAAGAAACACAATAGCAAGGAGTTTATATACTACGCGGATCCAAGGTGCGTAAAGTCCGTCTCTTTCTCCGATTCCTGCTACACGTGTCTTTAAAGGAAACAACATTTTTTCCTCTGTGGATTTTATTTCCTGAACGGCCCCATCCCACTTCCCAGGACCCTGAAGTCGCCAACGTGCTGGACCCGCGGGTCCAAATACTAATAGTTTCCAGATTTTAATGTCCTCTCGAAAGACTTTCCAAAGGTTGGCGCGACATCCAATATAGCCGGCAATCTTATCACAGTAATACAATAAATTGATTCTGTTCGCATGCCTTGGAGAATCGTAAAACAGCTTTATGACGGCATTCTTTCTTTCAGCAATCTCCTTTTTGCGCTCATGAACTGAGGGGAGTTGACAGTAGTCCCTGAAGACTCTACATGCCCACCTTGACTGTAGTTCAACTACAGGTATTAACGGACCATTCGGCTGTGTAAGCCCTATAACTGCTAATGTGCAGGGTTCTAAATCAGCAGGAAACACAATCTCATACAATGACGGAAAGTGGGTGTCCATCGTAATGACTGAATCTTCCAGAAAAGGAAAACTAAAGTGGTAGCCAGTTGCAAACACCACTGCTTCAAATAGTTCTTTTGTACCATCTTCAAAAACAACGCCATCTTTGGTGAAGTTTTTTATTTCCCCTTTCATACTTACTGCACCAATAAGAATTTTGTTGGGCAAATCATCGTTTACAATTATCGTTCCTGGACTGAAAGGAGCGTTGGGTGCAATAGAGTATTTGGTATGATCATAACGATTGTTGATCTTTTTCAGCACGAGAGGAAGAAGGTACGACGATGGTATGTATTGTGTGAAGCCGGCCAGAGAAATATAATCATATGGAACACCGTAATCACCAGCCCGAGGGACACAGTATCCTCCTCGCCTGGTACTGATGCATACCTGCAGTGAGAGAGTGAAGCTATTATTAACGTATATCATATACAGTCCATATGACAAAAAGATGCCTGAAACACCATTTGCAAAGTATTTGTTCAAAAAATAAATGTCGGACTAATATAATTGCATGTATCAAAATACACGATTTTAAATCCCTCGCCCGCCCCCATCCGTCCTATGGCTGATCTAAAATGCGTACAAGATTTTTCTACAGAGTAAGCATTAAATATTTATTGGGTTTGGTCTCAATAATATTCAAGATCTGGCCTTGGAGGAAACTTCTCCGTTTTAATGTTTTTTTGACCTAAATAAATAATTTCACCGCCTTGTATGTTGCATATATTTCCTTTCACAAGTCTACTGTATGATACCCAGTTCCAAAAACTACTAGAATTTATATTTTTTTATGCAAATGTGCCCCCCATTCCACAAACTCAGTTGTTCAGCTGTTTGATCATATGATTTTCAATGACACGTAATCAAGGCACTTCAAAGCTTGCCCGGGTAAGGAGCCTCTGTATGTCCTTCAGAAATAATAATAATAATAATAATAATAATAATAATAATAATAATAATAATAATAATAATAATAATAATAATAATAATTGTAATCATAACAAAAATAAAAAATTGTAATAATAATTTTACAAAGAACAAATAAATACAAACATGCTGAGCATGTTGACTCAATTCGCAGGCAATATCTCCAGCCGAATTGCCGAATCCGACAACCAAAACTTTCTTGCCTTCATATCCGTGGAAGTCTATGTAGTCATGCGAATGGATCGTTTTTCCTGTGAATTCTTGCAAGCCTGGAAGGTGTGGTGACATTGGTTCATAGTAGTGTCCATTGCAAATCATAACATAGTCAAACGTTTCTTCGGTTACGTGTCCAGTTTCCAGATGTTTAGAAGTCACTTTCCATCTTCCCGAAGAAAGAAAGTCATCCGCCCTTTTCACACCAATGATTTTTGTTTTAAAACGAATATAATTTCTAAGTTTAAATTTAACGGCGTACGAATCAAGATAGGCTTTAAAGTGGGAACATCTCATGAAGTTTGGATATTCTTTTGGAATAGGAAAATCACTGAAGCAAGTGAAAGTCTTGCTTGTATTCGTAACACAAGATTTGTACAAGAAAGGAAATCCAGCTTTCGGTTTATCACCTGCGTTCCATAACCCACCAAGATCGGCATCCATGTCGAAGCACACGGGATCAAGGCCACTGTCCAGACATTCCTTTAGAGCAGCAAGCCCAGATACCCCAGCGCCGATCACACAACAACGCCTGGCCATCTGAGAATATATATATATATATATATATATATATATATATATATATATATATATATATATATATATAGATATATATATATATATATATATATATATATATATATATACATACATACATACATACATACATACATACATACATACATACATACACACAATTACACTGGTTTACTTTTCAATCATCTGGCATGAAGTTGTGTTTATAAATTTGTGGAGACGGGTTAAATGCTTTATTGAATTTTGATCCATCAGAAACTTCTTTCAACAATTTGCACTTAGTTTTGGGCATCTGGTGAGAAACAGTTGGGTTTCCCACAGAAAAATGAAAATCTACGATTTTTTAGATGAATAATGCAGACTATTATTGATGAATTATTAAGGAAAATAGAATAGATGGGATGAGCTTGAGTGCAAACTCAAATTAACGAGCTTAATAAATACGGAGCCTGGATACAACACAGAGATTTTACATAGAAAACCAATAAAATTCTACACGCAAAAAGTGGAAGCTATGTTATACTTGCTATTTTGCACGCATGTTAAAGAGGCTATCCTGATTGCAAAAAGTGGTAAAAGTGACATACCCATAGAAAGAATAAAAATGTGTGACTGTCAGTCAGTGAGACATACCCATAGGAAGAATAAAAATGTGTGATCGTCAGTCAGGGAGACATGTCCATAGGAGGAATAAAAAGGCGTGGTTGTCAGACAGGGAGACATACCCATAGAAAGAATAAAAAGGTGTGAATGTCAGTCAGGGAGACATATCCATAGGAAGAATAAAAAGGCATGGCTGTCATTCAGGGAGGCAAAGAAAGAAAACACTCAGATATTAAACTATAAATTAGGAAGCGTAGAAAATTTTTTCAACTTTGGCTAGCCAGATGGTTTCAGGAAAGGAATAGGGTTGAAAGGGTTCACACATACCTGTCTACAGTATTATATCATATACAAATAATAGGTTTTATCAGAATACTAGGAGGATATCTACTTTGTTGGGAAAAGCATTATGAAAGTCAATACATGTATTAGACATAACATTAGATAGCGAGGTAGGTTGATGTGTATATGCGATATATGGTTACCATTTGTTTACACCTTTCCTGGAAACATTCTGTATCCGCCTTGCATCTAGTTGAAGACAACACCAATCATTATTACAAGTGATCAATCACAAAATAATGTGGATACCAAGACCTCATAAATTTTTTTTATCTAAATACTCACATCCTTGTCTAAAGGAATTGAAAATATTTTCCAATTTGTTTTTAGTAACTTAAGCAATATAAATGTATTTAAAATGATATTTGATTAATTGATCTCTGGATTTATAATCGTAGAGGGAAAAGTGTAACTGGGACACCTAAGTAATTGGGATACGTAAGTAAGGACCATTCACGTGATCCGTATAAGTGCAATTTGTCTGTTTCTTTTAATGTTACTTTGTGTTTATGTTGTTATTTAGGCAGTTTGGTAGAATTATGGTAACGTTATAGGGTTGTATTGTTGTTGCTGTATGAGTTGTCATATGAAATGTGATAGCATGTTAGCACACACTATAATATATGCAGCCAGTCGGCACGTGTTATAATCGCCGAGTTCCATCTCCTTCACACTGCTTACATTTACTGCATTTACACTCCCTGCGAGTATGAATCACTACTTTGAAAGCCATACTTTAAATACTATGATTTCATTCGGAGGTATGGACCACAGAAGCTTCATAAATTTATACAAATGTACTTACACAAAAACGAATGAAATGTGGTACAGACGGACGGACATGAAATGTGCAGTCGTAGTAGTCCCAAGCAAAGTTGCATAGACGGACAGCAGTGACGAGTTGTTTTAACATTGTTGTATAAAGTTTTTAGGTTATTTCCGGCTTCCTCAAGAAACACACAAGGAAGGTAATTTTCAAATATCATGTACGTAATGTCCGATTAATCCGATTACACTGGGACAAGTGGGACCGTAATGAAACTTCTTATCACCACATAATGCTACTACAGCGAAACGAATACACTGGGACAAGTGGGGCCGTAATGAAACTTATCACCACATAATGTTACTACAGTGATACGAATACAATGGGACAAGTGGGGCCGTAATGAAACTTCTTATCAGCACATAATGTTACTACAGTAATACGAATACACTGGGACAAGTGGGGCCGTTATGAAACTTCTTATCACCACATAATGTTATTACAGTGATACGAATACACTGGGTCAAGTGGGGCCGTAATGAAACTTCTTATCACCACCTAATGCTACTACAGTGAAACGAATACACTGGGACAAGTGGGGCCGTAATGAAACTTATCACCACATAATGTTACTACAGTGATACGAATACACTGGGACAAGTGGGGCCGTAATGAAACTTCTTATCAGCACATAATGTTACTACAGTAATACGAATACACTGGGACAAGTGGGGCCGTAATGAAACTTTTTATCACCACATAATGTTATTACAGTGATACGAATACACTGGGACAAGTGGGGCCGTAATGAAACTTCTTATCACCACATAATGCTACTACAGTGAAACGAATACACTGGGACATGTGGGGCTGTAATGAAACTTCTTATCACCACATAATGCTATTACAGTGATACGAATACACTGGGACAAGTGGGGCCGTAATGAAACTTCTTATCACCACATAATGTTACTACAGTGATACGAATACACTGGGACAAGTGGGGCCGTAATAAAACTTCTTATCGCCACATCGTGCTACTACAGTGATGCGAATACACTGGGACAAGTGGGGCCGTAATGAAACTTCTTATCACCACATCATGCTACTACAGTGATACGAATACACCGGGACAAGTGGGGCCGTAATGAAACTTCTTATCACCACATAATGCTACTACAGTGATACGAATACATTGGGACAAGCGGGGCCGTAATGAATGCTACTACAGTGATACGAATACACTGGGACAAGTGGGGCCGTAATGAAACTTCTTATCACCACATCATGCTACTACAGTGATACGAATACACTGGGACAAGTGGGGCCGTAATGAAACTTCTTATCACCACATAATGCTACTACAGTGATACGAATACATTGGGACAAGCGGGGCCGTAATGAATGCTACTACAGTGATACGAATACACTGGGACAAGTGGGGCTGTAATGAAACTTCTTATCACCACATCATGCTACTACAGTGATACGAATACACTGGGACAAGTGGGGCCGTAATGAAACTTCTTATCACCACATCATTCTACTACAGTGACACGAATACACTGGGACAAGTGGGGCCGTAATGAAACTTCTTATCACCACATAATGCTACTACAGTGATACGAATACATTGGGACAAGCGGGGCCGTAATGAATGCTACTACAGTGATACGAATACATTGGGACAAGCGGGGCCGTAATGAATGATACTACAGTGATACGAATACACTGGGACAAGCGGGGCCGTAATGAAACTTCTTATCACCACATAAATGCTACTACAGTGATACGAATACATTGGAACAAGCGGGGCCGTAATGAATGCTACTACAGTGATACGAATACACTGGGACAAGTGGGGCCGTAATGAAACTTCTTATCACCACATAATGCTACTACAGTGATACGAATACACTGGGACAAGTGGGGCCGTAATGAAACTTCTTAAATTACATTATGATACTGATACGAATACATTGGGATAAGTGGGACAGAAATATGATATCTAATCAAAATATGATAATGATAAGCTGATACGAATACGTTTGGATAAGTGGGACAGAAATGGGGCATTTAATCACTATATTATATTGAAAGGCTGATACAAATACATTTGGGATTTTGCTTTTGAAAGATCGAAATGCGTAGAAAGTAACAACAACGTTGCAATAAGCGTAATATTGGAAGCAGAAGGATTATCCTGCAACAATCAATTTTTATATATTAAAATAATGATCATTAATATATCGCTGGCATGACATTCTACCCCATATTACTGTATCTTGACTTGCGAAGATAGGGATATGTATTCTATCCCAGTTAAGAGGCTAATGAGAGAAAATTTCGATCTGCATAAAATAAATGTTTTGTTGATTAAGTCTGCTGATCTAATGTTAGAAAGAAAGTCAATTGGAATTATAAATAAATGATCATAGTATAGGTATTTATTGATGTGTAAATTTTACCTGATCACTCACAAAGTTTACCTAACGTTCTTCGGACTTTATTTATTTTGAGAGTAATTAGGTAAAGATTACACAAAAAGTTTGACGGACTTCATTGCATTTTTTTGTGAGTGATTAGGCAAAGTTTACACATTGATAAATACCCAACCATGATCACTGAGTCCTCTAATTAAATAATTTTGAGGACTTTATCGCTCGAGTCGAAACTGTAAGGATTTTTAGCAGTGCCTTTGGTCCTATTTCATAATAACAACCATAATTTCATTTCCGAGAGCAATTTCACTGAAATTTTACGACCAAACGACACTGATGCACGATTGATAAAACGAAAGCATTTGCACGGTAATTTTAACGTGACTTTACAATGAATTTCCCAAATTTGGCAGATGAATGTACTCGGATTTTAATATATATATATATATATATATATATATATATATATATATATATATATATATATATATAATGTACCTGTTCATAAATTAAGCAAATATATAAATATATGTTCAGTTTAAGTGCATTCCCACAATCCTTATTTTGCTTCTGTCACATCTTTGATTTGACATTGCTTTACTGGCAAGAATGGGCCTCAATTTACTTAAGTTTATAATATCTTTTGTTTTTAAATATTAAATATTTCATTTAGAACGAATATTCTAGTTACCATGTTCTTCCAGAAATTCTGCTTTTACAATGGTACTTAAAAAAGAAAAACAAAACTAGTTGTTATTGTTGCATTATGTAAGAGTTGTACTTTCTGTCAGGCTTCAAAAAGGTGAGCCTCTTGGCAACATGTGAGATTATGTTAATTCATATCTAGATCACATTCTGTATTTTTTTCTGCTTTTTTAAAGGACTTTGTTTTTAAAGGTACATGTGACTCTGAAAAGGTCTTGTGTGACCAGATAACTCTTACCCCTGTCTAGTTCCAGCAGTTATATCTCTTAAATGCAGTGGAGTTCTGAGTTCTGTCCTTGTCAGACTGACAATCTAACATTGCCATCTATGGCAGTGTGTAACATGCATGCTGAGGTAGGATAGAAAATATATTTATTTCACAAAACATTAGCATTGAGGTATATGGAGAAACAATTGGTACCGCGATACCTTGTACCTTACAGTGTACATTACATCTCAGTTGTAATTGCAGCAACATGAAGGGCATAACTCAACATGATATAACTGTTAGATAATACATGAATGATCAGTTAATGGCTCCCGTTAGAATGATTAAACTATAAGAGGTAAAACTGAATATTCTCACCTGCTTTCAACAAAATAACAAGTCTGACGAACACGCCCTTCCTCGAAAGGTCATAAAAGGGAAATAACTCATCATTTTTCGTGACGCTACATTTACTTTTCCATATGCCACTAGAGAACACGGTTCTAATTATAGGGAAGAACTGTGAACCAGTCTAGAAAAGGGTAAAGAAGAGTATATACGGGTTTTGTGGTCCATAATTGATTAATAATGAAAAGTAAAAATTTTGTAAACATATCTTTTGAGAGATTATCCTATCTGTAGTTTAAAAAAATAGGCAAAATTCTATTGATGCATTTTTAGTATTTTTACAGACTTGACTTAGGAGTACTCAGTAATGAAAGCAGGACCTGATTCATTTGGCGCAGAATCAATAACAAGTGTTTAATGTACATGTAGATAAAAAAAATGCTGAGGATCATATGGTGTTCTCAATACAGAAGCTTGCACCAAGGATAGTTGTGAATGGAGAAATATAAGTTTGATCATCACCACCCAGAAATTTTAAGTTACTGAATTTTGAATATGATGGTGTATCTATATGTTTACTATGGGAGTTGAATTAGTACCGTGAGTCAAAGAGACGCGCACAAAGCACTAAAATATTTCACGTTCTATGTAAAAATACTTTATAAATCTAGGAGTATGCATCCACCCAGTAAAACATAGCGAATAGGAAAAATAAGTCCTTTTCTTGGACGATCTAAATATTAAAAGAACAGATAAATGATTTTTTTGTGTTTTGTTTTTGTGTGTCATATGATACAGTTTAAAGGAGAAGAGGTGGAGTATAGTAAGGACAGGGGTAAATGTACTTGTGTTTTTTTTTTGTTGTTGTTGTCTAAATCGGCAATCATTTACGTCCGACCTATTTTCATCTTGAGAATTAAATTTCAATCCAAATGAAACCTAACATTGCTTGAAACGTGGTCCTAAGGTCTATGGTCATCATGGCTTGTTGCAACAAACAGATACGGTGATTTTTGTTAGCATATGAATACAAGACAAAACCAAACACCATGGAACATATGAATACAAGACAAAACCAAACACCATGGAACATATGAGCAGACAAGGCAAAATTGATTCCCATCAAAATGAAGAAAAGAATCATGGAAAAAAATATGCCTATCCCTTGTTTTGCTGGTAAAGCATTCCAGCCACATAAATTAGAATGGAATAGAAAGTCCAGGCTTCAAGACCACAGGGTAGCGTTAAGTTTTTGAGAATGCCAATTACAGCTATATTTTTAATTAGCGACATAGCTCTAATAAAATCATATGAAAACATTTTGGATGAAAAAATAATTTAACATACAAGCTTGGTGCGTAGTCGTAGCGTAATAAATAAATGAAGTATGTATAAGCAGTTATATATATATATATATATATATATATATATATATATATATATATATATATATATATATATATATATATATATATATATATATATATGTGTGTGTGTGTGTGTGTGTGTGTGTAGTTAAACTTAGTTCTATCGGAATGTCTAAAACAGTATCTCAGAGAGAGAGAGAGAGAGAGAGAGAGAGAGAGAGAGAGAGAGAGAGAGAGAGAGAGAGAGAGAGAGAGAGAGAGAGAGAGAGAGAGAGAGAGAGAGAGAGAGAGAGAGAGAGAGAGAGAGAGAGAGAGAGAAAGAGAGAGAGAAAGAGAGAGAGAGGTGGGTTGAGTAAGGATTGTTTAATTGATTTCACTTTGGTTTTGCAATCTTCACGTTTCTAAAGTTCACTAGAGCAAACATACATGACGCTGCTCTCTCGCTTTGGGTGGAGCAAAACAGTGAAAGCCGTGGAGTTCACGTCAAACAATTTTTTAAAAAAAATGTATGTTCTTCACTTTGCTGAATAACAAAAGAGACGTGCTGTGCCGACAAAAGTTACATTTTGCTAAATTCAACAATTTTTAGAGAGGTGATAATAATATTTATTGTTTTTAACATTAAACCATTATTATCAGTATCTCAAGAAAATTTCAGTTTCTTTATGTTATGATGGTATAAAAGATTGGTATTCCATTTGCGTTGAAAACTAAATTAAAAACAAGTGTTAATCTGCTGATTGCAAACAATAACAAAGACGTGCTTTAATACTTAAAGATGCAGATCTATAGATTGTAATAACATAAGACATAAGCAGCAGCAGCCGTCCAAGTAAAATAGTTTAAATAGCATAATACAAAAAATTATTTGATGTAAGGAAATACTCGTAGTTATTTGAAGCTAAATTTGCAGTACATAATTTACAATGTTAACCGTGATTGATTCAGCAAAATATAGAATTTATGGAAATTAAAGGTCATATTTAAAACTATACATGGTGACAGCAAAGAAAGTACATGTAGTAGAGTCGGCCATATGGATAACAAAACTGTACATAATATAAAATTCTTCTCAATTCCGGAAAGATTGATGACACGTTGTAAATCTTGAAAAAAAAATACTTGTTCTAGATCGTCTACGTGTTGGTACGTTGTAACACTTAAAAGACAATTTACCAATTATAAACTATTTTCTGGATTATTCTGTTTCGTTTTATAAGGACTAACAAAGAACACTAGGATTCTTAAGGTCCAGTTGTTTACATAAATAGCATTGTGGGCTGTTTATACCATGCAAAGAAACTTGGCAAGAAAATATTAAATGGCATTCCAACCACCTACCTTGGCAAGCAAATATTAAATGATATTCTATCTATCCCAGCTTGGCAAGAAAATAGCAAATGGCATTCCAGCCATCCCAATTTTTTTGAAAGATACGCTGGTGGTCATAAAGCAAATTATTTTGGGTATAATATAAAAACAAGCTTTAATCAATAAGGAAATTCTGTGAGATAAATACACCGTTTTATGTGAAGACCATACAATTACTCTAGAGAGGTTTATGGGATGTTTAATAACTTCCTTGTGTACGTAGCTAAAGATATTTGCAAAACATTCATTAAAGTAAATAATTCACGTTCGAATGTATATGATATACCACAAATAACCTCAACAGGAAATAAACTGCAAATTATCCTTGTAGATGAAAATTTTGTAAACAAATAGATAAGTTCGTTAGATGCTGCCAAACTTCTAATACTAGTAGAGCCTGTCTTTGTGAAGTCTTACTATATTTATAAACGAGTCTCATAATAAGATCAGTACTTCCAGAAAATCTTAAACTTGCGATGGGTGTACTTTTAGACAAAAAAGACTATCTCATTTTTACAAAGATCACAATTGACCAGTTAGCGTACTTTCAAAATATTATAAAGAGGAATGTATGATTGACCTGTTTTGTACCCAGTTTCGATCCATTCTTATCTATCTTCATTTAGATCAGGTTGTTGTTGTCACAGGTTTCGAAGAAAAATTATTGGATTCTTGTGTGAAGCTCTCGAGGAAAACAGTACATTGCCGTTATTCTCATGAATCTAACTCAGGCTCGTGGCTGTTTCCCACATGACTTGCCATATCCCAAGCTGAAACGTCATGGGCTCTCAGCTAGGGAACTATGATTCACTGAAAATACCCGCAGAAAAAGAAAACATGGCGTGAAGTTTACCTTCAATGTCAGTTCTTTTCAACATATTTTCAAAGGAGTACTATAAAGATCTATCATACTGACAGTTTGCTTATATATAAAATAATATTTTAAATTCTTTCTGATAGTAAATTATATTGCAGATGATAGTTTTAATTGTTTCTGATAGTAAATCATATTGCAGATGATAGTTTTAAGTGTTTCTGATAGTAAATTATATTTCAGATGATAGTTTTAATTGTTTCTGATAGTAAATTATATTGCAAATGATTGTTTTAATTGTTTCTGATAGTAAATCTTATTGCAGATGATAGTTTTAATTGTTTCTGATTGTAAATTATATTCCATAGTTTTAATTGTTTCTGATAGTAAATTATATTGCAAATGATTGTTTTAATTGTTTCTGATAGTAAATCATATTGCAGATGATAGTTTTAATTGTTTCTGATAGTAAATTATATTCCATAGTTTTAATTGTTTTTGATAGTAAATCATATTGCAGATGATGGTTTTAATTGTTTCTGATAGTAAATCATATTGCAGATGATAGCAAATATTCATGCATGTGAATGTGAGAAGATTTTGATATTATAAACAAAACCCTGGACAAGGGCACGTCATCATTAACTAAATGGTTTACAAATAATCTGTACATAATATAAAATTATTCTCAATTCCGGAAAGATTGAAGACACGTTGTAAATCTTGAAAAAAAAAATACGTGTTCTAGATCGTCTACGTGTTGGCACGTATTAACACTTAAAAGACAATTTACCAATTATAAACTATTTTCTGGATTATTCTGTTTCGTTTTATGAGGACTAACAAAAACACTAGGATTCTTAAGGTCTAGTTGTGTACATAAATAGCATTGTGGGCTGTTTACAAAATGAAAAACAAGCCTGAAAATTTCCAAGGTCTTGCTCTAGGATCCAGACTAAATAATTTGCACATGTTCCTCGAATTTAATTTATAATACAATAAAAAAAATGTAAGACAGGTATCAACTGTTGATTTAACAGTAGACTGCAACTGAAGTTCAGTACACATATATCTGAAGCGTGCAGAGTTAAAAGCCTCGACATATTGGGAATAATAACTATATACTATTTTTTTATTATGTGGAACTTCAAATATTGCGCACTGGTCTAGCACTGTCACTGTCGTGGTTCGATCGATAGAACGAGCAATCTTTAAATAACCAGTACATATGATTAACTTCAGAGTAATCAAATGTAAGACTTCTTGGTATAAGTAGATTAAAAACTTTTACTTTATAATCTACCAATATATTCTCATCACCTTATTATTTTAAATTTACTTATTATTCAGTTTGGCATAGCAACACTGACTATTCCATGGGTGGAAACTACAAGATATGGGTTGAAATCTTTTACATATCGTGTACCTATATTTGGGAATTCATTATTAAATCACTTAATGTAAGTTGTACATTTCCATATATTCCATTACCAAATCACTTACTGTAAGATGTACCTTTCCATCTATTCCATTACCAAATCACCTACTGTAAGATGTACCTTTCCATCTATCCCATTACCAAATCACCTACTGTAAGATGTACCTTTCCATCTATCCCAGAGCCTTAATGGAAGCTGTCGATGTTGTTGTACTTGCTTAACTGTAGTCTGATGTAAAATATGATGACTTGTATACATTTATGTCAACTTCTGATTAACATATATTTGTTTATTTTTGTTTCTGAAGACTTATTATTACAGTCAAGTTACGATAGCTTGCGCCATTGCTATTTTTCCCTTAATATTTTTACCAGATCATGCAGGCACCCCCCCAAACAACAACCAAATAAACAAAAACAAATGGCAGGCAGATGTCGTTGTCATTCAATTAAACAATGGATTAAAATATATTTTAAAGTGATACCAGCAATTCATTGTGTCTAAATACTCATTGGTTGACAATAAAATATAATAAAATAGAGAGGTGATATATGCGATGGCTTTAGAAATTCTTGTGATGATAGAAAGACAAAATCATTCATTTGGATGAAAGAAACGAGTTTTACAACAAACAAGGTAGGGGTACAACTAAAAAAAGACAGTGCATTTTGAACATATGTAATAGAGCATATGTTGTAGAATGCTTTAATACAAACGTAAAGATTATAATTGACCTAAAATGAAACAAGAAAATAAATTTACGTTATATCAGCTTTAAATAAATTGATTGTTACAATAAACTCAAATCATAAATCAACGGACATGAATTCGTTGGAAGCAATCACACAAGAAAACATAGAAAGTATGGATAGACCAACATGGTTACTTGATACTGATATATTTATAACTTCTAAATTAGAAGTCGGTGAAATAGATCAAAATAAAAAAGGAAGTTTTGAAAAGATTAAATTTTCTATTAATCTTTGCATGAAAGAGTAGATGACATGTACAATGTTGAAAAAAGTTTCAAGGTCAAACGAATGAACGGACAAACTATATGCCTTTACTAAATGGTCAGAGTTAATTGTGGACGGAATAAAGAATATGCATTCAAGCACAATACCAGTGAGCAAAAAGTGGTACATATTAAAAACTTGACAAAGAGACTTCAATATGCATAATGTTCTTGCAAGGCAACAAATACATTTTGGGAAGAAATGACAATAGGATTAAAATCTAACCCTGGTTGATATGAGAAGAATTTCGCTATCACGTTATTAGGATAAAACATGGTATACCTTTCATAGTGTGAACATATATAGACTTTAAAAAAAAATCTTGTTAGAATTTGGCATCTATTATTAATTTACAATAATTTAACCCAATTAATAAAACACTCATAGTGGGAGCACATCGGTAAAATTAAAGCTGCAAAATTCTACAAATGCAATACAGAAAAAAAATTGTTTACGATATACAAAACACAGGTAATGTAACGAGTGTGTTAAATCAGCCAGATTTAAATTATAATAAAATCGATAGAATGAAAAGATCAAATCAACGAAAACTTGCACATCAATGTGGACGAAGAAATGACAAAGATATATGCAATCACATAAGAAACGTATATTTCACTGATGCACGAAAATAATGAACTTAAACTTAAAATGCAATAAACGAGGTGCCCCGAGTAGCCAAGTGGTCTAAAGCGCTGACAGTTATGGATCACTGTCATCTCACCTCTGTCTGCGTCAGTTCTAGTCCAGACTCGGCTAACGTGACTAAATGAGAAAGCAGGCCAGTTGCTTCTCGTGGGTTGGTGGTTCTTCCCGAGGTTTTCCAGGGTTCTTCCTCCACCATTAATACTGGCCGCCATGTATAGCCTATCTTGTGCTGAAGAATGGCGTTAAACCCTAAAACAACAACAACAAACTATAATTTGATGCGTGGTGTCATTGTAATTCAACCGAGCGTACCGCTCCAGTTAACTTTTATATACAATATCTAGGTACAAATTTATTTCACTGAAACTGTTACATATAAATCATTAAATATTTTAATATATGCACTTTATTTTTTGACGATTGTGACTATGTTACAATGTGCTACTAGAACGTACCAGACTTTGATTTAACGATTGTGACTATGTTACAATGTGCTAAAAGACCGTACCAGACTTTTATTTGACGATTGGGACTCTGTTACAATGTGCTACTAGACAGTACCAGACTTTTATTTAACGATTGTGACTATGTTACAGTGTGCTACTAGACCGTACCAGACTTTTATTTGACGATTGTGACTCTGTTACAATGTGCTACTAGACAGTACCAGACTTTTATTTGACGATTGTGATTATGTTACAATGTGCTATTAGACCGTACCAGATTATTATTTGACGATTGTGACTATGTTACAATGTGCTACTAGACCAAAATCATACTCAACCTGATTAGTATGGAAGGCAAGAGATTTTATTCTGGCATTTAACAAGTCTAACAGGGTTACTAATATGCTATACAGGGTTCACGTGTAATCCGAGATAGGAAAAGTGTTGTTTGGACGTAAAATGCATTCACAATAACAATATCCTTGATGTGAAACAATTTAACATATATTTCAACAATTTTTAGATAGATTCCTCCTCATGTTCGTTGGAGATATATTATATCACGAGTCAGAACAAAACTTACAGGTGTGAGATTTGGCCGGACAGCTGAAGAAAAATCATACCGAACATGTTAGATGGAATAAAGCAGAAATATATATATATATATATATATATATATATATATATATATATATATATATATATATATATATATATATATATATATATATATATATATATATATATATATGATATAGAAGAATGATATAATACAAATCATATGGCGAATAACAACCCTTTCTTTCAAGCGCACTGGATACAACAAGAGATCAAATGTGTCAGGGATTAATTAAGATAGATGCAATAAACTGACGACGAACAGTACGAAACTAGTAACTAACTAGCCTTAGTAGTTTCGCAATGTTCGTCAAACCTACGACTGCGTATAATGCTACTTTAGTCTTACTATACATCCCCGTTTGTTAATATCCTTGTGCCTTTTTCAAGAACGAAAAGTATAAATTGGATCAGAAATGCACAGAACTTATTCAGTTCTTTCATTGATTTATAATTTCTAACAGACTAACCAGCGAGACCCTAGCACCTTCGTCGTCTGCGCATTATGCTTAACGGAAATTTTAAATTTAAACGACCGCCAAGCACGTGGTCCATTGCCAGCACCTGGTCAAATCCATTTTCATTGAAGGGTTGTATTCACGACTACAGATGTATATACGTAGAAGGAGAATACGAGGTTGTCTGCCTTTGATATTTACAATGTCAAATCAAACAAAGGAAAAGAATAACAATCACAAATTTGCCTTTCGCGTGGTTTGGTGTACAAACAAAAGGCAAGGTATATTAGGACCTTACAAAAATTGTGGTTGCTAAGGAGGTTGCAACTATGCTAAGAAAATAGCATTATTCAATGAATCTAACAGTTTTTATGTAAAGTTAGTATATATCAAATATTACTTTCAGCAATAAGTTCACCGTGACTTCATATGAGTGTAAATGTATGTGAATCACACACCTGTCTTATCAAACCATGCGTCCATACCAACAAAAAATAACACAAATGGCGTCCATAGGAACTTGACATGATGAATAAAAACACAAGCAACCTGAAACGTCATATTTAATACACGTGTCATGATTTTCCCACCAAGCAACCACATAATGGAGGAAACACATTTGATATTAAATGGTGTAAAACAGGCATGCAATTTATGCAAGAAACTGCTGAATGTAAAATGTCAAGCCATGACAAAACAAGTGTGATATAACGATCAACACGGTAATTGCTATAAATTGTTGACAGATTTCCTACAGGCATCATACATATGAGATTAGTCAAGTAGTAATTCAGTATAATTTAATTCCATGGATAAAAGAAGTATGAATATATGTATATGAAGCGGGGCGTTATTGAAAATCAGTAGAAGCTGTACGTTAACATATATGAAAACACAGAGGGACTAATTCGCAACTATATTCTCTTGTACTGCCCAAGATCCGATGAGCTGAACATGTAACACTAATATCTTTAAAGAAACATCTCTGATGACATATGGAGATTTCAAAGTTGTGGTAAATATGCACCCCAACCCCATTATAGTTTACAGTTGGTCAATCATGAGTCTATGACACAATGCTTATATTTTAACCCTGGAGACAACCGTTTAAGTTAACATTAGGTTATAGACTTAATAAAAGAAATTCATATAACATAAGCAACAAATATACATCTTCTCCCCAAAACTAAATATGAGCCAGGCGTTGTACAATAAGAGGCAAACAACACGCACGGGTCGTGGGTTTATTTTCCGTCAAGCATAGGAGATAACAGAAAAATCCAAGAAAAAAAAAAATAACAGCAACGAAACAGAACAAAAACTTAATATACGAGACTAAAACAGAACGGAACAAATGCTTAAATATACAATACTACAAACGATACACAACTGATATTTCAATATATAGCAACACGATAACGTAAATAACAACGTAACATGAAGCCTCTAAACCTTTTTTTTTTATTTTTGTTTGTCTTTTGGGGCACCAGACAGATGCCCCCCCCACTTAACCGAAAAAAAATCTAAAAAGTTTGTGTTTTTGTAAACCCCCCCCCCGATGTGTAGCTATGTTTTAATTTCAAAACTTTGATCAAAAAATCTAATTTTTTAAATTTTATGTCGGGTTATTTTTTACCTTAGTGTTTTCTAAAGGTTCATTTCTCCGATAAGGCTTCATTTTCCTTATCGGGATTAATCCCCTTATTTTATTAGGTGACCTTGGCTATTGGTCCCTATGTTCTGTGTGTGCTATATGTTTGGTGCTTTTGTATGTTGCTATAATTTGTTTTCTTGTTAGGACAGCCTTCTATATCATATCCTCCCAGTTGTATATTCCATTATATGCATCTCATTCTTTCTTTTTCATTCTCCTCTTCTTACACTCATTCATTTATTCATTATGTTGATGCATATAATTTATTATATTTTTATTTAATTTCAATAAATTATATTATTTTAAATTTTTTGAATTTTGAAGTCAGACGGTGCACTAATTGAATTATAAAAAATATCAAAACCTAGTGTATGTCTATGATGTTCCGTCTACCTTTACTTTTTCAATATGTCGTTTGTTCAGAGACTATATATACGGCGATAGCCTAGGGCTTTTATTAGGTACCAGGCACTCAACGTTGTCGTTTCATTTATGCGCCTCATGCACTGATCGATCACCTACTCACGCGCACACGCATGACAAATACGCACATGGGTCACATACTCCCTCCGCAAGTGTAATTGTGTCCTGATATTTAACAAATTTGTGCCTATATAAAAAGGAAGAAATTTACATGAACAAGTAATGATCAAAACTGTACATCCTCTCTTCAGAATATCAGCACAGGGAAAAAAGAGGAATATGGCGGAAGGAACAAGTGAAAATGACGAAAAAAATATAAATGGAATCGTTAGAATGACCAACGCACGGTAACATAAACTGTGTGTGACACATCATGATGTTTTTATGTGCTATAGAATGTGAATATTTTTTTAAAACAAATATTAACATAGTTACGTGATAGCAGGAGTGGTCAAGCTATTCTTGTTATAACCCTTAAAATTAAAATTAGGTTTCTAACTTGTGCAGTTTACATATCATGTATTTAGCCTGAATATGACGCCAATCGGTTAATTAAGAAATTCAATTAACAGAAGCAACAAAGATGCAGTCGCTCCCCCAAACTGACCACCATGTTCCCCTTTTAGAATTCTCACTCGTACAGGCGAAAATGATGCAAAAAATATCCAAGGCTCCATTTCGGTGACCAATCGTTGTAAGGAAAGATTGTTGTTGTTGCCGTTGTGTAATTTTGTGGCTTTGATATTTTTTTTCTTGAATCAGACAAAGTTGAGGTTTTAGTAATAAATGTTTGCCAAAAAGTTTCTAAAATAATTATTATATCGTTTTAAGCAGCAAACATAGGCAGTAGAGGCTGAACGTTTTATTTGTGCCAGTTATACCAATCATGGAGTATTTTTATTTGTGTCAGTTCATATCGAATCATGGGTCCCTTCATGGGATACCCTTCAATGAAGTTTTCATTTTGCTAATTTCTACCTTCATGTGGTCTCTTCATGGCGTTCCTTCAATGAGGTCTAGTTTTACTTTTGGATTTTGCATATATTTCTGGCCATATATTTCATGTATTTCTAGCTATATTTTTATTTCTGACAGTGTTTGGGCTTTTTACCTCTACTGTCTATTCCTAACATAAAGGGAAGGGAGAGGTATTTTCCCTTTATGGTCATATGGACATAGCCTACGGTAAAAAACTAGAATCGAAACGACACACTAGAAAATTCAGAGGGTTGTCCATAAAATTGTGCTCTCTCATTGCTCTACGGTCAACAGGATACGCAATGATTGCTGACAATTTTTTGCACACCCATTCTCGGACGAATTTGAGATGGTGTAAAACCGCACCACCAAAATTGTCAGCAATCAATACGTTTTCCGGTTGACTTTCGAGCCCTTGTGCATTACCCCCTCTAATTAACCTCAGATTTACCCGCCAGCAATATGCTGAGTTCGGGGTTTGAATCCACAAAGTACAGCAGTAATGGTTTGGAAATCCAACGACGTTACATAGACTACTCAGCTTCGAAAAATATTTATTTGAACCTAGTATAAATGCCTGCTGACTAAAATTCAATAGCGATATAGATAGCAGCAGAGAGGCTGAACCCTACAAAAGTTTGCTCGAACCATTAACGAAAAAAACGTTCCTGCAGAGGCTGAAAAAAAGTCAAAAACGCTAAACCAAAGTCTCTAACTTTTTATTTCCACACGGTTATGTATTTAACCGTATAAAAAATCATTTATACTATTGTTGACGTAATTTTTCCTGACTTTGTAAGGCGATTTTGTTAACTCGTAAAGCGACTCAATTGTTGTCCTTCACCCTTTCTGCTGCTTCTGACTTTGTTAAGGGGGATTAACCAAAGATTTTATCTAGACCTACACGATATATTGATCTTGGATCATGTAGATTTATCGTTAGAAATCCAAACGGAACAGATTGTGCTTTAGAAATTTTTTTTAAAATTTATTCATATCCATGTCCCCTGAACACCAGATATAATAAATATTCTGCAGAGTATAATTATCTACTCCATTAAACACAACCAAAATATTACAGTTATATCTGATCACCTTAGGTATTTGTGTGTATCGTTATGTAACATAAATCACATCTGTGTTTTTGTGTCTACCTCGAGAAAATATTTTGGCTGGATTAGATTGTTTGTCCAGCATCACATCATCATATACTACGAGATTATTAATGAATCCATCTAAGTCATCTACAGACAGGGCTTCATCTATATCTGTGATAAAGTCAATAATATCTTCACTGTCTTTATTAACTGATCTTGCTTTCTCGTTAAAATCCTTAAGTACTTCGTAACTATGCTGATCATCTATAGACGGTGCTATTAAATATAGTTTGTTCCATCTCAACCACCTCATTATTAAATTTAATAAAAATTGTGTTTTACCTGATCCAGATGGACTTATTATAATCATTCTTATCGAATTTGGTAATGCTGGATGGTGCTTCACTGGTTCCTGTTTTCGTGTAGCCGAAATTCAATTATTGTGTCCATATTATTAATAACATGAGTCTATATTGTGTTCGATGTAGATCATCTACACACACCACTGGATTGACAACAATATTAAAAAAAACGACATGCATTAACAGGTAAATGTGTAAAATGTGGTACACAAAAATATAAATTTATCTCAGGGACAACATAGATAGGTGGGGATATTGCTGCTTCTTTAGGAACATTACCTGGATTACCATAGGCTAAGTTTGTTGGTGAGAAACACCTTCCCGGATATAATTATTGTGGTCTTGGAACTAGACATGATATCCGACTCGATGATCAAGATCAACCAAGACCAGGAGAGTATTCAGTAAATAAAATAGATCAAGCATGTCACATTCATGACGTTGCTTATAAAAATCCTGACTTGCAACAATGGCATCTCGCAGATGTGAAATTGATTCATGCATTAAATTATATACCTAATAAATCTGTTAGAGAGAAACTCGCTAATTTCCTAATAAAATCTGCCATGAAAGGTAAAATAATGATAGGGGCTGGTAATTAATTGTATAATTATTATAATGGAATCTGTTTATTATATCCCGAGAGGGTATTGGCGAGGTAAGGCAGCGATTAGCAAACTTGCCACTTCAGCAAAAGTTTCACGTTCTGTTGGTTCAGCGTGGTTAGCACGACAGGCGATATGGCAAATTTATTTACCACCACAAAAAAATTCAATACGCACATTTTGATGTCAGTGTTCCTAACCAAGTTCACTAAGCACATATTTTATTTTTATCACACAATACTATTAAAACACGTGGACGAAAGTCACGCACGTACAAATACGCATTGACTGTTGTTGACGTTGCAAGTAGATATAAAGAAACTGAACCATTATCAACAAAGACATCATCTGAAGTTGCATCTGCGTTCGAACGAATTTATCATCGAGAATCATTATAATGGCCAAACCTACTACAGGTTGATCCTGGCAAAGAATTTCTTGGTGCAGTATCATCGTTGATGAACAAACACAACGTTAAAATCAGACGAGGACACTCTAAGATTCATAGTGATCAGGCGATCCTTGAACGCTTTAATCGAACACTTGCTGAACGGTTATTCGGGTATCAATATGCAAAGGAAATATCCACAGATACAAGGTCTCGTGAATGGGTTGCGAGATTACCGAATGTGATAGCTGCGCTGAATACGGAAATTACTCGTGCAACTTCTATGAAACCGTCTGATGCGATCACAAAAATATATACCAATAAAACGTAAATTTATTTCTCAACCAGTACTAGGCAATGTTACGGTTAGATATTTATAAGAACCTGGAGAACTCGAAGGAGGCAGAAAAAGGGCAATTGATCCTATTTGGAGTGTGACCACACACAAAATATCCAGCGTGATAAGGTCCACAGGTAGACCTTCAATCTACAGATTAGATTGAACTGCTCCTCAGCGTGGATTTGTACGTGAACAATTACAAATAATTTCTGAGGATACGCAATTACCACCGAGTACACTTTTATAAACTTGCAGATCCTCGACGTCGATTACACTCCAAACAGGTCAGCATCACATTTTCGCGCGAGTGACCAAGACTACTATTAATTCTATCAACGGTAAATTGACTTGGGTTATTGCTCGAATACTGCCACAACATTATTGCGTTGCAATTTGCGCAATGATTTTTTTGTCGTTGTTTTAACATCATAATAATAACCACATCTATATCAAACTCGAGATTATTTTTTTTTGTCACACTGCTTATAGCTGACTAATTTTTTATTGATATCGACATTATTAGTGATTTCTTCGGTTATTACGCAATCCATGATAACCCGTTTTAGTTGTGATATTCTTCTAACTCTAGATACTGCGAGATAAACTAAATTTGACCACTCAATACGATCATCCACTATCCAAACTTTAGTATCAGTGATAGTTAATCCCTGCGACGAATGAATCGCTATAGTATACCTTAACGTCCATGGCGATTTATCGATGTTTAACGCGCTCTCGACAACATCAACAGCGACAAGGACAATATCATTTAAAACAAGATTTTGTATTCGGACACTTACAGTGTCTACACTAGGAATCTTAATATCAACATTTTGTTGTCTAGTATCTGCAGGGCGATAACACAACGGTACAGGTAACTTTGGGAATTTTTCCTTGTGTAACGCATATATCAAGATATCAATTTTAAAAGAAAGAAACGAAAACAATAATATGTGTAAAACATTGAAATCTCTAGTTATTGGAAGACAAAAACATCCAAATTTAAGATAGTGCTTTGATATTGATTTGGATTGTAGGAGAAGCGTGGCCCAATCAATAATTCATATCCTGAATATAATAATGACATTGAAATAAATTTAGATTAAGCATTATTATTGTTCAGCTTTTACTTGGTAATGGAAAAATCTAATTAATAGCAGAGTTCGATAGCTCAAACAACAGATAAAGCCGCGAGTGGCATACTATTTCGCAGTTCGGTCAATAAAACCTTATTAAATTGCGTTGTGATGTTGGGAACAAAGTAATTGATAATCACCCTAGGGAATTAATTACATTAATGAAGTTCACAATGTGAATGACCACTTACAACTGGAAGGTTATGGACAATGTATGATCCAAAAGGTCGTTACTTCGGAAAAATACTGTCCACACACTCACAGTCTATCTCCCCTCAAAAAAAACTTGATATAAAGTTAAAGCTGTCCTTGACTAGCACGCAAGAAGCACGCGTGATATTTAGACAGACATCTTGTGACCTCGGATGAAGCGCTGTTAATTGCCAGTTCCAGGATATAAAAATAGGCACTGGACTGGTTATTCTCAGTGGGATTCCAAGCTCTAAATGAGTGTCATGTCTATTTCTTACAGGTAAGAAAACTATGCTTTATACTCGCTTTTTGAAGTTAAAGATTTTATAGTGAGTTGTGGTATTCTTCGGAATTATTTTTATTTCATCAATATAATGTAATAGTGAGTTCTCTTTTCTACTATGAAATATTTTACTGATTTAATATTTTACTGAATTGATGTTCATTGTATTTATAATATAATATTATTGAGTTTCCTTCTTCCACAATCATAATGTAATGAAATATTTTACAGCTTCGATGTTCATTAGAATTTGTTTGAAATAATTACTAGCTTCATGTCATAATTTAATTGAGAATAAATATATATTCTTTAAATAATAAGTATAACACTCACAGATCTTTTTTAGGTCTTTACCTTACAATAAATAAAATAAAATACATTTATTACAGTTATTGAATTTTAGGCTCTTTGAATATTTAAATCACTTGTATTCAAAAATGCAGAAAAATGAATGGACAAATGAAATACTAGATTGTGGAAAAACTGTTTAATAAATATTGTAATATGTATTGTATGAAGTTTCAACATAAATAAATTAACATGTTATATCTTTAGAATATATATATATATATATATATATATATATATATATATATATATATATATATATATATATATATATATATATATATATATATATATATATATATATATATATATATATATATATATATATATATATATATATATATATCAATAAAGTGCGATCCCAGGCTCAAGAAGAGTGTCATGTCTATTTCTTACAGAGTGCGATTCCAGGCTTAGAAGAGTGTCATGTCTATTTCTTACAGATTCTTGGTACCTTCTTGTTGCCAAATCTTCGCCACAAAAGATGTAACCGTATCTACACCATCATAAGTGACACCTTATTCTTATGAATGCTGAACTTTCTACCTTCTCGTAACTAGACACGAGAAGAAGGTTATGATAGAAAACATCTAAACAATTCCAGACTTTTCTATCATAATAAATATGCCACACATTTTAGATATCTTCCTAAATTAAAATATTAGTTGTCTCATATATGAAATAATATATTGGGAAGTCATAATTCATATCCTATTAATAAGGAGTATCACTTCAATATTATGAACACGCCGTTCTATTGAGCGCATGATCATAGGTCAATGACATTTAACGGAATATAATTGTTCAGATAAATTAACAGAAGTTACTGACTTCACAGACTAACCTAGCGCTTACACAGCAATCTTAATTATGTTCTGCTGACGTTATTTAAAATAAAATAGAAATAATAATAAAATAATAACAAAAGGGGTAAACTAACGTATAAAAACCCTATATAAAAAACCAACATAAATCATAAATAATAATAATATAAAAGAAACATTTTTTTTCCTTCATTGCAGAACTCACTATTGTACTTGAATTTCATTGAATGTGTCGATTGTGTTTGCCTTGAATAAACTCTTTCTTACGTATTATCCTGTCACATTGCATATTTTAATGTTTTCTTAATATATTGTTTTTCTTCATTCCTCATCGAGGTACTATACGGTAAATTGTCGTCTTTTCCTATTTCTTAACTTTTGTCAGTGCAATGTATTTTGGTCTTTTTAATATTTTTACTTCCTTGTGTAATTGTAATCACTTTTTCAATTTATATTGGCTCCTTATTACACATTTTATGGTACATTTTTCTATGCATCTTTTATCATATCTATTTTGGTGCATTGTCAATGTACCTTACAGTTTGTTGATTTTTATACATTTTATTGTATTCTTTTTTAAATTTCACAATATGTAATGCAATGAACATTGTTCTCATTGCCTTTTTACAATTTATCAACTTACCAATGCATTGTAATTTTTTCATCTACCTAAGCATTGTAATTTTTGATTTTTAATATTTTCTTTCTTCTTCCTCGTATACTTATTATTTTTTTTTACTAGCCTCGAGGTTTCGGCTAATTTAACCAAGAGGTATTATCAAGATATCAATTTTAAAAGAAAGAAACGAAAACATTAGTTTGTGTACAACATATTGAAATCTCTAGCTATTGGAAGACAAAAGCATCCAAATTTAAGATAGTGCTTTGATATTGATTTGGATTGTAGGAGAAGCGTGGCCCAATCAATAATTCATATCCTGAATATAATAAGGACATTGAAATGAATTTAGATTAAGCATTATTATTGTTCAGATTTCACTTGGTAATGGAAAAATCTAATTAATAGCCGAGTTCGATAGTTCAAACAACAGATAAAGCCGCGAGTGGCATGCTATTTCGCAGTTCGGTCAATAAAACCTTATTAAATTGCGTTGTGATGTTGGGAACAAAGTAATTGATAATCACCCTAGGAATTAATTAAATTAATTAAGTTCACAATGTGAATGACCACTTACAACTGGAAGGTTATGGACAATGTATGATCCAAAAGGTCGTTACTTCGGAAAAATACTGTCCACACACTCTCACTCTATCTCCCCCCCTAAAACTTGATATAAAGTTAAAGCTGTCCTTGACTAGCACGCAAGAAGCACGCATGATCTTTAGACAGACATCTTGTGACCACGGATGAAGCGCTGTTAATTGCCAGTTCCAGGATATAAAAATAGGCACTTGACTGGTTATTCTCAGTTAGATTCCAGGCTTAGAAGAGTGTCATATCTATTTCTTACAGATTCTTGGTACCTTCTCGTAGCCAAATCTTCTCCACAAAAAGATGTAACCGTATCTACACCATCATAAGTGACACCTTATTCTTATGAATGCTAAACTTTCTACCTTTTCGTAACTAGACACGAGAAGAAGGTTATGATAGAAAACATCTAAACAATTCCAGACTTTTCTATCATAATACATATAATTTCTTTTGTAGTTCGTCACGAACTATTTTTCTACTGGCAACTAGCAAATCAGCAGGTTTCCAAAGGGTCCAAAAATCATTCATGGATGTTTCTGGAATTATCTCACGCAGTACTTCACACTGTATTTTATCTGGTTGTTCTTGTATTAATGTTTTAAATTATTTCAGCGACTCATCAACAGCTCTATGATCATCAGATATTTCTTCATAATAATCTACATTGTTCTTTAGCCACTCATGTGGAGACTGCCCAAAAAAGGGTGGTTGACCATGATCACCACACATTATCACAGCAGTATTCTTTAGTGACAGCCAATCAAAAAATATTTGTAATACCTCCAGAGGCAACGTGCATATCTCGTCCCATATGATATTTTTAGGTATATATTTTTCACCCATTCGTGATGGGGTCCATGTATCTCCGCACTATGTAAAGAAACTATGATATGTACACGACTTGACATTTCGTTGCTTTATTTCCCTGGTGAGTTTGTGCGTTTGTGTTAAGACAATCATATCTAAACTCATGAGTAAGTTATTCGCGCGTGTTGTTTTAGCTGAACCCCCACACCCATTAAGATAAACGGTCTTTTTTCTAGATACAGGATCATACACGGATGGCGCAGATGATTTTAATACTTGACTATTTCTGTAATATGTTTCCTCAATTTCAATATCGACAGATTCACAATAACTAAGTATATTTTCTTGTTTTATCCTCCACGTTCCCCATTCACCATTACGGAGATTTAATGAATCTTTATATTTTTGTGTACATAAAATGAATCTGTCGCAACTCGAACAGCGTAACGAGGAAATCTGTTTATCATCGAAAATAGATTTATCGAAACATAAGCTAGCATCGAAGATCTTAGATGAGTAAACTGCGGTGACTCGCCATCAGTATAGCTCATAATGGTACCTGGTTTTGTTTTGTCTGATAAATATGCATTACATCGACTTATAAATGTGTTTTTCTCCATCGTATCAGCGATTATAAAATCGAGTTCAGCATCGTCCATGATCAATCTTGTACAAGTTGGTTTATGATCATGTGATCCTCCTTGTATAAATTAACCTATTATTTTTCTGCCGAGATATTTTGCAAGTTTCTCATCGTGTTTAGCAGGTTCTGGCAACCAAACTTGCTTTTGCACGCGATATGATATAATTGCTTCAGATACTTTCAACGATACTAAAACTCCAGCATCGAGCATATATCTTAGCAAACTATTGGAGTCCAACATTTTTCAGAAAAATGTTTTCCAAACCACGCATAAACAATCCGATGGAGACCTTCTCTAAACTCAAACGACTCTACATAAGCAAATCCTGTTAAGTCAAAATCTGGTAAGGGTCCATTTATCGCAACTCTGGTCATGTCATGTGTAGGATGTCCAAATCTATTAAAGTATTTAGAACACGTACCATATCCAAGAAAACTCCCAGGATAACACGCTACCATATCAACTGAGATAACATTGTAATTATATTTAGTATTCCACAATCCACTGTGTCCGTATTCGATACAACTTCTCACGACCTATTCAAGAAATTCTAATCGTGCCGGTTTCCACGAGTTTTTCTCCTAAGCGAAATGAGCAGCAACCGATGGTACGGTAAAACAATTACTAAGTAATTGTCTAACTTTGACATCGTCAGAAGTATATTTCAGCGCAAGGGTTTCCATTTCTTTATAAAGAGATTCGGTACGATAAATATCACTGTTAGACCGTACAAACTGATCATAATGATCACATTCATAACTATGAAACAACCACACAAAACAGGGTCACGTTTGCTAATATCACCGATGGCATCAAATATATCATCGTGGTAAAATTTAACCATTCGTTCTCGTGGAAATACAGTTACAGCATTAGTCAATGCATGTGCGTTATGATCAATGATTGTTATAGGGTTTCCATTTTTTATATAGTTTGGTTTGTACAAAATCTCTCCGGTTAATGTCTTCACTGTTACTGGAAATCTTAATAACTTTTCTAGCTTAACAACGTCGCTTATAGACGCGCCAGTGTCTGTAACTTTTTCAGCCCACATATTTTTTTACGCCTTAAATCTGTTAAACCGTTTCCCCGTATCGCGTTTGTGAAGTGTTCTATAACTACACAGTTTATTCTTGACGACGTCAAGGATGACAGTTTCATTTTCTTGAGATCCTTTATGTCAGGTTTATCATTTAACGGATAGAGTGCGTACACAACAGTAGTTACTGGATAAGATCGCTCATAATACGGCTTGTCTATTCCAGTCAGTATTCCTGGTTTGGAATTTTTTTTAGCAAGGATAATATTATTCCCTGATTTCTGGACGGATTTGCGTTTGTCTCGGATGATCCTCTGTGTTTACAATAAATTTTACTAAAATAATATATTTCCGAACATCGAGGTAGTCAATGATTTCTCTTGCTCGTTTGTCATTCATAACATAGATATCATTTTCAATCCTGAATGTGGACAACACATGAACTGCACCATCGTGAAGGAATTCCTTCTTGGCTTCACTAATGCGTTTAGTTATATCCGCATTTGTTAAAGCTAGATCTTGCATCGAGAAACTAAGTTTGTGTAGTCTGTCAAGATCAAGTCTAGCGGCGGCAGGCTCAATTGTGGAAAATTCCTGCATATTATAATTAAGACAAATATATATCTAAATTGAAGTAATAATCATTTATATATGATTCAACCATATCACAATTGCCGCTGGCTTAAGATTGGTCACACGTCTCCGTGTAACAAAAATTGTGTAAACGAGTTCTGCGGTTATCACATGCAATGCGTTAGAAACGGGAGTCTAGGACCTACACCGTGTATACGGTGTGGTATTGGTGTGCGAGGAAATACTCACCTTTGT
Source organism: Potamilus streckersoni (assembly GCA_016746295.1). Lineage (NCBI taxonomy): Eukaryota > Metazoa > Mollusca > Bivalvia > Unionida > Unionidae > Potamilus > Potamilus streckersoni. The sequence goes on along the minus strand of JAEAOA010001436.1, from coordinate 57,477 downwards.
GCGCAATGTGGTGGTAAAAGATACAGGGAGTTAAAAATATATTACGATAGAAAATATAACTCTGAATCTATTATAAAGCGAGAAGAAGATTATGTAGCTAGATTTTCAAAACAATGATTTAAACAAATAGTATATAGTATATAAATGGAGCAAAATGAGTTTATGCCTCATCCAATCCTAACCAATTATGAAGCGAATCGTAATGGCATAATTAGAAATTGCAGATTGAAAAAACCAGTAGAAAGTTTTAACAATGCTGGTTATCTTGTGTTTAATAAAATTTAAATAAAAATTATTTATCACATAGATTTGTGGTCGAGTGTTTTTTTGGACCAATCAAAGATGGGTATGTAGTTGACCACATGAACGGTGAAGAACTTGACAACTCACTTCAAAATTTACTTATTATCACGCAAAGTGAAACTGTAGATCTAGAAACACAGGGTTTGCAAGATATACTGTAAAACCTGTTAAATCAGTAAACGGATCATCTGAAGAAGAAATTATGTTCAAGTCAATTTATTCCGCTAGTAAATATTTTAACAGAGCGCCCCACCCCTCAGTAAAACGTTCAGCTGATGGTGTTATTAGATCTACTTATTCCTCAAAATTTGGACAGAATATCATGTTCAGGTACTTAGATAATTAAGCGATACCTAGGCAAGGATAAAACTTTTCAGTATTGCGCTTATTGTTAGGAACATATTATTTAGTTTGCAATCTGCACATATCATTCAGAAAATGTTATAAGATGGTTCTCCACAAAGATACATAAACTGCATTTGATATGATGAAACATTTTCTACTTAATCAGATTTAATTATTTTTTTGTTTTCACACATATGATTGATAACATAGTAACGTTTTACAAACCTACCAGTGGTCTTTTCAATGCTAATTTGTCAACTCATTCTCTACTGATAAAATAATACTTTACCCACTATTTATATAAAATCTGCGTACTGCATTCTTTGTTTTTACATAAAATCCTCGTGTAGGATTTACAGAGTGCATAGTCAATAGTGATTGGCTAGCTAAGCTCGCTGTTATAATTACATCATATATATACCAGCGACCTCTGCAGTGTGTTTTATGGTTTTATTTCGTTGTGTCCATGTAGCTGAGCCTGATCCGACGACTTACACGATGTTGATGATCTTTTTGTGAAGAATTTTAATCAGGCTCGTATTTTAAGCAATATCCGGAATTCCACTAATAGTATTGTTGAGTTTTGTGTTAATATCTGTAAGTTTTATATCAACATTTGGTGGACTTCCAAAAAATTCGTTATTAATTCTGTTTATGTTTCTTCGAAATCTCAAAAACGTATTCACCTGACCGATAAAATCAGTTTTGAGCGTGACTATTTCATTACTGATTGGAATCTCTTTTTCATCGACGTATTTTTTTTGTAGCAGCATCAATCTCAGATTCTGGTGTTTTTAAATTAATAACACCATTAAGGTTCATATTGAGAAATGCACGTATTATACCACCATTGGTTAATACGTACTTAGATTCCTGATTGTCAACATAATTTTTTAGGTTGTAGAATCACTATCTGTAGTTGGATATCCAAGATCTGTAATTTTATTTTTGTTCATAATAACGTCTCCACTAAATGCACCGCCAGTCGTCTTGACATAATCGTTAACTGACTTACCTGAATCTTGTATTTTACCCTGATCAGTAAACGTAACGATATTATCAACAAATGCAGTAGGAATTCGTATAAGTACTCTGGTAGTTGTATATTGCTTGTCTTTAATCATCCTTGTTTGTCCTGAAAAACGACGACTTCATTTTGATCCACACTCGTGATATTTAAAAAAACCATCAATCTCATTTCTGAGTTGATCGAGGTTTGCATATTTAGATAAATCACCTTGCTGCTGAGCTTTACCACAAGCAGATCTTCCGTAAATATCTTCCATTATATTTACTGATGTCTGTTCAAATGCGACAATGTGGTATATTCATGCACGACTTTATGAGGTGGCTTTCCTGGCGGTGCCAAGGATCAAGTACATTAAGTACTTTACCACCACATATAGGTTGATCACTTAATGTTTGTGTTGGTAGCGTTGAATACCAGATTGGAGCTGTATTATTACTGACATAATGAAGAAATTCTTTTGGTGGCGCTAATCCATATGAATCAAAATAGATAATTCCACGTGAATCAATTGCATACGCTACCAGGTCTAGAGTTTTTATCAAGATTATTAATACCAGTTTCCTTATTGTTAGGTTGTTTTGGTAATTGATCGCGCATAAAAACTCGTCTGAAATTTTTTATATTTAGTTTTTTTTATCAGCATCATGTAAATCAAAATTTGAGAGTGGAATTATCATCGAACTGTTCCTAGTCTTAGACCCTTTCCGTACCACGAAGGTGGAGTTCGTAGAAGTCTTAGACCTTTTCCGTACCACGATGGCGGTGTTCCCGGAAGTCTTGGATCTTTTCCCTTGTTTTTGATTCCTTGTCAAGTTGCTTTCTTTAACGCCACTCCATCAGCAGTTCCAACAGTGTCTAACGCAGCAGCTTTTGCAACAGCTGGAGCTGCAGCGGCTATCGATGCTGGTATAGCTGGGAGAAATGGAAATATACCACCCGATTTAGCGATGTCTTTAATAACCGCTGAAGAAAGATTAAGTCGTACCCCAGTCTTTGATCCTTTGGCTTCATTGAAGTGATTATACTGACGATCGGTCAACGATAGCGTATTCGGACCACCTGTGAGTTGTTCTCGCTTTAGTGATATTTTTAACCCACAATTATTTTTTGATGATGATTGTAGCTTTTTAATCTGACCAGGAGTCAGACACACTAAGGTGATGATATAACATTATTAATATTATGAGCGATCTAATTACATGTTCTCTACTGGCGCATCAAAGACTCTCATTCGTTCACCTGCAACTTCGAGTAACATTGATTTATCACTAAGTATAACTGCGATTGCTGTGTAATTTGCAATAACTTCTCGATTTACACGGGTTCGAAAATGTATATTAACTACTGATTGTCTGGTTAAATCTAAATGTTCTAGTGAAAAGTAATAAATCGGATACATCGTTGTAAAATCTAGTTGTGATATTTGTAAACCAGTATCAACGTTTTTAACGCGTCCCATAAATGACATAAGATGATGGTACGCACATGTTACATGATTTTGATCGAAATTTAACAAAATATCATCGGATGGTTCTTGATGTCCATTTATTCTTAGTGAAACCTCAGAATCACCGAGCTTATCAAATATCATGTTACTTTGTGTCTGGTTATTTACTCGTGCAGTATTTTGAAGCGCAATAAATATATGTCGCGTTGCAGAAACATCTTGCTGAGAAGCTATTTGCCATGTGAATAAACCGTTGATATTACTTTGGATAACATCCGTAGTCATTGTTAACCATGATAACGTTGATTTACTGCCTTGACTCATAAAAGATAGTAACCGATCTTCTTCAGATATCGTTGGAGTCATTACTGGTATCCAGAGCGAAAGTTTGGTTAGTATAACTTTACCATGAAGTGCCCTAGTTGCAGCATCATCAGCTCACTCAGCGTGCCATATTATATATATGATTATATATATATATATATATATATATATATATATATATATATATATATATATATATATATATATATATATATATATATATATAATGTAATGATACAAGCCTTCCAAATCATTCCATTGAGCAAATATTATCCCTATCACAAATATTTCACATTAAAACTTACAACCAATCAACACGTTTAGTTTTCAATAAGAACGACATGGCTAATGCCCACCTATCCGGCTCTGAACTGAACTCTACCAATTTATCATTAAACGTCATCAATACAGCGCTATGACGTTTGCCTTTTAGAAATCCACTAATTACTCGGAATGATAAAAATTTCCCTATTCCATTTTCCTATATTCAAGCAACTAATCACAAAAATATAACGAATCTGAAAGTGGATACGTAAATACAAATGGCACATACTCTAGATTTATTACACTATAAAGAAACACGAAGTATTCAGCATCAATTTTAATACTATTATAATCACGAATGTAGAAACCTAAATGGAAAATATTTTATAGATATATGACATAAGAACATAAAAGTGTTTCACCACGGCTGATGGGAACCTCCATCGACTGTCGTGATAAGAGCTGACAAACGCCGTGGTGAAAATGAGTTAGATACTGTTGAATACTGGAGAAAAATATTAAAATATTGGTTGATGTAATTAGTTCTGTGGCATTCAGTTATACATTTTGATCCAACAGTTTTCTGTCCGTTGATGAAAGGAAAGAACAAATTGAAACTAGTTCCGGATGTAACATCAAGTTTGCAAAAGCCTGTCACAGCAACCGGATGACGCTCTCCTTTTGTCGCTGAAAAGAATGTTGTCTTAACCTTTGATTTAAAAAAATACAAAACTATATATAATACAAACAATGGTGAGGATATGAAGCGAAAACACAACTTATGATCTCTATGCATTTTACACAGCAGCATGTTTCACAGAATGTGACACTGCGACGACTTAATTGACGACAGAAGTAAATAGTGCTTGCAATGTATCGCCACCACTGTTACAATTGTGGGTGAGAAAATAATAAGTTGCGCAGTGTACACAAATATTAAGTTGTGTAGTTATAGCTAATGTTAAACACCGACACTCAATCGCATTTTTTTGTTTATAACGAAACTTTACATAGTCATATCATGATTGTTGATATACATTTGTTAGCCAATCGGTTCAAAGAGACTTAACCTAATACTAGTACAAAATCTAATACTTGTCATCTGTACTAGTCTCCAAATGGAATTCAAAACCATAGCTCATCCAAAATGCTCCGAATGTCTTTATGTTCACCATTGATCTGTTTTTGTTTTGCTTTTGTCTGTAGCGCGATGGTAGAATGGACTTTTTGGTGTTGTGATTCTATGGGCTGAGTAAGGCAGGTGAGGGCAGGGCAAGTTATTGTATTGCTTATTTATGTGCTTATGTGTAATATATTATGTTTGAGGCTGCGAGTGTGAGTGCTAGTGTGTTAAAGAGTGGTTGGTATTCGGTACGGTGACAGTTCTTATTTTTTATCACTGTATATATGAAAATACATATAATAATAATAATAATAATAATAATAATAATAATAATAATAATAATAATAATAATAATAATTTCTGTCTAAACATGTTACAGATACATTATCATGTATATAATCTATACGTGTCCTACACTAAGTAACACGACTTAAAGAAGTAACAAAGGAATTAAATATTCAATGAAAAATCTTTTTTTCCCCTTATAGTTTGTGCGATTTCTATTCAATTAATACCGACCTGTGGTGAGCCTGTTTATAGCTGTTATTGTTTAATATATATATATATATATATATATATATATATATATATATATATATATATATATATATATATATATATATATATATATATATATATATATATATATATATATATATATATATATATATATATATATATATATATATATATATATATGTGTGTGTGTGTGTGTGTGTGTGTGTGAATTTGGTCTTTCCAGCTTGTGTTCTTAAAACTGATGTGATGCACATGCAGTCACTACACAGTATTTAGCCAGTGAAATATCAATATTTGGCTTGGAAGCAGAGCTAGCAACTCATAGTATTAATTTAAGACAAGTAGAATATTTCATAAAGTGCCTATATGACAACTATTTTGAATTACATCAAGCTATTAAGCAAGCAATGTTTTAAAAATTATCACTCAGCGAAAAGCGAAAGGGCTTCTGACAGATATGTATCACGTGTTCTCAAAAATGGCCTTTGGACATGAAAAATTCTTGCATAAACTTTGGGGTGAGGTAAATTAACATTTCAGTCTATTAATTTCAATTGACTGGAGAGGTTAAGTGAATGAAATTCTTGTTTTTCTTTATTATACCTATCAAAAAATATGGACATGTTTGACTTCACTCGTGTTTCATTTTCTACGAATTTTTATATTAGGCACGTGTATTCAACATTAAATTTGTGAATAAAAACTGTCTCTTGCACCCTTAAGAGAAACTGCTATTCTTTATTTTCGTAGTATACCATACTTTCTTTTTCTTATTGTTTATTCATGTGCAAGTAATTATTATATGTTAGCCTCATTATATTTCCTTTTTTGGTCCATTCTGGCAAAATTTCAAAGTCATCTAGGCAGTGGTATCACGCCCTTATATCAGCATTACTAGCACAGCAATACCAGCTCAGGAATTTTTGTCTGTGTGTCAAGCTAAATTTACTATTGAACAACATTATAAATGTAAATGTATTGTGACAGATTTTTCCCCTTGTATATGTTTCTAAAAGCAATATTAAACAAATAATTACTTCCAGATTAGAGAAGTTCTATCATTGATAACTAAGAGCGTGTCTCATAGCCACCTTTTGTAAAATCCATTTTTGTCAAGGAACTTTAGTATTTTTTGACCGCTAAAGGAAAGCTTTTTTTTTCATCACACACAATTTTATTTCTTTTTAATATGGCTGTCTTAGCACACATTATATACAATTGTTTTCTGATGCAACATGGTCACTTTTTTGAAAGATTTATAACATTTTTATTTTGGCGTAAAATATAATTTTCCAGCATGCCATTTTGCTAGATAATGTTTAAGTATCTGATATACACAAAACTTTTAAAAGATTTTGTTTAATATGTTTAAGGAGGCAGGAGACAGTTTTGTAAATTAATCTCTGGCGAATTTCTGAACTTAAGGCTGTGATGTAACGTTTTGAGCTATTATTGCTAAATAATTAAAGATATGGATATATTGGTGAATTTAGTCTTTCCATCTTCTGTTGTTCTTTAAATTGAAGTGAAGCATGCATGCGTCATCTTACCAGTGCACATTATGTAGCCAGTGAAATACCAATATTTGGTTCGGAAGCACAGATAGCCACTTACAGCTGTAGACATGTTAGTTAAAAAAAAGTTGAATATATCAAAAACTGCCTGGATGAGAATTACTTTGAATTGCATTAAGCTATTAACTATACAATGTTTTCCAAATTATCACCCAACATAAAATTGGAGGTGGGGTGCATCAACATTTTATTTTATGAATTTCAACTGACTTAACAATGTCAAATGAATGAAATTCTTGTGCTTTGCTTTATTATACCTTTTAAAAATATGAACTCTTTTGACCCTGCTCATATGCTATATTTTTAAATGAATTTTCATATAAGGTAGGTAATGCAACAATAATTTGTATTTAAAACTGTCCTTGCACCATAGAATAAAACAATCGAACTAGTGACGTCATGGAATGCGTCCTTAATGAAAAATGTGCATGATCTATATTCTATACAGATCTAGTTAGTCCCCGATATATTATCTTATTGAACTAGCGATTACTTTAAGTAAATTGTAACCCATGTATACATGAGGTCGGAGTTTGTATTCGGGTGTGAGTAACAGTATAGTTTATCTGCGTGATCAGCATTGTTACTGGCTTATTGACTCTAAAATGAAAACAAAGATTTTCTTTGCTCTTAAAAGTAATGAAAAATATTTGCTATAAGTAAATATGAGAATAACAATAGTAACAACTGCAATGCAACCTTCATTTCAATGCAGTTGGAATTACGTTACATTTTTGTATAACATAATATTGAAATATTCCTAATTCATCTATAGCCACGCCAACTGACTGCTTATATTCAAAGCCTTCCAACATTTTAAAGTTTGACGATGACAACAAAACTGGTGTATGCCCAAAGGTCACCATGTATCCACCTTCCTTGACAGTGAGTAGAACTGCCTTCAGCAGCTCTTCGGCTTCTTTTGTTTTAACCACTTCGGAGTTCAAAAACCGGATGAAGACAGCGTCTGCAGTTCCTGCCTCTATCATAGGGTTCATAGCGTTTCCACAATACACTTCATCGACGCGCTCGCGGGAAATGACAGCCATTTGTGCACTTAAGTCCTGGCCGATAGTATAGCAGTCTGGAAATGCTTTCTTAAGGGTGGAAAGGAAGACACAAGTAGAACAAGCTGGGTCATACAATTTAGGCTTTCTTAAGTTCGTTGACTTTAGAAATTCGATGGTGCACTGACGTATTCTATCCTCTCCACAACCGAGCATTACGGCAAAAGCGTCATCAATGACCCATCCTTCTGGCGGGGAACAATGCTCTTTCCGCGTTGACTCTCTAAGCAATGAAAACGGGAAAATAAGCTCGGTCTCATTGCCATGTGATTTTATGATTTTGTCCATTATGTAAAGCTTTTCTGGATTTGTCAAAGGGCTGTAGAAAAGAGTAACGTTGGATTCACTGACTCTCTCATCATGGTAAACACCCAAAATCATATCGGCTGTGATAAAGCTGCAGTGAATCTCTGGGATTTTGAATTTTACCCAAAGATCAGATAGAATCTTTCTACCCAGCATACGAACATAATCTGGCTGACCTGGTTTGCCAATGTCCAGGAAGAAAATACTTTGTGGCAGTTCAAAAACGGACTCATCCAGACGACACAACTTCCTGCTGGTCACTGTTTCCCAGGAGATTGTTTTGACGGGCTCAGTACTTGGATGTATCTTGTATTTCTCATATCTGTTTATTTCGCTCAAGATGAGGGTAAGTGTTTTCCTGTCATTTTTGGCAGTTGCAGCTTTTTCCAACGCTTGCGAAAAAGCGGCTTTCCCTTGTCTCCACTCACCAACAAAAAGTAATTTCCTGCCTTCCTGGAATAGTTTCCGAAGAGATTCGTCATACATCCCCTTGAAGATTCCATCGTAACTAACAATAGCTTGTGTGAAGGTTGGCTGCTTATCGTTTGCCATGTTATTAGAGTAAGGAGATGAATGGTGATCAGGATAACTATAAGTAAGTTTGTCACGATATGAAACTTTAATAGATATCTTTAGATAACAGAGGTGACAATGGGACCAGTCGTTGTATTCAGAGTACTTGACACACTTTCTAATTCACATATCATCAATATTTCTATTTTAGAACATTATGTTTAGATAATTGTTGTTTCTGTTTTAATCACCAGTATTGATCTCCAAAATACAGTAAATAGATAATTTCACCCCATGTAGAACATAAATAAACAAAATTAATTTACACAGATATCACTAAAGAATTTTCAGCATACACGAGCTTTGTGATTCTGTTGCATAACAGTGTGGGATATTTAAAAAATAATCATTAAATTTATTAAAATGTTTTGTTAATTCTAGATTTGCATTATAACTGCTGACTATTAATGCTGTCATTGTGAAATAAAGGAAGTATCCCAGGCTAAAGAAGCCAAAGCAGTCTTGGCTGTTAGCAGTATAATGGGACGATATACAGATAATGGGAATTAGCATTACGGGATCCCAATATGGAATATATGGCCATAGTACACAATTAATTTTACTATATGGTCTCTACATTTGTTCCTCAGTACTGAACTTTCCACTGTGTGACAATCAATACAAATCATATGTTAATCTAAAATACCTTCAAAGATGACTTTAGGGTTTAGTTCTTGTCAAGGGTTGACCTGCATTTTTTTGAGAGGCTGAATTGTAAACAAAACACCAGGCAAAGGAACACAGATTTCACTTCCGGATCATCATCATGACCTTATTACTCAATGTGCACTGTCGCCGAAATACACACAGACAACCACACCATAAGATCACATTTTAAAGAATAATCAATTGCCTTTAAATCCGTACCAAGAATGCCAAAATCTAACTCTAGTATCACCACCAAATTTAGACCGGAAAAAGTGATCTAAAAATAGACTGGGACTACATTCGTGGGTACTGAACCGGATTTTATTAATTGTGTACTGATTCCATATGGACACGATTATACGGACAAACGGCACACCCTCTGGGGGAGGGATGGATATACCGACAATGGGAGTTTTGTATAGGGACAAGAGGAATAGAACAGGTAGGGTGATGTCACGGTACTGGACACTTGCAATAATGTAGCAAGGACTGACCTAAATACATACTACTCTAGGGAGGGACGAATACAGCAGAGACAGAGAATATATAACACAACCATAGATTAATAAACATAAATCTATCACACATAAAATTAAAATCAACTCAAATAAGCAAACATATACTTTAAAATAAACTAATTTTTTTTAGGCAAAAGAGAATAAATCTTTTCAAATCATATGAAGTGTCCCTGAAAGAGAATTAGTTTTAAGGGACCTGATTTTGTACTACAGGGACAAATGGCACAGTCGAGGTCGTTTAGGGACAAGATTTATAGGGACAAATGGGAAAATATACAATGCATGATGTACCGTGACGTCATGCCACCCGTTTCATTTCAATACAGTTTTATGCATCTGCGTTCGTTTTTATAGATTGGTAAACATCAATCTATCCTACCCAAATTATACAACCGAATAAACATTTTTTAGGCAAGAAAAAGTAAATCTTTTCGAGGCAATATATTTGAGCCAAGACACATATATTATTCAACAACTAAAAAAATTAGGCAAGAAACATTAAATCTTTTCGAGGGATATGAAGTGACCATGAAAAGGGTGTATGGGTTCTTAGGCAAGAAAGAGTAAATGTTTTCGAGATATATGAGAGGCCCCCAAAAGGGTTGTTTAGCTTTTTTCTACTTTCTTTCATTCCTTATTCTTCTCAACCAGCATCTTCTACAGCACATATTTCTTCTTTTTCTCATCTTAGATCTTTTTTTTTAGTTACAACTTGTGGGAAATTCCTTTGGAAAAGCTCAATATCTATTTATAGTCTCAATTTATGTGATGTTTCTGTTTAAAAACCCTTGCATATATTTATAGCTACAACCTTTTGAAAAAAAAAACAGGTCCATATTTACAGTCTCAAACTGTCCAGCTTCAATGACGTCACTATATTCAACACTAGGGGAATAATGGCACCAGTGTTCCAATAAGATGACCTGAATAGGCGCTACTATAGGCAGGTAGGTAGGTGAAAATTAATTTGATAGGGATAAAAGGGGTTTTATAAGGACAAACAAAGACTAATACACACACGAACAAACGTACGAGAATAAAGTAACCCATTATACAGTATCCACGTGTGCACAGCAACATACACACATACAAACACAAACGTACGCGCACGTATACAAACGCACACTCTACTACCCACACAAACGTACGCGAACGTATAAAATACACACTCTACTATACACACAAACGTACGCAAACCACACCATATATACTATCCACACAGGAGAAGAAGAATAAAACATCGTTATCTATTATCCACACAAACGTACGAAAACGCACACAATACACCCATATCTACTATCCACACAAACGTACGCAAACGGATAAACACACCAAATTTACTCTCTACATAATCATACGCGAACGCATAAGCCACACCATATCTACTATCTACACAAACATACGCGAACGCACACGAATATACCATATATAATATCAACACATATGTACGCAAACTCATCCAAACACACTATACTTTCCACACAGACGAACGCGAACGCAAAACATGCACATCAATAAAGGAGTGAGTATTTATAGTTACACTACCCAACATATACAAAAATCGTCAACTTGAATAGTCTCTCCTTTCTAGAGTGTTGAGGTAGCCCTGAAAAAGGCTGTTGACAGGGCGTGATGTCTTTCTTTTATTGCCTAAGATTGCGTCCCAGTCAGGCGAGAGGCTTTGCTACAGGATAATGACTGTATCTGCGGAAGAAGGAGAACTCCTTGGTATCTACTCGGCTGTTGACAAAGTCTTTGTCTGGTTCCTGCTGCTGTTGTTGTTCTTTTTGTTGCTTATCAAGTCTGTACTTTTCTCTCCAGTCTTGTTCTTTCTTGATTTTCTTTCTGAAGACCCCTTCTTCCAGGTTTTGGGATATTGATAGCATCCTTACATTCTCTATCTCTTAAGGTATCAGGTTTTGCCTGATACGATATAAATTGACATAATACTCGTTAAGCTTAGCTAGTCTGGAAGGCATCTTCATAGGTGGACTAGTCAGCTATAGATCATGAAACTGTTGTTGTTCTGTTCATATGTATTACAGTCATGTATACACTTTCGTGTTTTATGACTTTAAGCCCTGAAAAGGGCTAGTGGCCTCCCCCTTCCGGGACCGGGCTCACCAGTGTCCAGTGCTGACACTTTTGCCCCGGCGCGTGGGCCTATTAACCACCCTGGTGACTCACCGCCTTAGCCGAATGTTATCTTTCGATAACGTTGCTATCTAGGGAGGCGCTTAGCTCTAGGGCTGGGCTTTTGGTCGTGGTGGTGACCTTTATTGGCTGACCTTAAGACCCTTTGGTTGGCTGCGTATTGTAACAGAGCGTACCGGCCTTTCGCCGCAACTCCCGCCTACTAAAGTCCCCCCAATGTCTAAGTTCACCTAGTCTTATCTCAGGTGGATTATTGTCAAATTTAACCAGTTTTTCCTACGGGTGTCCCTATACCAATGATGTGTTAGCCACTTAATCAATTATCCAAATGTTCTTGAGTTGTGAATTTGGAATATATTTTGATGAGGTTGAATTTTGCGTACTTAGCGTACTTTTATGATTCTAAAAAGAGAAATCAATCTCTAGGTGTATGTTACCTAATTTTGACATTTATCACCGCTTTGACAATGTTTGGTTTTTAATTTTGACTGCCTTTCCAATGGATCTCGTTTTAATGTTGGGTCTTCCAGGCTAAAGTCAAGACATAGGTTGTAGGCTTATTTTCGGACAGTTAGGCGTGCGGCCAGGATTGTCCATCGCTAATCGGTCTACTCCGCCCATGGGAGTTAGGGCTATCGGGAGGGGGGAGGTTCCTGATTTTTCCTTATCGGCCTTGACCCTTTTGTTCTTGTCATGGTGGGAAATCTTATCCTATATATAGTGCTTATAGGAGTCAGGATCCACCCAGGCTTGTGCTAGTATGAGTCCTAGCGCCTGTTTTATGTTATGGACTAGGTATGGTACTTGCAGTTATGTATATGTTTGTATGCGGGGATGGCTTATTAGGGTTCCGATACAGGCTTATTGACTCCCTTTATTTGATATTGATGATTTGTTCTTGTTGATGGTTCGTTGTAGGCGTCTCTTTTGATGTTGGTTCTCCTCCTCACTCCTATGTGGTCCTGAATCCTTTCTTCTTTATTCTTGCAGTTTTGATTTAGTAATATTGGATGATTCAAAATTATTTTTCTGTTTGTGCTCATGCTTCAATTTGTGAGTGTACTTAGGCACACGTGGTAGAGATGATCTTTATTTTCAATCCTTTTCCTTGTTTGTATGATATTCTTTTTTCAGAGTATATACAGTTATCATAAGGAAAATTAAAATACAAATACAGTATATGTATGTTATAAATAGTTATGATTATTGTTATGATTTAATTATGCTTATAACTAAGGCTACATTGACTAAAGGTAGAGAGTAATAATTCCCAGGGTTCTTATTACAAGGGATCTAAATTATTCTTTTTAATTTTATATTTTATAATATTGGATGCTTCAGATTTTAATTATTCCTCGTTAATTTTGGAAAATAGTGTACATTTATTGGTAGTTATGTGGGAGCGTTTGTACTAAAGTTGCGTTTCTTGTGTACGTCATTCGAGTGCTAAATTTTGATTGGTTGGTATAGATTTTAGTTTTCAATCCTTCTTTTAGCTCAAGATTGTATGTTTTCTTTTGTGATTAAGCGCGGCTATTATTGGTCCATCAGATGCAGCCTTAGTTTAGGGTTTATGTATTTCGTGTTATCTGATTTGTAAGCTGTTATAATATTAACCCGGTATGTTGAGAGGGGAATTTAACTGTTGCCTAGAGCTTAAATGTAAATTTTTATTTTTCAATAAATATTTTAATGTAAATTCATGTAGGGGTTGTATGATTAAGTATTTATAATATATTGTTTGAGGTTATTGTTATGTATTAGTACCACTGTTCAGTATATATTTTTGGCTGCCTACGTGTTTTTCCCGTGAGGAGAAAGGAACAAAGAAATTTTCCGTGAGAACAAAGGAACAAGGAAAATTTTAATTAATAGTATTGGTTTTTATTCGATATTAAAATTTGTAAAAGAGGGTATATTTACATCTTTGGTTGAAGTAAGATTTGTTTGGGGTGGTAAAATTCAGTACTAGTTGGCTTTCACTATTGTATAACGACAATTAATTTAGAGTTATGAGGTAAAGTAGATTTTAATTACACTTTTATAAATTCAGTAGTTTTGAGTAGATTTAAGTAGATTTATGTATATTGTTTGAAATTATTATTGTGGAGTAGTACCGCTGTACAGTAAATAGTTTTGGCTGCCCACGTGTTTGTTTCCGTAAGAACAAAGGAACAAAGGAATTTTTCCGTAGAACAAAGGAACAAAGGAATTTTCAGTTAATAGTTTTGGTTTTTATACAATATGTTAAATAGTTTGTAAAATTTGTATAGGAGGGCATATTTACATCATTGATTGTAGTAAGAGTTGTTTGGGTGGTAAAATTCAGTACTAGTTGGCTTTAGTGATTATATAACGGCAATTAATTTATAGTTATGAGGCAAAGTAGATTTTTAAATAGACTTTTATAAATTTAGTGGATTTAAGTAGATTTAAATAGATTTTACTTTACCTTAGCTTTTCCTAGTGTAATATCCTTAATGTGTAGCGAATCATCCAATATTATCCTTAAAGTCCGGGAGCTAAGGAAAACATGTCCGCTCTGTTCAACAACCTGCCAGCCTTCCAAATGGTCCGAGAGCGTGAAACTTCCTTTAAATATGTATTATAGTCATGTATACACTTTCGTATTTTATGACTCTAAGCCCTGAAAAGGGCTAGTGGCCTCCCCCCCTTCCGGGGCCAGGCTCATCAGTGTCCAGTGCTGACACTTTTCCTATGCCCCGGGTTGGGCTGCGTGTCTTCCGGGGGGAGGGGAAGCTTGCAGTCCCGGGCTTGGTCTGCGTTCTCATCAGAAGGACGCGGGACCTTGTGCTTGGCCCCTAATTGACCCTAAAAAAGACCCTATATTGTGAAGTTGACTGGCCGCTACGAAAATGGCAAAACCGCAACCCACTCACCCACCCCGGCCGCGACTCCCCCTACCAATGCCCCCCAAGAAGTTATCCCTCTTAACTTTATTTCAGTTAGGGGGTTAGTTGTCAAATATAACCAGTCCCTATATCAATATTGTGTGAGGCACCTATGCAATTGTTATAATTTTCCTGAGTTGTGAATTTTGAATTGTGTCTTTTTACGTTTTAATTTTGCGTACTATGCGTACTTATATTGTTCTAAAATGTAAACAATTTTCTAGGTGTGTGTCACCTATGTAGCATATTTAGCACGCTTGTGTTTGTTTGTATGTTTTAATTTTACAGAGTTTTTGTTTTTGATCGCCTTGCCAAAGGATCATATCAGGGCCGTAGGTCTTCAGTGCCAAAGTGAAGACATAGGTTTTGGCTTAGTTTTGAACAGTTGGCCGCGCGACCCGAACTGCTCTATGCGCTTTATACCTTGTCCGTTCCAGGGGGGTGGGTTTGGGAAAGCAGTGGGTTGGGTTGGATTTCTGCGATACCCTTTATTGTGATGTAGTGAGATATATTGATTTGTTTGCATGTCGGGCAGGGGGATTTTTTGGATAGCTAGTGCTGGCTACCTATCCTTGAGATTTTTTTGACAAATTTTAATTGGCAATAATGTAGTCTTTTCTGTTCTCCCTTCGAGGTAATGGTAGCTGGGATTTCTCCTGATTGTATCTCCTTGCATCTATGACTTCAATTTTAAATCTTCTTTAAAGTATCCTTTTTGGCTTGTATTCTGCTTGCATGATTGTTTACAGGTGACGTTTTCCTCCGTTGTCTTGGTGCCAGGATTAATTGGATGGTTAGTACGTTCCTCCCAGTGTTTATGTCTTTCGCTGATTCTTCCTGTGTGATGTTAGTTCCGCCGTTTTAATGTCTTCCCTCCTTCTTGCTATTGCTCCCTGACTGCTGCTTCCTGGTAGTAGTGGTCGGTCTTCTTTTTTGTGTTAATTTGTTGTGGGCTGGTCGGTTCCAGCCTTCCGCTACGGACGTTTAAACTGGTTGTGCTGCCAGTATTTGATGCATTTATCGGCTTGTAATCTTTTCTTGAAACTTGTCATCGACCCGCTTTATATTGTACAACTCGGACGCGGTAGAAAACATCAGAGAGAGAGAGAGAGAGAGAGAGAGAGAGAGAGAGAGAGAGAGAGAGAGAGAGAGAGAGAGAGAGAGAGAGAGAGAGAGAGAGAGTTCACAGTGATTTTTGAAAACAAACGACAAAGACGTTTTACAAAACATCTTTTTTTTATTCAACAAATCACTAACAAGGAACAATGACATCAAATACATTATCAAAGAAATTATTTTTGACAAGGTTGAAAACGTTGTGAAATCATGTTAGATTTCCACTGATGAAAATCATGAGACCATGGATATACACTACGTTTTCTAGCTAAAGATAAAAAATTGCCCTGATGGTCACAAAACCATCGATATACTTTCTCATTATTTCTAGAAGAGAGACGATCAAAATAAGTCACTAAATGTTCTAATGTGCAAGACTGCATTGATGAAGAAAATACAATATTATCCACACACCATGAAATCGTTGCCGTGTAATTTCACATTAATGAATCGTGTCGTCTGAGCATTCAGTCTCACAAAGTTAATGAAGGGAGTAATCAATACAAATCAAAATACTCCTCACACTCCTATTTTTGTAAGTAGATAGCTACCCTGTAGGTTCCTGAGAGATGACTGTCGTCCGTATTGAAGACATAAGCTTGATGGTATTGAGGTTTGCGGTAGTTTATATTTAGCACTCACGACTTGATTCCAATAAGCAGTATACGAACTGTTGTTAGAAATGGTAATAAAGTTCCCAGGTATCCAGTTTTATTGTTATTTTGTTTGTTTTCCACAGGAAATGATAAATTATCAATTCAATTCTGACGTCGTACTTGAAAATCTCTGACACGTAACCGTTTCTTTGCCTTGTCTGCCAACTCTAGTCTAAGAGAGCTTCAATGCGATAGATCTCTTCAGTAGTATATGGAGGACAGGAATGATCATGAATACCTTTATATACCTCATGCAACACTGCTTCATCCGAGATGACACTTCAAGCCTCATCCAGATACTCGTCCAATTTTTCTTATTGGTTCATCATAAGACATTTATAGTGTTGAATTTGACTAGGATGATGGTTTTGACATCCATAACCTATTCCGTAATTTTATCAGCAGGTGTTTGGCAAAACACAACACTAAATATTGTTCTTGTTCTGGCAAACTGGACTTGATCACTCTGTTTTCTTCGTCGTTGTCTTGGGGTTCTGGTTTCACGATAGTCTCCCATTCCATTTCCATAGATTCTTTACTTTTTAAATAGGGATAAGTGTCTTCAATAATTTCTAATAATCTAGAATGACGTTTCTCAAACTGTTTATTTCTATTGTATTATCGAATTCGGTATACAGGACTACGTTCACAGTCTCGGTGAGAGCATCTGCCAACTGAAGTTCCACATGCAGTTGACCGGATTTTATAGGGTAGAAATGTCCCGTGTCGCTGCCTTGGGCTGGAGATAAATCAAAATCCCACAAAGTGTAACCTCTGATATAATCTTCGTACAAAATAACGAGGCTTGTGTTGATTCCTAGGTGCCCGGTAGTTTCGTACAGGGACAATTACGATCTTAAGAAATTCTTCGGTTTAAAATTAGGTTCGAAGGGTCGGATATAGAAGGTCTTGCCAACGCGACTAACTTCGATGTTGGACACTCTGTAGTACTTAAACTGGAAAGGATTTCTATCGTGGGATCCGTTGAGGGCTGCATTGCTGGCGATCAAATCTTTTGGTAACTGTCCTTTGAAACAGATAATTTTCGATCTTGGATCGGAGTCCAGTAGCAGTGGTGAACGTTTTCACTTCTACGCGTCATATCGGATACTTAGCAGTTGTTCTGCTCAGCGTGTGACTGGTGTCTTTTTTAGGTAACACTTGTTTGACTTCTTGGATGATGCTTTTGAACCTGTTGGTACGAGTCATCAAATGCAAAGCGGTACTGCTACGATTCAATTTCAGGCGAATATCCACTTTTTTCAGCAAATACTTGTCTTGCAAGCACATGTCCAAATGTAAACGTCCATCAGTTCCAAACTAAGTTCTTGTAGGATTTTCCTTCAATAGTAGTTAAAGCCCACATTGTGAGGATTGTCATACGCTGTCCTGTTTGTGTCGTTAAACGTGTCCTCGCCTACGGTGTCAGGTTTCCAAACCCCACAAGCTTCCAGACGAGTGTTCTCGGCCCCTTTTCCGTACGTCAAGAGATTTTCCAGGTACGCTCGATAAGGGTAAGTAATCCATGTAACTCTTGAGCTGTTTGTCATTCAAGTATAAATCCACTTCGATGAACAAAGAATGCATGAGATTGTTGATGGGAGCTGCATCTGCTCCCGGAATGGAGTTGTCAGTTTTGATCACTTTTAGATTTAGAGTCAAGCAGCTGATATTTAGATTGATGTAATCTTTGGGCTGTCATTTGATTTCAAACTACGGGACCGGAATCCGTCAAAGAGGAGACGGGTTATAATTCGACCCATTGGGATTGTTGCATCGTCGTCATGGTAGGTGGCATGGCAAACAAATCGAGTTCTGACTTGGAACAGACACAAGACTCGGTGCATCTTCTCTCTGTAAATGTTTAATGATCAAAAAGGTCTAAGTTACGAGCAGTTTTTCTTTTCTTTGTCTTTCTAAGTCTGAGTGTGAAAAGTACTTTATGATGGCGCTACTTTACAAAAGTGAACGTGGTGGTAATTGTGTGTCCTTAGGAATTACTTGTAATTGTTCATGTAAAAATCCAAGTTGAGAAGCAGTTGAATTTAGTCTTTATATTGCTCGTCTACCAGTGGATCTAACTACTCTGGAAATGGTATTTGTAGTTACACTCCATATAGGAGTTCAAGTTCACCAGGTTCATATAAATACGTTACGGTCATATTACTTAGCACTGGTTGTTCACGTCGTTGTTCGTGATCATCGCTACGGGGTATGTGTTTCTTTGTAATTGAACCAATAAGTTTCATAGAAGTAGCACGAGTAATTTCATTATTTAACGCAGCTATCACACTTGGTAATCTTTCACCTGTTTACGAGATCTATCATCTGTTTCAATTATTTCCTATGCATAATGGTATCCAAATAACCGCCAAGCGAGTGCTGAATTCAATCTTTCAACTATTGCATGATCACCATGAATTGCAATGTGTCCTCGTCTGATTGTGATATTATATTGGTTTTTTTTCATCAGCGATGATACTTCACCAAGAAATTCCTTACCAGGATCAACCTTAGTAACTGTGGTCAACTCAAATCAGACTGTAGTCCGGATCCTCGATGGTCAATTCAGCTTCTACTTGCAACGTCAACGACGGTTAGCTAGTATTTGTATCTGCGTGATTGACGTCCACGTGTTTTAAGGATATCATGCGGTGAAAACATATCTTGATGAATTTTACTGGGTCGCTGATATCAAAATACACATATTGATTTTTTTAGCAGGACGGAAATAGATTTGCTATATTGCTTATCGTACTATCCACACTGCAGCAACAGCACGTGAGACTTTTGCAGCTTCACCAAGGATTCTAACAGCTGCTCTGCTTCGCCGATATCAGTAGTAATAGGGGACGATTTGGCGTCAATGGGAGTTATCATTAAAATATTGCCTGGGACGATATAGCGTCAAGATTTTTGGCGAAAAATGGCACAGCGTGGGGTAATATAGCGTCAAGGGGAATTTTGTATTAGCACACTCTGGGACTGTATAGCGTCAAGAGAAATGGTCCCAGGTGGCATGACATCACGGTACTGAACACTTGGTAACAGTGTAGCAATGTGTAAGTACTGTGACGTCAAGCATTCGTCAAGTACTGTGACATCAAGCGTTCGTCGTGTTAGTGAATGTAGTGATATGTATGTTTTATAACTTATACAGGCAATTTGTTATGGAAAAGTATAATCTTTTCGAGGCATGGAAAGTGGCCCTGAAAAGGCCCTTTGTTTTCGTCTTCTTCTTTTTATTGTCTGCATTTCTTCCACCATTGTCTAAATTTCTCTAAAATTCCTCTCTTTTTCTTTTTTACTTCTTCTTCGTATGGCATCCAGTCTGGATGTCCCATATCTCTAAACTTTTTTTGTATCTTCATCCAATTTTCATTCAGTTTTTCAAAGTCTTTTTTCTTCTTTTGGTTTTCTTTCTCTTTTCTTTCTTTTGCCCAGGTTTCCTTAATTTTCTTGACCTCTTCTTCCAGTATTTGTTTGATATTGTCTTCGCATTTCTTCATGTGATCTGCACCTTTTTTCACAAAATCCCATTCTGTTAAATGGAAGATGTCTTCCATATAGCATCTCACTTGGATAACATCATCCAGAATCTGTTTCAAGGTTCCCACTTTGAAGTATTTGGAATTGACGATTCCTCGTATTTTGTCTGCTTCTTCTATGGTTATCAATTGTAACTTGAAACTGGTTACTCTTAGTTTGTGTATCAAGTCCTCAGTAATTGTTAACTTCCATTCTTGGTTAAGTTTGTCCAGTTCGTGCACTCCATCCACGAACCAATACCAAGTATCTCTTAACTGAGTAAATAGCTCTAGACTTCCAGTCATTTTGTATTCTGTGTAGAATGGCACGAATGTTGAACACTAGGGTTTTATATACGTAAAGCACGGACGTGAATGAAAACATCCCTTAAACTCACTTCACATATGATATTCCATCTCATCAACGAAAGAGAAGCACAAAAACACACCCTATACCATCTCATCAACGAAAGAGAAGCATAAAACCCAAAATATACCATTTCAATAAAGAAAGAGAAGCACAAAAAACACACCCTATACCATTTCATCAACGAAAGAGAAGCATAAAACCCAAAATAGACCATCTCATCAACGAAAGAGAAGCATAAAAACACACCCTATACCATCTCAACAACGAAAGAGAAGCACAAAAACGGACCCTATACCATCTCATCAACGAAAGAAGAAGCATAAAACCCCAAATATACCATCTCATCAACGAAAGAGAAGAACAAAACACACCCTATACCATCTCATCAACGAAAGAAGAAGCATAAAACCCAAAATAGACCATCTCATCAACGAAAAGAGAAGCACAAAAAACACACCCTGTACCATCTCATCAACGAAAGAGAAGCATAAAACCAAAAAAATATACTATTTCATCAACGAAAGAGAAGCACAAAAAGCACACCCTATACCATCTCATCAACGAAAGAGAAGCATAATCCCCAAAATATACCATCTCATCAACGAAACGAGCAGCACAAATTATACCCTACACCATCTCATCAACGAACGCAAATGTAAACACACACACACACACACACACACACACATTTTTATTAAAGTGAGTGTTTATAGTTACACTTCACAATATTTACACAAGTTGGCAAAATGGTAAATTGAAAAGTATTTCTTTTCTAGAGATTTGGTTAGCCCTGAAAAGGGCTGTTTAATTGAACTCCAATGACATCTGGCTAATGCTGACATCTTCCAGGACGAGCACCGCACACACATCGTCGGCTCCAGTCATTCTCCCAATTTATTGCTCTGACCTGCAGAGCGAACGGAGCTTGAGTGGCTTCACTATCCCACTCCTCCGTTTGTGGAATAGTGAAGACCTGCTGAACCTCTTGTCCTCGTGACCTGAGTCGGGGATGAATAACTGGTCTCTGCGGTGTAACTGCTGCTGCTGCTGCTGCTGCTGCTGCTGCTGCTGCTGCTGGAGGTGTCCTCACCTCAGGTAGCACCTCACACACGAGTTTTACCATGGGATGCAGCAAGATCCCTCGCTGGTTCTCTATCTCCTCCACTTCTTTCTGTCTGGCTTCTTCTTTGTAAGCCTCCATAGTCAGTTCGTCCAGGAGACGTCTGGCACACTCCAGGTGTCTTTGGAGTTCAATAAGTTTTGAAATTCTTTCGCTCATCTTTAATGTGAACAGGTTCACAATGGGAGCTAGACTGACGTATGCTCGCGTTTATATCCTTGGAGAACGGACGTGATGGAAAACATCCCCTAACTTTTTTTTATTATGATATGAAACACGCGGACTTAAAAGAAGTTCTCACGTTAACTTTTTTGACTTACCAACACAGTCAGATTTTTTTTTTGTATGTTGTTGGACAAGACAGAGAGAAAAGGGTGGGTTTTGTTTGTTTTACTGATTCCCCTAAAATTGAAGTGTTTATAGTCACACTTCTAAAATTTTAAATTTTAAATTTTTTTTTTGGCAAATGAAAGAAGTATATCTTTTCGAGAGTCTTGAATAGCCCTGAAAAGGGCTGATTGTTTTTTTTTTTTTTTTTTTGACGAAGAGTAAAGGCAATCTTTGTTGAATTTTACTGTCTAAGATTGCAACCCCGTCTGGCAGCAGGTTTTCCTACACGATAAGGTCTGCTTCTGCGAAAAGAGAAAGTGAAGTCTTTGGTGTCTATTCGACAGTCCACAAATCCTTTGTCTGGTTCTTGTTGTTGATATTGTTGTTGCTGCTGCTGCTGTTGCTGCTCTTCTCTTTGCCTCTTCTGAGTTCTGTATTTCTCAGTCCATTCTTCTTTTTCTTTCTCAATTTCCTCTCTAAAGACATTCTCAATGAGATCTTGGGCTATAGAGAGCATTCTGACATTCTCTATCTCTTCAGGCTTCGGTATCAGGTTTAGCCTGACACGATGTAATTGAACGTAAGCTTCGTTGAGTTTAGCTAGTCTGGAAGGCATCTTCGTAGGATGACGAGTCAACAGTGAATGGTCAGACTGGAGACCCGTTCGCTTTATATGGTACAAGCGCGGACGGGATAGAAAACATCCCTACTGAGTTTTAGTTATTGAAACGTGAGGATAGCTCATGTCATGAGGAGGGATAGAGAGAAAGTCAAAGAGCATATATTCAAACTGTGGGTCTTTTTTATAACTAAACAAACGACAGACACGTTTTTTTCTTCAAAATACAACATTTTTTATTCAACTAACAATGAATAGAATTAACAAGGAACAAGGAACAAACAACATTTCAATTTAAAATACAAATTATTTTTGACAAGGTTGACAACGTTGTGAAATCATGTGAGATTTCCATTGATTCATATCATGAGGCCATTGAATTACACTACGTTTTCTAGCTAAAGACAAAAGATAACCATAACGGTCACAAAACCATCGATCTACTCTTTCATCATTTCTAGAAGAGTCACGATCAAAAAAAGTGACTAAATGTTCTAAAGAATGTCCCAGACTGCGATGATGAAGAAAATACACACAATATTGTCCACACACCATGGAATCGTTGCTTTGTAACTTCACATTATTGAATCGTGTCGTCTGGGCATTTCTTCTCATAAAGTCAATGATATCGTCTTCCAAAGGTGGTAATCCATACGAATCAAAGTACTCCACACAATTGACCTGAGGAAAGTACACGGCTACCCAGTGAGTTCCTGGAAGATGACTGTCGTCTGTGTTGATGACATAAGCTTGGTGGTCTTGAGTTTTGCGATGTGGGAGTTCATCTTTAGCACACACTACAGGATTCCAAGAAGCAGTATACGAACTATTATTCAAAAGGTAATAAAGTTCCCAGGTATCCATATTTTCTGCTTGTTTTGTTTCTCTTGTTTGTTTTCTTCACAGGTGATGATAAGTCATCAATTCAATTCTGACTTTTTGCTTGAAAAGTTCTGACAAGTAACCGTTTCTTCGCCTGGTTTCCCAACTCTGGGCTAAGAGAGCTTCGATGTGATAGATCTCTCGAGTAGTCAGTGGAGGACAGGAATGATCACACAAGCCTTTATACCACTCATGCAACACGGTTTCTTCTGCGATGAGACTCCAAGCTTCGTCCAGATACTCGTCCAATTTTTCTTCTTGACTCATCATGAGACATTTATCGTGTTGAATTTGACTGGGATGATTGTTTTGACATCCATAGCAATCTTTCTTAACCAATTCCGTAATTTTATCTGCCAAGTGTTTAGCAAAACAGGAGACTAAATGTTGTTCTTGTTCTGGCCATCTTGACTTCACGACCTCGTTTTCTTTGTCTTCGTCTTTGAAATTGGTTTTCACGGTATCCTCCCATTCCATGGATTCTTCCACTTTCAAAGAAGGATAAGTGTCCTCCATAGTGACTAATAGTCTAGAATAACTTCTCTCAAACTGTTGATTTCTATGGTATTATCGAATTCAGCATACAGGATGACGTTCGTTGTGTGGGGTAGAGGATCTGCAAACTGAAGTTCCACTCGCAGTTGACCGGATTTTATAGGGTGGAAATGTCCCTCGTCACTGCCTTGGTCTGGAGTGAAATCAAAGGCCCACAAAGTGTATCCTCCAGCATAATCGTCGTACGAAATGCCGTGACTGGTGTTGGTTCCTAGTTGACCGGTAGCTTCGTACAGGGACAAGTACGATCTCAAGTAATTCTTCTGGTCAAAGTTAGGTTCAAAGGGTCTGGTACACAGAGTCTTGCCATCGCGACTGACTTCAATTTTGGACACTTTGTAGTGGTTAAACTCAAAAGGATTTTCATTGTTGGCTCCGTTGAAGGCTGCATTGCTAACGATGCCAACGATTAAACGTTTGGGTAACTGGCCTTGGAATAGATGATCTTCGATCTTGGATCGGAGTCCAGTAGCAATAGTGAATGTTTTCACTTCTACACGCCGTATCGGATACTTGGCAGTGGTTCTGCTCAAGGTGTGACTGATGTCGTTTCCCACTTTAGGTAACACTTCTACGCGACGCACGTAAAGTCTGGCTTCTTGAATTTTGGTTTTGTAGTGGACATTTTCTTCAGCCATCAAGTGGAAAGCCGTACTGCTACGATTCAATCTCAGACGAATATCTACTCCGTTCAGCAAATACTTCTCCTGCAACCACATGTCCAAATGCAAACGATCCATCAGTTCTAAATTATGGGCTCCCACGATTTTCTTTTGACGAGCAACAAATCCTTTATTGTCTTCATCTAGTTCGTCGAACTTTTCTGGTGTGTCAGGTTTCCAAATCACGCAAGCATCCAGATGAGTGTTCTTGGCCTCCTTTCCGTACGTCAAGAGATTTTCTAGGTACGCTCGGTAAGGGTAAGTATCCATGCTACTGCTGATCAGTTTGTTATTCAAGTACAAATCCACTTCGCTAAACAAGGAATGCATGAAATTGTTGACGGGAGCTACTTTGGCTTCATCTGTTAGATTGGAACCGTCGGATTTTTGCACTTTGACTTTCAGATACAAGTAACTACTATTCAGATCGATGTAATCTTCCGATTGTCCTTTGATTTCAAACTCGATGGGAGCGGAATCCGTCAAAGAGGAAACAGGATGAAATTCGACCCATTGGGATTCTTGCATGGTCATCATAGTGGGTGGCATGGCAAACAGATCCAGTTCTGACTTGGAACAGGCACAAGACTCTCGGTGCATCATTTTCGGTTGTTTTTTTGTTTACAATTTAATAATCAAACACGTCTAAGTCTCGAACAGTTTTTCTTTTCTTAGTCTTTCTAGCTTTGAGAGTATGAAGTCCTTTGAAAGGGTGTTTTCGTCGTCTTTTTCTGCCTTGTCCTTGTTGGAACCTCAGAGAAGCAGGAATGCCTGACTCAGCAGCAAACGTGGCATTTATAGGATTTTCTCGTCGACCCAAAATATCTTTGCCTGTTTGAAGCAAAACATTTTTGCCTGCTCGTAAGAAAGCTTCTTTGGGGTTTTGTTTGTCAATGATGACATCGTGGAGAAATTCTTTACCGTGTGTCATCGCAGCATCTTTCAGGGCGTGCAATCCCCGTGTCACCATTGGTTTTAACACGGGAACCACAGTACGAAAGACCGATTTGAGCATATCCCCTAAACCATGTCCTCGTTGTCGAGTGACTCCTTGGTACACAGGATACATGACTGACAAAAAAAGTTTTTTAGAGTACTCTTTTTCGAAAATGGAGTTTCACAGTGACTTTCCCTTGGGTGAATGGAATATTTTGTCCCAGATCTCCTTTTATAGTTATGTTGACAGTGTCAAAATACGACTTACTGACATGTAAATAGTGAGGATGTACAAATTCACGGTGAACGTGATAGGTGTTTCCACCTTCTTCGTCAGCAGCCGTGGCAGAATCCACTTTGAAAGGAATGACACGCAGTAACGGTACAGAGGTGTGACCTACTACGTTGTACTCCACTACATCGGAGTACACAAAAATCAAATTCAGTCCTTGGTTCATTACTACAGGGAAATGAAAATGTTTGGCAAAATCCAAATTGTTACCTATGGGTGGCATTTTGGTTGGATGATTCTTGACCATTTCGGGGTTTCCACCTAAAATGTGATACAATTCAGGACAAAATGTAATGGCCAAGACTTTGTCATGTGAAAATTTCATCAGGAGTCGACGAGCTATTTTGTGGTATTCAATCTTGACACTTTTTTTAGTTTTCTCCAAGGCTTTTTCAAACATGATATTGAACTTGTCAGCAAGGGTGTTCACCAAATGTTGACCGCTAAAATAATAACCTGAAGGAATTTTCATCATGTAAGTGGTTCGATTAGTGGCAGGATTCTTTGTTTTCGGAAAGTCAACTTTATCACTGCGTTCATCCATGACTTGTTGCACTTGTTCATCTTCAACTTCTACGGACACCGTGTTTTGAGTTTCAACGATGTTTTTAATTTGTGTTGGGTGAATCATTTCTACCAAAGCCACTTCCCAATAGGCTTCGTCATAAAATTGAATGGCCTGAGGTAATTTGGCCGTGTAACAGCACAAAGTGTTTTTGGGAAACACCTCCATGGAACTGTCACTGGGTAAGGTTAAGTAAAATTGGTTGTTCATAATTCCACAGTTCTAGTGTCCGAGGAGTCACTGGAGACCAGAGGAGTGTCTAAAAGAGAATGGTTAGGATGAATGTTGGAACTGACGTTGGACACCAGACTCCCGTTGTTGTTGTTGTTTCCGTTAGAGGAATATTTTAGAGACGGGTTGGGAAGAAGATAACCAATGCAACTGCTGAGTAAAATGGTCCACAATTGTTTGTCTCCTTGTTGTAAACTTAGATTGGCAATGGCTGCACCGATGACACAATACACCACAAAGATTTGGCAGAAAAAGACGATTTGCGTTTTAGGCACACGTTCTCCACACCACACCCACAAGGGTTGCTTTTGTAGATCTTGCAGAGAAGAACTGGGGGAAGAAGCGTTCACAGTAGGAACTGAGGCTGTGTTGAAGACCATGATGGTCACTTCTTTTTATAGTCAATGATTTGAGAAGCGTTAATCCAAGAGTCAAAACTTGACGGATATCCTTTCCAATGTACTTTGACTTCTTTGACACGTCGTTTTCCCACTTTTCGTGTTCTTCGATCGAGAATGCTTTCGATTTCGTACACGTCGTCTTCTTTTTTGGTCACACGTTGTAACTCGGGTAAGTAAAACGTTCCTTTTAACACTTCTCCGTTCATGTCTTCCAATTTATAGACGGGAGGATAACGACCACGCACTCGTTCAGTGACACGAAACAATTCGGTGGTCCAGTTGGGCAAGTAACCTTTGTCGAAAGTACGTTTGGTTTTGCCAATGCGTACCCAATCTCCTGCGGCTAACTGTCTACCTTTCTTGGAACTAGTGACTGACGGGGACGTACCAAACAGACGCTCGGAGACGGTCACTTCGTTGTCGGGAGTCACTTCTTGAGGGGCACGTCCAATGCTCCGATGGTAAGATTGGTTGTACGATTGAACGAGGTGTGGCAAGATGTCGATGTACTTGAGAGTGTGTTGATGCGTAAAATATTTCCACATGCGTTCTTTCAAAGTGCGTTGAAAACGTTCCACGATACTGGCTTTAGTTTCGGGATTCTCGGTGGTAAAAAAATGAATGTCACGTTTCTTCAATTCTTTTTGGAAAGCTTGGTTTAGAAATTCGGTACCTTTGTCGGTTTGCCATCGAAGAGGGTGACGACCACTTTGTTTCAACACCAGTTTCAAGGCTCGCACTAATTCACTGCTCGATTTGGAAGTCAAAGGCACGACCCAAGCAAATTTGGAAAAGACGTCGATGACACAAAACAAATATTTGTAGCCACGATTGTAGGTGGTCAAATGAGAGACATCGGCTAAATCCGCCTGCCATTGATGATCGATACCTTCCACTTGGGTGCGACTTCTTGAAAATTTTCGTCGAATAGGTTTGTGTAAGGTGTACGTAGCTTGTTCTTGTAACCATCGTTGCACTTGAGGTAAACGGACACTTTTCAGTTTTGTTTTGGCAGCACGATACAATTTTTGAACACCTCCGTAGCCAGCTGGATGAGATGGATCGTAGTAAATGCTAGCTAAGACCTTCTCCATTTTTTTTCTTTTTTGTTTTTTTTTAATAAGTGATCCAATCTTCGCTGATGCTTTTCGCTATGGAGCGAGAGGGTGGTTTGGAAACGGCTTTACGTGTTCGATGTGCCACAGGAGTCGAAGTGGAAGGTAGTTTTGGTAATGGTGTTGGAGGTGGTAATGGTGGTAAGAGAATTTCTTTGGTTTTCTTGTCTTTTTTCACTTCTGGTTTCCCTTCTTTCTTTTTTACTTCTGTCGAAGATGGAGTGGACATCTTCTTTTTAACCCAAGCTTTAAGTTCTTCTCGTTGAGGTGTAGGGGAAGGTGTCAACAAGGACGTTGCAATTTTACTAGGAAGAGGAGCTGCTGGTGGTGTTTGAAAGACTTCTCGTACCTCTTCTTCAGGTATCCGTGGGGTTGCTTCTGTCTTAACCGCTGAGGTAAGTGGTGGTGGTGGTGATGGACTTTTCATCAGGGCTTTCAAATCTTTCAAAGAAGGTACAGCTGTTTCGTCTAATGCTTTTTGGTGAAAGAGTTGCAGTCGTTGCAACAATTGACCGTACCGTTGAGATTTTTCCGTTTCGGACAAATCGCTACGATCCATCAACGATTGCAATTCGTGTTGTAACTGTGACATTTCGGTCAAATGAGGATTGGGAGGTAATTGTGGGGTCCGTTGTTCTTGCCAACGATGGTATTCCATCCATCGTTTATAAGGGACTAAAGTCAGTTTTCGTCCTTCCATTAGATTTCAAGAATCACGTCTGGGATCTTTTGACTCCAGTGTTCTCCTTTTATCTTCGTCCTCCCAGGACAGTTCCAAGTGATCCCATTACTCCTTGCAACAAGGGTTGTGCTATGTTTCCCAGCAAGGGTGCTAACATGGGTGCTAACAGGGGTAAAATAGCAATTCCTCCGCGTTGCACCAACATCTTTTTCTTTTGACGAATAGGAATTTTCTTTTGGACCATTTGGCGAAGAACGTGTCGATGTTTGGCTAAGCATTTTTTCTGATGTGCAGACAAAGGAATCGTGCCTTTCAAAACATTCAGACAACATTCGCACACGGTATCAATGACGTCCTTCGAGGCGGTTTGAATGAGTTTTTTTCGCATGGGTGAAGGAGCTTTGGACAGGACAGACAACATGTCCCAATGTTTGACTAAACGAGGAGGTAGTCCTTTTCTTTTCTTTCCTTTAGGAGTAGAAGAGGAATGGGTTTTGGAGGGTGACATTTTTTTGTGAATTGCTTCCAGGGCAGAATCCAAAAAGTACACTAACGTCAATCACTTGGGTACATGACCTTTTATCCTTTTTTAGCACAACGAAACTGTCTTGTTTCCTTTTGGAACAGGAGAACGATACATCTTTGGGTACACGACAGCCACTTAACTTCATAGTTCGTCCTTGTTAGCCCTTATCCATATGGTCTTTGTCCCTGATCAATTTTTTTGTTGTCTCTCTTTTATAAATTGCTCAACCTTTCCCAACATGTTGTCAATGTGTCTGTAAACAAAAAAAGGACTGAAGAAACCGCCTCTTTGGTGACTCCTTTTTTTCTTGGAACGACTGTGTCTTTTCTGTAGGTGTCGTCGATGCTGAACTAAACGTTTCTTAGGATGACGTGACTGACGTTTTCGTTTTCCTTTTCCTTTTTGCACAGAAGAACGACGATGGTGATGGTGTACACTTCTTGGTGGTGCCATCTTGAGGTGATTAGCAGCACAAAAAAAAACACACTGATGTTAAAATGGACCTCGGGTCTTTTTTATACTGGAATGCGTCGCCACTGATTGTCTTTACGTCGTATCAACTTGATGACAGGCAACACACGTCGTGGAGGAGTTCGCAAAGGGCTAAATCGAGCCAATTCTTGGTTGGACAAATCCAGTAAACTTTGTAACACACCTGTTCTCTCTTGGACTTTGATTTTTGGGGCAGGTACTTTGTGAGCAGCAGCCGCTGCTGCTAAAGAGGAAGTGGGTATTACTGATGGAGAAGACATTTTTGGAGACGCTCTCATGTAGGTTGAAACTCTTTTCGGTGGTCTTTTCTTTTTCGTTTTCTGAGATGGTGACTTGGTTTTACTACCGTGGTTCTTTTTCTTTTTCTTCTGAGTACGTTTGGGAGTAACTTGTTTCTTGGGGACAAGTTTGGGTGCATTGGGATCCCATTTTAGGAGGGAACGAATGATGACACCTCCTAGTGAACCACTACCTCCAGGTTTCAAAATGATTTGCTTTTTAGTTTGAGTGTCAATGCGAGGATCAGCTAGTTGCGTCAAGGCTACTCTGTTTCTGTCAAAAAAACGTTTGGTTTGATGTGGAATCTGAATGATGCCTTGCAGTAATTGACGTGCTGTCACCGTAAACCATCGTAAGACTTCTTTGAGACTGGCTTCTAAGACACGAGCACGTATTTGTGGATTTTTCTCGCGACTAATGCCATACAAGGCACGAATCAATTTAACGGGAAGATGAGACTGAAGGGACGTCATGTTGACAATGTGTGAGACAGAATCCAAGTAACCAAGGTTTTTATACTATTTTTGTCTTTGCTGGTCATGGTTAAGTCGACGACGGGGATGAGTACACGACAGGTCCACCGTCTTGACACCAGTGGTGAAACAGATGGGTACGAAATCGCAAATAATCGGGGGTAGTGGGTTTCAAATCCACGAGTAAATAGGCGTGTGGAGTTTGAGTGGCATCTTCGTACGCATGAGTTAGCCAAGGTGTTCCTAACTGTTTGGCTAAGACTTGCACTTGCGATTTATCTCTAGGACTTTTAAACAAGACCACGTAATGAGCATTGAGACTGATGGTACGATGGGCTTTACTTTGTTGAAACAAATTTTGAGTAATGTAAATGACACTGGCATTACGATGATGCCCTTTGCGTGTAAACCACAGCTTAATTTCTTCTTCGTCTTCTCCTAACATGTCATCAAAAATAACCAAATGGGTTTGACTAGGGTCAGACACGATACCGTCGTCTTCGATCGGAATGCCTTCCACAAACACAATGGATTCACCTTGACTTTCTCGTAGAAGGTTGTACGCGGATTGCCACTCTTTGTAACACCACACGATACCTTGAGGTGGACGATCGATCAAATGATGTTTATGTTCGATCAAACGTTTGACAAATTCGGTTTTGCCTGAACCGCTAGGTCCAGCAATGAGCATGTTAAAGGGATGTCGAAGATACAAGGCATCCCAACTAGCATGGTCTAAGTGTTCGTCAATGACTTTGAAAGTGGAGGAAGAGGGAGCAGAGACAGTAGAGGTAGCCATAGTAGCGTCAGGAATGTCACCTTTCGTGTAACACGATGACAAACAAGACAAGAGTTTTTATACTTTTTCAGGACACGTTTATTGCAAACTTTAAAATGAAATAACACGAAAGACATAAATACATAATAGCCAAATGGTTAAGTACATGAATAAAAGACACATCAACACAACTATCGTGGAATATAAACAAATTTCTACTTGACAACATTTTTTGTCATTCAAATGTAGTGTCCTAGGGATAATGCGTAATGTTCTAAACGTTTGTACATGGCTTGGTACTGTCACACAAAGGTTCTCCTGGAATGGCCTTTCGGAAAGGTCAAGGACCGTCCTGTCCTGAAGAGAATGGTTTTCCTCCGTGACAGACTGTTCTTCTTCTTCTGGTATTGTCACTAACACAGAATGAAAAGTGACTTTTTTCACGGAACGTTTTAATGTTTCAGGATTACAAATCTCGGGCATAGTTAGCCACTTCTTTAGTCCAAGCCTCAAAACCCAGACTTTTCCAGTCACGTACATCTGTCCAGTGAGGGTGTAAGTCACAAGCTACACACACATCCTCATACACCTCTTCGGTACCTAAAAGTTGACGAATCTTGTTTTCCCGTAAAGGTTTAGAAGTATCCAAATGAAAGCGCAAAGCTTTCAGGAGAATGAGTTTCTCGTGAGCATTTAAAGGCATCACTTTCATATTTTGTTTTTGGAGTGGTACGTACTGTTCGTAAAGTGTCCACAAATGATCGGACGGTAAACGAAATCCCAGAAAGCAAGTCACTAAGACACACACGACACGTCGTCCCCAATTCAATGGACACAGTTCTCGTAAAAGGCAATGGTAATCCTCCACTGATTGAATATGGTCATGGATCTCCTTCCAAGGAATCTGTTGAATCAACAATGATAACGGTTTCGGCATGGTAGAACGATTTTATAGTCACTTTTTTTTCGCCAGCATATAACCGTAATTTCTCCACAAACATAGTCGTTTTATTCCATTCTCGAATCTAAATTCTCTAGTCACTAACTGAAATGTGACTAGTCGATCAGAAGTTTCCTCTTCCACTAAGTTTACAAACTGTTCAAGATTGTGGTAACTCTCTAACTCGTCCTCTGGAATTCGATTCAGTAAGTGTAACTGGAAGTACATATAATCTCTACTAACAATACACTTTTTTCCCACTCGATGTTGACTAATGTCTGACCACTTGAACACTTTCTTAAGAATCAATCCTTTTATAGCATTGAGGTACCAGTGGTTCAAACATCGGTGACGTAACGGATGCAATAGTTCTTTGCGTTTGACTTGTATTTTGACCAACTCTCGATAAATTCGTTCTCTCAATTCCACAGGTAAACCACGAATATTCTCTAGTAAAGGATCCATAACCATGTCTTAAACACTTCTCTTGGAGCGAAAGTATTGAACGTAGTGAGTTATTTCATTCCACTGCCATTCAGGATAACGGTCCAGAATGTTAATAAAATCTTCCGTTGTAAATGGTCTAAAGCGAAAACAAAGAATGAACACAACTTTAATCCAAAGACATCGAACTTGTTGGTTGACTTCTTTCACTTTCCTCCTGTGAATTTCTCGACACAAACGTTCTACAGTCACCAATTGAGATTTGGCACTAGCAAGACTCTGCCAAATATCCTTGTAGATCTTCTCTTGCAATTCCAGCGGTAATGTTTGAAGATTGATATTGATGTCAGGTTTAAATACTTGACTAGGGGTGACCCGACCTTGGACTCCTAACCCTGTGGCTACTTTCTTACTAAACATCGTTGAATTTGAATAAAGGACGAGGTCCCACTAAAGGTACGTAATGACAATCCGGAGACCAACGAATATGTTCCAGGTAAGCGGAATCTTTCTGTTCCCACTCGTGAATTGACATGCCACAACTAAAGCACTTGACTTTATCCCCTTCACCCAAGTAGAAAAATCCAGCTCTGGCTAATTCTTCGGGGGTAGGTCCTCCCAGATATTTTGGCCATTTACCTCGAAAGGTTTGGATCCGACTGTCATAATCAGAGTATTCTGGCAGACGCACAGGAAACGAATATTCGTATTGTGCAGATTCACCTCGATGAGGGTAAGGTGAGATATGCAAAAGTTTGCTCAGTTTTACGTGACATCCGTAGGGTGGTAACCGAAGCGTTTGTTGTGGAGGATGACATCCACAGATAATGTGAAAAGGTGTACGATGACGAGCGGCATCACTTTTGCATCCGTCAGGATTGACACGTATACCATCATTATCATTATCACTCGTTTACAGGATAGGTTTGGTCGTCTTTGCAAAGTTCCCATGACGACAATGTGGTACTGAATCGCTAAGGTCACAGCGTACAGCATCTACGTCATCGCAAGGTACAGCATCGCACTCAAGTTTACTCTTGCTGGATATTTGCTGGGTAAAAGGATTCATCTTTTTCTCTTGGTCTTGGTAGTCCAAATGAACTATTAGTCTTGAACGTTGTCCCTTTTTATATGCTGAGCAATATCAGCGTGTCCGTACGGTAAAGTGAAGTGGTTAGGAAGCCGTACTCGCTTCTGATACACGATTTGATAGACTTTTTCCAAAGGTCGACTGACGATTTGATGTGTGGGCAAACGCACAATCTTGTTAGGTTGGTAAGTGGTCACTTTAAAGTTTCCATCCTGACCAGACTGCAAGGCTTCTTTGAGTACGCCAAAGTTCACCACTTGACTGGTGCGATAATTGAGAGTCAATCCTTTCACTTTACACTCCGTGTACACTTCTCCTTGAGGGTTACGGAATTCGTAACCGTAATTTTTTGGACCGCCACTGGCAAAACTTAGAATCTTGTCCTCGGGATGCTCGTCTGTCCAGGCTCCTAAACGGTCTCCTTCGATTTTAGGTTGCTCTTGACCCAAACGACTAATATAGATGCAACTGTCCGTGTCAAAATACAACACACGATCTCCTAACAGTTCTAAAGCTTCGTACAGTTTTAAGCGAGCATGAGCTGTCACGTAAGCCGCAATGATGACATTTCCAAATTCGTTGGCTTCTACAAAGTCCAGTTCTTCTTCGTAATTAACTAAGAGCAAGTCCTCACGAACGACGTCCACGTGTTTTATGAATTTGGTTTTGTCGTGAATCATCTGGAAGTAACGAAAAAGTTGTGACAAATACTCCGTTTTGGGTAAACACGGACGTTGTGCCATTTTGCCCCACAAACAATTTAACATCACTTTGGCAAACGATCGCCTTCCTTCGTTTTTTTCCACGTGGTCTAAAGTGATGCCTTCCTGTTCCCAGTATTTCTCTTTGAATTTCTTTTGACTTTCGGGAGTGTGACACCAGGAAGGATAGCCACTGGCTTCTTGCTTCAGTTTCAAAAAAGCATTTACGTACTCTGAGAAAATGCCTTTTTGAGTCTCGTCACCCTTGTGGTACTTTTCTGTCTTGGGAAAGTGGTAAATTTCGTACACTTCTAACAGTCGGTATCCCAGATCCAGAGCTTTAAACAATTCTACACTAACCCATGTTCCCGTCAAGGCACGTTCTTCCTGTGTGTGCTGACAAGGGTAGTTTTGGTTGCACGTTTCAGCACAAGTGCGACACAAAGGAAACATCAGTTTTCCTTGGCAATGATGGGGTAACACGGGATGGTACAAATTCGTGGGAGGCAAGACTTTGCACTTGATCAATCCTTCGTATTGTCTAATATTGTCCATGTCAATGTGTTCGGTCAGCAATTGTGGGTGACCTACCGGAAAGTGACAATACTTGCACACGTATGGGTACAGAGAACACACGTCCAAGTATTTGATTTCTTCTCCTTTCTCCTCGTCGGCTTGGTACAGCAAACAGGCGGCATTCGTCCGTCCTCCGTACAAACTCTCCCTTGGGTTTAGAGGGTCCGACAGCTTGTAACTTTCCACGATACGCTTAAACTCGGGATCGGTTTTCAATCGCTGGTCGTATTCGTGTTCCCACATTTCTATCACTTGATATCCTTGCTCTTCTAACTTCAAGCGACGTTGACAAGTGGCCTGGTACAAGTCTTCCATGGTTTGTTGTAAAAACTGATTTTTAGTACTCCGTTGAGGATAACAGATAGGACATCCATGAAATAAGCAACCGTTAAACTCGTACACGATCTGAGGGTTTTCTAAGTTCCAACCATCTACCGAATACCTTCCGATGGTCTTTTCACCTCCTCCGTTGCGGGCATGTTGAATCCATTTGTCTTCCTTGTCACACAAGTAATGTAACCAGCGTAGTGCTTTAACCGAGTATTGTCGTTTGACAAATTGGGTCGTTTGAGGGGTGATAACAGCTAGGGTGTTTTCGGGCATGAATCGTTGACGGTACACTAAGGAACACGCTTTAGCAAGGGTGCAGGCTTCTTTCAAAGGATCGATTCCTCCGTGTTCCATGAATAATTCTCGAAATTTGCCACAGCAACGCCGTAAAATGTCCACG
Source organism: Potamilus streckersoni (assembly GCA_016746295.1). Classification (NCBI taxonomy): domain Eukaryota; kingdom Metazoa; phylum Mollusca; class Bivalvia; order Unionida; family Unionidae; genus Potamilus; species Potamilus streckersoni. The sequence goes on along the minus strand of JAEAOA010001436.1, from coordinate 21,282 downwards.
TCGGAACGACAATATTTTAACATTTCTTCCTGAAAGTCAAAAGGGTCCGAAGCGTGAGTCTGGTACCATGCGAAGAAAGCTTCTCGTTGTTCGGTACGCATGTTGTCGGGGTCGTAGTAGTGAACCTCTGGCAAATGAGGTAGAACAGCATGTTGATTGGCTTCGGTATTGTAAAAGTGAGGAAAATAGCCTTTGGCCATTTCTGTCATGCCAAACGTTTTAGGCATGCGACTCAAAGGCATGGCCAAATAACTCATCGAATCTTTAAACTGCACTTGTCCCACTTGCATGGAAATGATTTTGGCTCCGTTCAAAGTCACTTTAGGACGTTCGGTACTTTGTTCCGTATAGTATCTCAGCAAAAACTGTCCATCGTATCCCGAGAAATTGTGAGCCATGACTGTGGCAAAACGATGACAATCTCCGTAACGTTCGATATCTTCTTGGCTCCACGTCTCGTCGATAGGGTCTAAGACCCATTGGGCAAAATAGGTCAATGTGTTCGGTCCCCTAAAGATTTTTTCACGTCCACCAGGAATCTTGCTACAGTGAGGGCAATGAGTCAAGATAGGCTCTTGGATGCATTTTTCGCACGCTCGATGAGCCACGCAGAAATTAGGGATGTGAATGCCAGTTTCTTGCATGCATTCAAAATCGAAAAAGATGAAATTGCCTTTCTTTTTCTGATCCTCTTCTTTTTCTTTTTCTTCATGTTTAGAATGGTATTTTTGAATGTAGCATTGGTGTTCCAAGTCCACGATTTGGTGACAAATGTGACATCTTTTCTTTCCTGAACAGACGTGTGCCTTGGGGCTGTTGGTACGTATGCCTTGTCCACAAGTAGGGCACAATCTCAGGAGTTGACATGCACATTTCCGCTGTGAACCTTGCGTCTTCAAATGTTGTTGGTAACAGGCAGGACTGACAAACGTTCGCCGACAAGCAGAGCAATGCATTCGTTCTTGTCCTTCGTCCAAACAGGGTTTAGAGGCTAAACATCCCTCACATTTCGATCCACATTGTTTGTGTTGCTCTCGATTGTTATAACCATAGTCACATTTCTCACAGTAATAACCGTATGACAGGAATGCAGTGATACTGGTAATGGCATCAAAATGTTCATTATGATGATAGATGTGAATGTATTTTCCGTCTTTGAAATCTTTGCCTCGAAACAACAGAGGTCCGCGCACTTCTTGAGGGTACACTTTCAAGGTGTAACGTGGAGCCAAGACGTCTTGCAACTTTTGCATTTCAGGAATGCCACAGGGTGTATCTTTAGATAGTCCCGCTTGCTGTAACAGAAATTCTGCCTCTCTTTGTTGTTTGGCTCGGTCCGATTGTTGAATAGTTTTCCATGCTCTTTTCCATTCTGCCGTGTTGTTCTTGTCGGCATACGTTCGTCCCACCACGATGGCACGGGCTAAACACATCTTGTCTTGAGAGTTGTTAATTTGGACGAGGCTCTTTTTGATGCTGCGAAGGTTGCCTACCAAGAACACCTTTTTGCGCTGTCCTGTCCCTTGGGGAAGAGAAACGTGTGTCATGAACAGTGTCGCTTTTCCGTCGGTGATGTGAAACTTGTCATTGGATTGTTGCACATGTTGAATCTTGTCGATGATTTTGGAAGGTGTCAATTCTGATGGACTGCTAAATTCGATCCATACGGGAGACTTCAAATTGTCGTGATGAATGGAAAGTCTCAAGCGATCGTCTTCTTTGGCTTCACATTGCTGTTTCAGATTTGTTAACAAAGAATCCCACACATCGGTGATGAACTCTTCTGCTTTCTCCAGTGGTACGTCGGACTTGAAATCTTTAAACTTCACGGTGTACGTGTGGGCTGTAGTTCTAAATTTTCTAGAGGATCGTTTGTCGGTCTCTTGAATGTGATAGTAATTTTTAGGGTTTACTGTTGGTACTTTTTTTTGCTTTGCTGTAGACTCCCTGGGTTTAGATTCTGGTTCACTCATCTCATCTTCAAAATCACTGGCATGAATTTGAGCCAAGACTTCGGCTACTGTGCGAGGCGATAAATCACGTTTCTGCCTCTTACTTTCTTTTTCTCTCTCACTCAAATCGTGCGATCGTTTCATCTTGATTGAAAAAAGTGAAATGACTACATTTGAAATGCCGTGGGTCCTATATATTCATGTCAAATCAGTGCATATATAAAGGGCTAGTGCCTTCCCTCTCAGTATTCATTTTTTGCTCTCAAGCTGATCAGAACGATGGAAGAACCCACACAAATCGAACTTCTCATTAGAGCTTTACGAGGTGTCATTCGAAAGTTTTCGCCAGACAATCCAACGGACTATTCTTCCACTTTTCGAGACAAAAGTCAGGATACTTGCTATATCTGTAAGAATAAAGGGCATTGGGCTACAGAATGTCCAGACCGTCAAAAAACCAGTGTCAAAAAAGACAAGAGTCGTGATACCTGTTATCATTGTAAAGAGAGAGGACATTGGTCTACAGAGTGCCCTAAGAAACAACAACAGAAGCAGGAGAAAGAGGAAGAAGAGGAAAAGGAAGAACCCCGAGACAGGAAGAGAAGAAGGAAACTGTGAAAGTGAAGAAATTAAAAAAAAACAGGCACAGAAGAAGTCTATGAACTTTTTTAAACAAGTGTTGCGTTCTGTTGTGAATTGAATTGTAAAGAATTGTACCAGAATAGACCAGATTGAAAAAACGTAAGTGTCTCCTGGTTTTAATTTTTTAGAATAAGAGTCTACATTCACGCACACACACACACATACATAAATGAATACATACATACTAAAGGGTGATACAAGGATTTTAAGTTTTCATTGATTTTTTTTTTGTTGGCAAAATGAATAGTATTTCTTTTCGAAAGTAATGAGTGGTCCTGAAAAGGACCGTTGGGTCTTTTGTTTCCTGAGAACACACTCAAGAACGAGAAGCAATTCGCTTTAATTGCCTTATGCCTTTGCCACGGCCAAGGCCAACTTGTGGACTTGCTCTTGTCAGTGATTGAGTAGAAATTACTAATGGTGGAATCTCTGGTGTAGTCACAATGTTAGTCTGCTTGGCTCGGGAAGGTCTTTTTCTCTTCGGTCGTAATAAAGAAGTCTGATACATTTCTTTCAGATTTCTTAACTCCGCTAAAATATCCAAGAGTATCGTGACCGTTTGACTTTCACTGTTTTCCTTCTCTCCTGAACTTACTTTCTTTTCTACTGCTTCTTCTTCTTCTTGTCGTTTCCTTCTCGTCTCTTCTTCTTCTCGCTGTTGCTGTTCAAGCAGAAATGCTTCTTCTGCTTCTTTCTGCTGCTGTAAAAATTTCTCTAATTCTTCTTTTTGTCTTTGTTTAAAATCGTCGATGTGTGGTAAAGAAGGAGAAATTGGTGAAGGTACTGGGGCCGGTACAAATTCTTGCGAAGAGAGAAAATCAACTAAATCCCAGTTGAAATCAACCTCTTCGGTCAGTGACACTGTGTTCACTTTAGTAGCTGAAGCTATACCATTGCTTTTCGTCTCCGCAGCTGGTTCACCCCAATTCATTGTCTTCTTAAGTTCCGTCATGTTTGACTCAACAATGCCGCATCTATGAACTTCGCACGAACGCTAGTGAACGTATATAGGCATTGTGACGTCACAGGGAACTCTCTTCGGATTGGAAGACAGGCTCCGCGAAGTAACCGAATTTTGTAACGCGTATTGGGATTGGTCTACCATTTCAATCTGTTTCGATCCAGTCTTTCCCTATAAATACAAACAGTTCACTTCATTGCCTTCACCTGTTCTCATCACACACAAAGAAGATGTTGATCACTGCTAAATCCTCTAGTTGGTTATCGTCATTGTTTTTTGATCCAGAATTACCCGTGTATGCGAAAACAAAATGGTCTGTCATCCGGATTAAAGGTGCCACTGTTTGGAAAAGAAGATGTTATGTGGAAAGACAAGGCTGTTTGAAGCGGACTCTCATCTTCGGACAAGAAGTGAGATGCAGTTTAAGACAAGCTTTGAGAAAGAAAAAAGCAATGCGATGTCCTGTATGTTAACGGCATGATGTTAACATCATAAACAACGGCCCTTTTCAGGGCCACTTTCCATGCCTCGAAAAGATTATACTTTTCCATAACAAATTGCCTGTATAAGTTATAAAACATACATATCACTACATTCACTAACACGACGAACGCTTGATGTCACAGTACTTGACGAATGCTTGACGTCACAGTACTTACACATTGCTACACTGTTACCAAGTGTTCAGTACCGTGATGTCATGCCACCTGGGACCATTTCTCTTGACGCTATACAGTCCCAGAGTGTGCTAATACAAAATTCCCCTTGACGCTATATTACCCCACGCTGTGCCATTTTTCGCCAAAAATCTTGACGCTATATCGTCCCAGGCAATATTTTAATGATAACTCCCATTGACGCCAAATCGTCCCCTATTATACTGATATCCTCTTGGGGAATAAAAGATGGACTCCATTATAATAGTTATATAATTAATTACCCGCCCCTAACATGATTTTGCTATTCATAAGCTTTACCAGAAAAGCAGTTAATTTTTCTCAAAGTATTTATCTTCTATTTTATTTATGGTATGTTTGACTTGATATCGACGAGATGTCGCTATTGTAACTTCTTTATCTCGATAAGCAATATCATGAACTCAACATGCTTGATCAATATTGTTTATTGATGCTATCCAGGTCGCCCTTGATTTTGATTGTCAAGACGAATATCTAAATGAGTTCCTGGTCCACAATAATTTTTATCCCGGCATTTTTTTTTTCAACAGGGATATTTCGCCCATGATAATCCTGGCAATTTTTCCAATGAAGCAGCGATATTACCTCCCGTCGCTATGTGTTTGAAATAAATTTTATTTTTTGTGTGCCACTCTTTTCAAACTGAGCTGTCAGTGCGCGTTTTTTTTTTAAATTTTATTTTATTTTGGTATTATTGTTGTTAATCCAGTGGTGGACGTGGCTGTCCTGCAGCGTACACAATAGAAATTCATATTATTCATTATATGGATATAACTGACTTTTCGGCGACACGAAAACAAGAACCAGTCAAGCATCATCCAGCGCTACCGAATTCTATTAGAATGATAATAATAGGTCCATCTGTATCAGGCAAAACACAATTATTACTTAATCTGTGAATACGATGGCTGAAAGTGAATAAACTGTATTTAGTAGCTCTGTCTGTAGATGATCAACGATGGTACGAAGTACTTTAAGATTTTAATGAAAATGCAAAATCCTTGATGAATCAAGGAAATGAAGACAGTGACCTTAATGATTTTATAACTGATATTGATGAAGCGCCATCCGTGGACGTCCTTGACGGAGACATTGATAATTTAGTAGTATACGATAACGTCATGCTGGACAAACAATCAAATCCAGCTAGGATATTTTTTTCGAGGTAGACAAAAATACAGACGTGATTTATGTCACAGTGTTATACACAATTCGAAAATTGATCAGAGATAATTGTAATAGTTTAGTTATGTTTAATGGAGTCGATACACATAAACTGAAATATTCATCAAACTTGGTGATCAGGGGATATACACATGCTTAAATTAAAAATTTCTTTTCAAAAGCTCAAGCAACCCCGTTTGATTTTATAACAATAAACTTACATGATCCTGGCTCGAGGTACCGTAAAGGTATTGATTGAATATTTGGTCCTTGATATTGTCAAGGGGTATAACTCTGTCACGAAACTAGAATAATTATTTATTTTCTGGCTAAGTGAAAAAAAAAAACAAACAAAAAACCCCCAAAAACAAACAAACAAAAAAAAACAACAACAACAAAAAAAAAAACAAAAAAAAAACGCAACATGTAGAATCAGTAATTGTATCCGCGCTATGCAAGTACTTACTCATTAATAAAGTATGAATAAACAACACTTAGAAATCTGTTTATCACAGAATGTGTGTGTTATATTTATTTTTGCAACATATATTTGTTAAGTAAAACCATGGCGCATTGCTAGCGCGTCTATCTCTCGTACTCGAGGCCTTTGGTCCTATTAACTGTATCGAACATTTGTCGGGGGTGGCGATCGATGCCCATTTTTCATATTGATTGGGGCCGCGACCCATTTGCTAGAACTTCAACAGAAGAGTACACCTTCTCATGTCACCACGTGGTGGATGTTTTTTTTTAACACACCCAGATTTGATTATGGAGAGTAATGCAAAATCTGTTGAATCTAAAAGAGGCCCCGTGTATTTTTTTCTTGACACCATATCTCACTGGAAATATCATTATTGATATACAGCGGCAAAAATGAACAACACGTAAACGAACTAAGTGCGATGAAATACAAAACCCTTCGTATTAATTAAAGCCCAAACTAACATTGTTGTGGCTCCTACGTGACAAATTTAGAGGTGATTTTGTTTAACATCGCTGACATTCTTATTTCATCGCTATACGAGGCTTTAGTTTTCATAAATAAGGTCTCAGGCAAATGGTCTGTTCACCCTCCCTGCTGCTCATAGCTCAGATATATTGCCTCGAAAAGATTTACTTTCTCTTGCCTATTTTTTTTTTAGTTGGTTGCATAATTTGAGTAGGATAGATTGATGTTCATCAATCTCTAAAAAACAAACACAAATAAAATTTTGTATAGAAATGAAACAGGTGGTATGACGTCACGGTACTTGCTACATTGTATATCGTCACAGGGTATGCCATTTGTCTCTCTTCTTGTCCCTTATACGACCTCGGCTGTGCCATTTGTTTCTATAAATTTTGTCCATATAGTGCAAAATAGGGTCCCGTAATGCAAATTGCCATCCAGGACCACTTACGCCTCAAAAATATTTATTCTCTCTTGCCTACTCTTTTTTTTTGTCGATTTAATAGTATACATTTGTTTTAAAAAATATACTTGCTTGCGTAAAGATATTTGTTTTGGGGGTGGGACACCAGACAGATGTCCCCACCCCTACTTAACCGAAAAAAACTATCTAAAAAGTTCATGTGTATCTGTATTCCCCCCCCGATATGTAGCTATGTTTTTATTTATAACTTTTTATCAAAAAATTTAATTTTTAAATTTTTTGAATGGTTATTTTTTCGTAGTGTTTTCAAAAGGTTCATTTCTCCGATAGGGCTTCATTTTTCCTATCGGAATCATTTCTCTTATTTTGTTTGGTGACCTTGTCTAAAGGTCCCCTACGTCCTATGTGTGCTATATGTTTGGTGCTCTTGTATGTTGCTATAATTTGTTTTCTTGTTAGGACAGCCTTCTATACCATATTTTCCCAGTTATCTATTCCATTATATGCATCTTACTCTTTCCATCTCATCTATTCCTTCTTCTTTCACTCATTCATTTTTATTTTATGCATATAATTTATTCCTATTTCTACATTTATTTAAATAATTTATTTTATTTTAATTTTTATTAAATTTTTGAATTTTTTATTTAGTTAATAGGATAAAAAAATTCCTAGTGTTTTTAGTATGTGGTTATGATGTTCAGTCTACCTTTTCTTTTTCAATTATGTTGCTAGGAAAATAGGGTGCCAAACATTTTACTTTTGCACCCCATTTCCCTGCATTTTTTTCCCAAAATTCCTAATAAAGGGTACAAAAAGATATGTACAAGTCCACACACGGTGTTTTCTGAGGCTCTTCCGCAGGCCTTCCCACTCCGCGTAACGCCATGTGATATAGCCCTACGACGTCATTGTCAAGTACTTCTTCCATGTGTGGAGTTAATCTATAAATATATAAAAGCACATTAATATTTATGTGAATGAAAATTAAAAAAATTAAAATTTCATTTAGAAGTAAAGTTATTTTCTTATGTTAATAATCTGTCCACACTTTTTCAATGCTGACCGTACGAAACTTTTTTTCATATAATCAGTTCTATTATATTCTCCATCTAGGTATAGTAATTTCCCTATTTTAAAAACACCATATTTTAAATACTATTAATATCTCTTTCATTTTTGATTGCTTAGTAATACAAAATTACAAGCCCTTTTTGAAAATTCGTAGCTTTTACATAATGGGCATTTTGGCCTTATCATAATCAAATGCCTTCTTTTTGCTTTATCTCCTGTCAACCAGGCGTTGTACAAGTATTTAAAGATGATACTAATTTTTAAAGAATTGTATTTCCCCACACTTTCCAAATGTTCTCCAAATTTACACCCCATACTTCCATTTCTATCTTACATCTTTTTTTTCTAAAAACTAGTTATCTTACTACTTTATGTGCTGTTTTATTATGCCCCTCCCATATTTCATTTACATCCCTATATTTCAAAATTAGATCCTTTATACATTTAAAATTTCTATCTACTTCCGAAAGTTTAATAAATTAAACTATAGATCTCTTGTTTTTTTTTTAACACGAACCCAAACCAATATAATTAAATTCCCTACCATGGCATTTTTGGTGTAGATTTTATTATTTTAAAACGGTTAATTATAAGTTTTCATTAGCATGGGACTTGGTAAGTTTAACCCCCCTTTATTTTTGGGTCTATATAATGTTTTTTTTTGGATGTAGTGCGTGCGTTTTAAAACCCGATATATATCTTATAATTTCATTATCTACTTTTTCCAGGTCTTTATTAACTAAATCAATTGATTTTAAAATATAGTCTATGTTTGAGTATAAGTGTTTTTGCCACTATGGCTCTTTTTATCACGCTTAATGGCGTTTGTGCCCAGATTTCTAGTGCTTTATTTTATCTATTACCTTGTTTAAAGTTTTCCTTATCCTCATTTTGACCAAAGTAAATACCTAAGACTTTTACCGTTCTTTTTATATATTGGGGAGGCAATCCTGGGTGATTGCCCCTCCAGTTAAATATTTTTAAGATTTGTTTTTCCATGGTTTATCTTGGAACCCGATGCTTTGCCGAAATTCATATTCTTTCATTAAGTGTTTGAAAGAATTAGGGTTGCTTTTAAAGTTTGTACAATTATCAAGATATCAATTCTAAAAGAAAGAAACGAAAATATTAATTTGTGTACAACATATTGAAATCTCTAGTTATTGGAAGATAAAAACATCCAAATTTAAGCTAGTGCTTTGATATTGATTGGAGTGTAGGAGAAGCGTGCTCCAATCAATAATTCATATCCTGAATATAATAAGGACATTGAAATGAATTTAGATTAAGCATTTATTATTGTTCAGCTTTCACTTGGTAATGGAAAAAGCCTAATTAATAAGCCAGTTCAATCTTTGCTCATCCATTGCAGACCCTGGATTCAGAGTTAGGAGAAGCAGTCCTATGACCGAAATCCACATTCCACTCATACCTTAAAGAAAAAGAAAAAGGATGAGAGATGGGATGATCATGAGAAGAAAAGAAGTAGAAGGCATGAGGAAATGATAGAATGGTATAAAGGATGCAGTTTAATATAACAATCTGATTAATGAATTCGTTAATTCAGAAACGTGTTTTGCATTCTTCAAATGTATTATGAGAGAAGTTTTGCCTTCATTGATAAAATAGGTAAATATCTATTTGGAATGCTGACAATGAAAACATCACGACATTTAGCGAGTTATACAAATATGCTAAAGCAACAGAATAATGAAATTTAAATTTTCGGTATTATTGCTCGATAAGGAGATGATTTGTTCTCCTATACCTGACAAATTGATAATAGAATTAGAACATGTTAACAACAATTGGTCCAAACTCAAAAAACGCTTATACTATTAGAGCAAGCGATGCTTGCTATTGTCGAAATAATCGTGCAGAATATTCGACAATAGAAGAAAGGAATGCAGCTCAAACGGTTGAGACTCAGCAAATTAGTCATATAGCAAAAATTTCAGCAGGCGAGTTCACTTGGTATACTGATTTCACAGCATGTTTAAGGGAATTTATGAATCAAATTGAACGATCGTATCTATATTGCGCTACCTACCCTAGTTGTCCAGATGATATTCAAGACGTATCAATTAATTCTAGTTTAATGAAAGCATCACTAATAAACATTATACAGTTACTTGGTTTACAAGAGATCATACTGCATTATGCCACACATTTTAGATATCTCCTAATTTAAAATATTAGTTGTCTCATATATGAAATAATATATTGGGAAGTCATAATTTACATCCTATTCATAAGGAGTATCACTTATATATTATGAACATGCCGTTCTATTGATCGCATGATCCTAGGTCAATGACATATGATGGAAATAACCTAGCGCTTACACAGCAATTTTAATTATGTTCTGCTGAAGTTATTTACAATAAAATAGAAATAATAATAAAATAATAACAAAAAGAGTAAACTAACGTATAAAAACCCCAACATAATATATAAAAAACCAACATAAATCATTAAAAAATAATGATATAAAAGAAACATATTATTTTTTTTTTCATTGCAGATTCTCACTATTGTACTTGAACTTCATTGAATGTGTCAAATGTGTTTTCGTAGGATTCCCTTGAATAAACTCATTCTTTACCATACAGATGTCACCTTACGTATTATCCTGTCACATTGCATATTTTATTGTTTTTTTAATATATTGTTTTTCTTCATTCCTTATCGAGGTACTACACGGTCAATTGTTTTTCCTATTTCTTAACTTTTGTCAGTGCATTGTATTTTGGTCTTTTTCATATTTTTACTTCCTTGTGTAATTGTCATCACTTTTTCAATTTATATTGGCTCCTTATTACACATTTTATGGTACATTTTTCTATGTATCTTTTATCATATCTATTTTGGTGCATTGTCAACGTACCTTACAGTTTATTGATAATTATACATTTTATTGTATTCTTTTTTGAATTTCACAATATGTACTGCAATGAACATTGTTCTCATTGCCTTTTTGCAATTTATCAACTTACCAATGCATTGTAATTTTTTCATCTACCTAAGCATTGTAGTTTTTGATTTTTAATATTTTTTTTCTTTATTCTTCCTCGTATACTTATCAATTTTTTTTACTAGCCTCGAGGTCTCGGCTAATTTAACCAAGAGGTATTTATCAAGATATCAATTCTAAAAGAAAGAAACGAAAATATTAATTTGTGTACAACATATTGAAATCTCTAGTTATTGGAAGATAAAAACATCCAAATTTAAGCTAGTGCTTTGATATTGATTGGAGTGTAGGAGAAGCGTGCTCCAATCAATAATTCATATCCTGAATATAATAAGGACATTGAAATGAATTTAGATTAAGCATTTATTATTGTTCAGCTTTCACTTGGTAATGGAAAAAGCCTAATTAATAAGCCAGTTCAATCGGATAGAAGTCAAATGATGTTTAATCGCACCATTCAATCAATAAAACCTTATTAGATTTCGTTGTGAAGTTGGGAACAAAGTAATTGATAATCACCATAGGGTATAATTAAATTAATTAGGTTTACAATGTGAATGACCACTGGAAGGTTATGGACATGATCCAAAAGGTCGTTACTTGGAAAAATACCGTCCACACTCACACTCTACCCCCTCCCCACTAAAACTTGATATAAAGTTAAAGCTGTCCTTGGAAAGCACGCAAGAAGCACGCGTCATTTTAGACAAACATCTTTTGAGACTGGATGTAGCACTTGTGATCAGGCAGCTTCCAGAATATAAAAAGGCTTTGAGCTGTTTCATTCTCAGTGCGATTCCATGCTCTCAATGAGTGTTATGTCTATTTCTTACAGGTAAGAAACTTATGCTTTATACTCGCTTTTGGAAGTTAAAGATTTTATAATGAGTTGTGGTACTCTTCTGAATTATTTTTATTTCATTAATATAATGTAATAGTGAGTTCTCTTTTCTACTATGAAATATTTTACTGATTTAATATTTTACTGAATTGATGTTCATTGTATTTATAATATAATATTATTGAGTTCCCTTCTTCCACAATCATAAAGTAACGAAATATTTTACAGCTTCGCTGTTCATTAGTATTTGTTTGAAATAATTACTAGCTTCATGTTATAATTTAATTGAGAATAAATATATATTCTTTAAATAATAAGTACAACATTCACAGATCTTTTTCAGGTCTTTACCTTACAATAAATAAAATAAAATACATTTATTACAGTTATTGAATTTTAGGCTCTTTAAATATTTAAATCACTTGTATTCAAAAATACAGAAAAATGAATGGACAAATGAAATACTAGATTGTGGAAGAACTATTTAATAAGTATTGTAATATGTATTGTATGTATTTTCAACATAAATAAATTTACATGTTGTATCTTTAGAATATGTATCTATATATATGTCAATAAAGTGCGATTCCATGCACTCAATGAGTGTTATGTCTATTTCTTACAGCGATCCCACCTCTTCGCAGCCAAGCATTCCCCACAAAAGATGTAATCTACACCATCATATGTGACACCTTATTCTTATGAATGCTGAACTTCCTGCCTTCTCGTAATTAGACACGAGAAGAAGGTTATGATAGAAACGTCTAAAAACAACATCAGACAAAACCTATCATAATACAATCGTCTGCATGTTAAAAAATTTTAATTTCACTTTTCGAATTTGGTATATGTATCCCTTCTACGCTACTATTATTTCTTATTTTTATGCTTGATATTACATATAATAGCATTGATTTGTCTCACTGATCTTTGTGCATCAAATTTATCCGTAACAGCTCCATTCACCTGCACTCTCGCAGTTATATTATTGTACAGGATTTTAGTCCATCTTTGGAAGTTCTCCAAAACCAAATTTGTCTAGTACTCTTCTATATAGTTGTATTCAATCCTGTCAAAAGCTTTTTTCCTGATCGATTAGCTCCATGGCGCCTATCTTATTATTCCCCTTAATGTATTCGATTATTTTTATGTTTAAAATGTTACTTAGGATATCCCTCCCTTTTTATCCACATGTTTGGTTTTCATTTATGATGTTTGTCACAGTGTCACAGTTTTTAACCCTATTTGCTAATATTTTACTTAAAATTTTATAATCAATATTTAGGAGTTAGATGGGCCTCACTTTTTTAAATCATTTCTTTCCCCTTATAAATTAACGAAATTATCCTCTCATTTTATTATTAGTTGAAAAGATTATTATATAAGAATTCTTGAACTGGCGTTAACTCACTTTGGAATCTATGGTAGAATTCCGCAGCGAGTCCATCTCTTTCCGGGGATTTCCCTTTTGCTAATTGTTTTATTGAATTAATAATTTCATTTGTCGAGATGAAATCAAAACCTCTCGTGTACTGATGAGATCATCTCGCATTTAGCATCCTTTAAATAGTTATCTACTGTTATATCGTGTTTCGTGTATAGTTCCTGATAATAATCTTTAATAATTCTATTTAAAAAATTTTTGTCGTTTAATACTTTCCCACCCTTATCCAAATTTTCTTCTATTAGTTTCTGTCCCCCTTCCCCTAATTCTTCCCTTTTATTTAATCTTTTGGCTAGTGTATACAATTTTGAAAATGTACCCGCTCTTATTTCCTTTCCATTTTCTTTATCTATATAACAAGATAACCGAGTTTGGGACTTTCGGATCGATAACTAAACACCATTGATGGGAATGCAATATAATGTTTAATGTTATATGGGGGTATGAAATGAAATATAGACACGTGCTTGCATCGGGTCCCAATATGAGACTAACATAATAAGCACGATCTTAGATGCAACAAAAATGATACCAAGACGAATGAAAAAAAAAAACGATCCACGGTATATCACAAACAGAAATATGATCGTAAAATATGAAAAATGTTCAAAATGACGAATTGATATAATGGTTAAGTATGATTGTTCGTTCAAAAATAACGAATTGCAAGTTTTATTCATACTAGTAAAACGAATAATGGTTCGTTCATAACGTCTTGATAGTTCTACAACAAATGAGATTTCGCTCAAACTAGCGATGTGATAAGTTTTTACTCAAGATAGCAAAAACACTGGATATTACATAATACCCTGCATTTGTCCACGGCTAAAATAATATATATCTGGAGCAATGTAGACACTCCCTGAACTCTTCGTTACTGATTCCAAGCAAAGATTTGTAGCCACCGACTACCATTGATTCCTGGGTTAGACTATCAGCGTCCACCACGTTGGTCCGCCACGCTTGATTAACCTCAACCCCGACTAGCAACGTTGAAATAATCGAAGCACTCGAATACACAATCACAGCACCCCTAAGCACTCCACTCGTAGCTCTACACTGCTGTACGGCACGACACAGCAGCACAACACAGCATACGCCCTCACAGTACAGACAGCTGCACACGGCACAAACTGCTGCACCCGGCACAAACGGCTACACACTGCACCAACACAAACACGGCTGAACCCGGCACAAACACAAACAGCTGAAAATATATCTGATATCGTGTACTACTCATGACACTAGTATATACGGTAGTACACAACGACGGTATATACGGGAAGTCATATACATTCTCAGTCTCGCCTTTTAAAACTACAATAAACAGGTTAAGTTGGCGGGTTATAGGATTCGTGCTGCATTAAACGGAATTTTGTAGAATTCTTGCCAAATCACAGATACGAATAAAACATCATTTACTAAGCGGCATTTACTAAATTTGTCGAAGCGACATAACTGCGGAATTAAAAATGATAATACAATAGACAACTTTCAAGGCATATTGACGAATAAATTACGTACTTCTATAGCTGGAGATTTAGGTCTCAGTAGACCTCCGATTGACAGAACGGTCAGTAATGTAATATTTTCATTCCAGTTTGAAGCATATATACACAGGCAATGTAGCTCAACATCGTCGGTGTAATTCATGTATTCGTTTTTTCCAGCCTGAAGCACTTCGCACGTGCCGAGCAAGGAAGAACCGAACTTACTATTTCGAAATGTAAAATATACATTGATCACCCTCGGGTATCATTGTACACTAAAAGCGAAACCCGAGTACGTTTACTTAATAAAGAAAAAATATATATACAATTCCGTGACAATCTAATTCAATTTGTTTCAATTTTTCCTCTAACTCTTTTTTTTTGAATCATCAGTATTGTTCCTTTTTAATTGCAATTGAATTTCGATTTCCTCCATATCCCTAAGTTCTTTTAATCTTTTAGAATGTCGCATTGCTATTTTTAAAAATATTTTTCAAACGATCCCACATTAATATAATATTATCATGTTTTATTTTTAAGAATTATTTATTTTTATTTTAATCTCATTTGTAAAATCTTCATTTTCCAAAACCTTTTTATTTAATTTCCAAATCACCCTCCCCGTTTACTTCTATTTATAATTTGGAAATTTAAATTTATTAGTTTATGGTCCAAAATTTTTACATTTGTTTTTTTGGTCTTTATACATTTTAAAATTAAAATTATTCCCATAAAATTTATCTAATCTACTTCCTAAATTATTCCCATAGTCATAAGTGAATTCAATTCTTGGTAGGTTTAAAAGTCTGTATATATCTTTCAAATTATGTTTTCTAAAAAAATTGTCCTTTACCCCTTTTATCATTAGTTGTTAATTGCCCATTTCTGTCAATTGGATCCCCCACCCAGTTGAAATCCCCTCCTATAATCAGCTTGTCCATAGAGTATTTGCTTATATATTTATTTAATTGATCAATAAATTCGAATTTCTTGCATTTGTTTGCAGAAAAATGTATATTTATAATATGTGTATTTTCTATTATTATATAAAACAGTCTTCCCTTAAAAAAATCCCCTTAAATTTTCCTTTCCCATTTAATCCCCGTTATTTTTTTTTATAATTATCGCTACACCACTTTTGCAATCCTTGTATTTCGCATCACTTTGTATTAAAATTTCATTAAAATAATTTTCCAGTTGCGAGATTAACTCCCCCGTAAATCCATTATGTGTTTCCTGTATTAAAATAACATCATATTCAACTTCTTTTCATAGTTTTACATTTATTTATCCCTTTTATATTAATTGAAGCTATTTTGAGGTTTTTCCTTCATTATTCCCATCGGGTTGCCGATACATTTTTGAATTCAACAAAATTTTTCTTATTACTAATAATTATATATTTTCTATTTAAAATGTAAAAGTTCCCTTATTCTGTTTTGTTGTCTGGAGTTTGAGAGGTGATTATCCTTTCATCCTCCTCCACTGATTATGTTCTAGGATACTAGATATTTCTGTACTTCCATTTTAAGCTTGCTCTTTCGTCTCATCATTTCGGTTTCATTTCTATTTACGTTGTCACTGTCGTCTTCTTTGTCTTTATCTTGTTCTTGTTTTGATTTTTGTCCAATTTCATTTTCATCTCCATTTCCGTTGTCACTGTCGCTTTCTTTATCTTTATCCTGTCCTGTTGGTGGAACGATATCCCCTTTTTTCTTCTTTTTCTTTCTCTCCTTCTGTATTTGTACCTTTGGAGAGGTCTCTGACGACGTCTCTGTCAGGAGAGTCGTCAGCTTCCTCTTTTGCCTCCTTGGTCTATCCTTGGGTATAGGAGTTGATGTTATCGGGGCGACTCCTGATATGTCACATTTTGGCTCTTCTAACTCCAGTTTCGATTCTTCTATCAGCGTATGGAATCTATTATGCTTCAAAATACCCTCTTCCATAATTGGCATTTGAGTGTTTGGTACCATCGGACTTAAGTATTTTGCCCATTCGGGCCCTTTTCCTACTTGTGTGTCATCTTTCTTCTTTCCATCCTTGTTTATCTCTCGTTAGAGTAATGGTGAGCTTTGCTTTAACTCTTCCTGTATTTGTACTTCCATTTGTTCAGGTACGTTCTGATTTGTACTCTGATTTGTACGCATCGTCCCTCCTGACCGTGATTACCCTTACCCCAGTTTTCACACTAGGGAAGCCCCATACTGTGGCTATTCTCTAAGCTAGTACGCTGATTTTCATTTTTCTCTGGATTTTCTTCACCAGTTCCTCATTGTTAATTTCTAGTGGTAGTCCAGTTATAAAGATATCGATTTCCCCTTCCCCCTTCTATCTCTCTGGTGATGGTCTTCGTTTTCCCCACTGTCGCTCTTAACCCTTTGACTTGGATATACTCACCCTTTATTAGAGGAGTGCCCTGATCTTTGGGGTAGATGATGTATCTATTTCTGCCCCCATTTTTTAGCCAATATATTTTGTCTATTGCGTACCCTTGTACCTTTAGCGCTGTCAATACCTCGGCCTGTCTAGGGCAATTTTCTATCTCTCCAAAATCAATCTCTTGACATCTCAGCGAGTCGCTTTTATATTTTATGTGTGATAGATTGATGTTTGTGGTATATGTCTCTGCTTCTTCTGTATTTGTCTCTTTCTAAAGTCGTCGCACGTACTTAGGTCAGTCCTTGTTACATTGTTGCAAGTGTTCAGTACCGTGACGTCACCCTACCTGTTTCATTCATCTTGTCACTATACAAAATTCCAATTGTTCTTATATCGTCCCACTGTACTACTGCTGTTTAACAAGGTAAGGTTTACTTTATATTGGACTGACATTAGGTACGTTAACCTTTTCCAACATTACTTTGAAATACATTCATAATGCTCCAAGCACTAATTACCAGATGTTCGAAATTGATGTAAACTTTTATAATTATTGATTCCAATTTATTTCACTCTTAATTGCTAGTTAACCAATATTGTTATCGTATTACAATCATTATATATCGCGTTCCAGTAAATAAACCATATTTTATTTTAGTTTATAAGCATTTTGTTCTCCACACTACATTACATAAGATATATTTTATATTGCATCAAGTAATTAAATAGCATAAAAATATTCTACAAAAGTAAATTTCAGGAACGTGTATGGTATCGAACTAAAATGGGCATTTTGCACAAAGTGGGACTTTGTATATTGCAAGTGTGGAAAGTTACATTGAATTTGGTGAGTACTCTCTCTCTCTCTCTCTCTCTCTCTCTCTCTCTCTCTCTCTCTCTCTCTCTCTCTCTCTCTCTCTCTCTCTCTCTCTCTCTCATATATTTAGCACCAAATGACATTACGTGCGTGAATTTCAGAACCAACATATGAGACTGGGACAACAACATGTGGTGATTCTGTATAATCAGTACCTAGCAGAGACACGCAATTGAACTTTCACACGACCTAACTTGACTTACAAACTGACCATGATAAAGTTCAGTATCCACAATTTGTTACAATGTGACTACACAAGAAACATTTTTTTTTTATCGATGAATAATTTCTCTGACAACGAACAGCGCCTGGGGAATAATATTAATTATCCTGTACTTCATACAGACAAACTAATAACGCTTTTTCATTTTTAAATTATTTTCTAATTATTAACTAAGTAGAATTTGGTATACAGGTACAATGAATGTATCACCGTCAGTCAAGAAAATGATCAATCAATGAATGAATTAGCCTGCCTACATGTCATTGCCTTTTTGCTGAAGACAAAGACTTCGATACTGATGCATACAACACAGCTTACACGTTCATTTACCTTAGATCACATATTTTATTCAGGCATATGTTGTAACAATTGATAGTGAACAGGGGTAACAGCCACTGAATAGTGACATATTTTGAGAAAGAAAAGAAAGAAAGAAAGGAAAAACTCTATAACGTATACGTTCATTATACGTACAGCATGATGTCCCTCCCATTCACTCACATTATCCGAACACCATATTGACCAGTACTAATACTAACCTCTTAATGCTGAGCGCCTAGCTAGGCAGCTGTTAATACCATATCACAAGTCTTTGCTATAATCGGTTGGGGTTCGAACCCGCGACCTCCCACATCCTAGGCTTACGCAATAACCACTATACCACTGGAGCGGTCTGTAATAACAGTAGTCAATGTTATAAAGGTAGGAAATATTATAACAGTAGGCAGTGTTATAACAGCAAGCAATGTTATAGCAGTAGGCAATGGTATATCAGTAGGAAATGTTACATCAGCAGATAATGATATAACAGTAGGCAATATTATAACAATATGAATTGATTTATCATTAGGCATGTTATAATAGTAGCCAATGTTAAATATAATTAATACTTATGATTCAGAGAGAAACACCTGCTACACTGTTAGAAAAATTAGATGATTACAAGAGATCGAAAATGTTAATGAGATGATGACGAATATGGCAACGATGATGACAAAAATGATAACAATGATGACACAGCGTGATGATAGTGCTACATAATCACTAATAATTTTTAAACTAAAATGATTTTGAAGAAAAGATTTTGTTTTCATGTTATTTTTGTTATGAAGTATATAACTTTATCTATTTTCTATATCTTCAAGTAAAATACTATACTATCTAAATTAACCCCCATTTACGTCACTGTTTTAACTATCCTCCTATTCCGTGACCGTCTTATTAACTTTCATTTACGTGACTTTTATGAACATATAAAAATCATATCACATAAGTGCCCATTTCATATATCAAAAGCAACACATAACCTTCTCGAATCATATCAATGTCTTTTTGTCTTCTCAAACGCATTGCAAAGTAGTGCAGCAATACGATTTCTCGGTAGGTTGGGATGCATCAAACTTTACCTATGATATTATGACAACTTGTCATACACATTAAAGTTATAAAATTGGTCACTGATTGGTCATAATAATGATGAAATGTGATACAACATTTGTTATTTCTTTGCTTTCACTTTGACAGATCTCTCCTAAAGGAAATTATATACCTGAACCTGGAGTGGTCCTGCAGTTTCTTTTGAGTTTAGTCTTCGGAGACGAGAAACTCCAAAAACTCGAATTTCTCACCGACTTTTACTACAAATATGGACTTTTTCGTTATGAAACCAAAATCTACATATTTGACCCTAAGCTGGCTCACACGGCAATTAACAAACTGGAAAAGGGGGCAGAGGATTATCTAAAAAATTCGCCTCTTAAGGAAACATTTTTAGGGTCATCTAGTAAAAGTCCCGAAGTTAGGCGAGCAATTGCTTCCATCTTTCGGAAAACCAGCATAGAAGAGAGAGGAAAGCTGATAATAGCAGATGTGGATAATCTTTGTGAGAAAATTCTACATAGATCACAAAAGCAGGAAAACATAAACATAACTCAGTTGTCTCTGGAGTTTGCTATGGATGTAGTGGGTCACGTGCTCCTTGATTTGGACCTTTACGCGCTGGAGGGAAGGCAGACTAAGTTACTAGACTGTCTTACCACTATACTTCATCGTTGCTATGCTCTAGGGGAGATCAGCGATCAGGGTCAAGAATTTATTCAGGCTAACCAAGATTTTGAAAAACTGACCACAGCCATTTTGGAAGATGCATTAAATAAGGAAGAAAGCCCAGGGGAGGAGAAAAAATTTGTTAAGAAACTTCACGAAGTCTGTGGCTTTGAACAGGTATTGATATTGATCATTATGCATCTACGTGGTTTGAATAATTCTTTTAGATTGTTTCGGGGACCAGATTAGTACGAAATAAAGCTACACCTTTACTAATAAGGCATTCAATGCACGGAGATATCCAGTATATAGAGCAAAGAACCTGTAACACGGACAATAATGGGAACAAATATGACTACCAGAAGACCATTTGAAAGATAATTATTTCTAAGGCAATTTCACACACACACACACACACACACACACACACACACACACACACACACACACACACTACGATTGCTATCAACCCCAGCTGGAGTTCCGAAACCAGGAAGGAAAAGGAATCTTATTAGATACGCCGCCTTAGAACCTTGAAACAAAGCGGTCACAACCAAGAAGACTAGAAAAAGAAAACTATGTACTAGTAGAATTAGTCTTTGTAGCCGACACGGTTTCTTTTCAGACTTTTCTAAATCTTCTTAGTATCCTTTAATTACTTCTATAAGAATAAATTATCCGGTATAGAATCAAATATCCGAGATATAATCTGCGTTAGATGTACACAAAGTAATAGATGTCGCGTTGGCTCATAGACCTTTACGGAATTATAAACATTCTTCAGTATTCGCAACAAGTCTATACAAGCTGGTTGAGACAAAATCTATATAGGTTTAATTTATGTTCAGACAGCCATGTAGAGTTTTACAAACACAACGTTTTTGTGTTTATTTATTTGTTTTGTATATGTTTTGTATTTGCCTTCGCACTGTTCGAGGTCAGTTTATTGCATCAATCTTAATCAATCCCTGACACATGTGATCCCTTGTTGGATCCAGTGCGCTTGAAAGGGTTGTTATTCGCCATATGATTTGTATTAAAAACTGCAGTCTACATTTTGGTTTTAAAAGTAACTTTTTTATGCTCAGCTGAGAATCTCGGTCATGATAGAAAGATTTTTATAATAAAACATTTATTCGGA